>PYHX02000467.1:33466433-33818132 GCA_004302925.2 Cochliomyia hominivorax | reverse complement strand
TAATGATCACCTTAATTGCCCGAAGAAGATAATTCTTGGGATTCACTTATTATAACTTAAAACAAGTAATAATGCTTAACTCGGCTAAACTGAGTTGAGTATATTGCACCAGAAAAGTATATATTTGTTTTTTCAGCTTAAACAGTGATTCCGGGCCTTTATTATGGCAACGTATTTTTAAAATTGCATATAAATATTAGCACCCACTACAACATTTTAATGGCTGAAATCGGGTTTTAACTCGAAAGTCTTTTATTGAACTACAGAATTGTTTTAATTTAACAGTCTTATAAACTTAAAGCCTTTTTCCGGGATGGGGTCTTATATGGAACTATAGCAAAATACAGGTCGAAATTGGAAAAAAGTATTAAAAATTTCTTTTAGTTAGTTAGTGGAATATTTTACGTTTAATAATTAATAGTGCTAAGCTCAAAAGTGCTTTCCAAGAATGGGCTTTGAATAGAAGCTTTAGCAAAATACGGTCCAAATCAAATTAATAATATACTAGACAGTTAGAACAACAATTGTTCCAGAACTAAAATTCCATAAATTGGAGTTTTATAATCTTAAAACCATATTTTAGGAAGGGGTCTTATGGACTCTAAGTAAAATTGTGGTGGCAATCACAATCGAATTTCTTTAGGTTTATTAAGACAAATATATCAGGCAAATTCAAAAGAATTGTCTTAAAATCGTGGTTTATATGAAATACTATATAACTTCTTTGCTTAAGACCGATTTTGTTTTTTGAAAATATTTTCCTTGAAAATTACGATTCTACAAAGGGATTCACAAACTAATATGCCCTCTTCACCGACTTAGCGACTTGGGAAATTAATGAAAAAATTGTATTTTTTAAATCGAAAAATTTTCCGAATATCTCTCAAACTATTAGAGAAATTTGCAAGGAATATCAATAAAACAATTTCTTTTTTCTGATTTTACGGATTTTTTAATAAATAACATGCCACAGATTGCCAACTTTGGAAGGTCAATCACTAACATTTTCCCAAATGGAGACAACAAGTTTTCAAATATTGTAAAATAAGCAAAAAATCAAAGTTGAATAAAAAAAACTCAAATAATTATAACCAAAATTATTGTATTAAATATATGTTAAAAAAAAGCTCGATATCACTGCTTAATATATTTAATGTAAAAATTGCACATTTTTGGAAGTTCGATAGAGGGTATTAAAAATCCGTTACTATCAAACATAAACTTCTCATTTCAATTTTCATATATTTTATACTTGTCTTGTTCTCATTTTCATTTTACATTTTCATTTTGGTATTTATTTTCTTTTATTTATTTTTCCTTTTTTTATAGATTTAACAACATTCATCAAGCTACTGGAACAACCCAATTACACGACGGTGGTGAAAACCTTAAATGCTGGTATTAATCTTGACGATGATGACCTTGTTGAAGGAGTTTTGTTAAAACCACAACAACAGCACCAACATCCGCCGCAGTCGCAGCAACAGCAAAATCAAACATTATCTTCATCGTCGTCGTCGTCGTCATCGTCGTCATCGTCATCGTCGACATCAAACAAACAATCACATAAAAAATCTTCTCAAGATAAAGACTTAAATGTAGACAAAAATGAAAAAGTAAAAAATAAAAAACGATAATGAAAATAAAAATTATGAGAATTTACAAAAATCAAAAACATTCACCACAATCATCTTCAGCTGCCATCAGTAAGGGAAATAGTGCTGAAGATATAACAAAAGAATCATCTGCACAAAATAAAGATGAAGAAGAGCAAGAACAACATAAACAGAAAAGATAAAAATTTAAACATTGGTTATTGCCACTTGACTAAAGCTCTGGAGCGTGATTTTAATAAAACCATACTACTTTGGCCGTGTCCGCCAAATGAAAGTAAGTACAATATTAAAGATGAAGTGAAAAGTGAAAACATTTTTAATAACAACAAGACATGAAAAACAAGGAAAACTGAAAAATCAAGAAATAATATATATAAAATAAGAATATATTATTAATAAAATTATAATTTATAAACATTGATGAGTCACAGGAATAATATGGAAAATGATATGGTTAATATTGTGAAAGTGGTCTTAGTTGATGAGTTTAATTAAAAACAAGTTAGATTGTTATAGACGGTCAAGTCCGACTATGTTCGCTAAACCACAATATTGGCTTTATATTATAGTTACGAAAAAGTAATGATTTATTCTTAAGTGTGCAATACATTATTTGAAAACTAATATTTATTGGAGCTACATGAAATTACGGTCCGATTCTTTTATGTTTTTTTCACATTGATTTTTGCTTTATTTATCTAATTTTATCCAATTATTATAACAATACTAACGTATATGTGATATGAAAGCCCCTCAGAGTGATATTTCAAAGGGCGATTGTATAGGTAAAATTTAAGACAGTAACAGCAATATACACTGTCTTATTAAACTGACTTTATTTGCTATATAGTATTATGTCAATAATAAAAAAATACAACAGAAACTAAGTTCCATTTTCTTGCAAATAATTATAAAACAAAAACTAATATTAACTTAAGAATTTTCTGTTGAAAACCTAAGCATTTTTTATTATTTCATACGATATTTTTTGTTGCTTAAAATTTGTAAGAATAAATGTTGGCCCAGTTTAGATTAAATATTTTTAAGATACTCAACTATTTTGAGAGAATTATTATCATTTAAGGCAATTTTCGGGTGTGGGGTTTATATTTAGAACTATATGAACTAATAGACAGATCCTCGCAAAATTTGATTTGGTGTTTTCTGTTTATATAAATCTTTAACATGCGAAATATTATCACAATACAAATATTTTGTTAGACCCTCGCATTTTTAAGTAATTTTGGACTAAAGTCTATATGGGAGCTACGATATTTATGGCTCAATCCTTTTGAAATTTAAAACGGGTGTTGGACAGAGTATATAACCTTGTCATTCAGTACGTAACACCAATAACGAGTAAGATCCCATATGGTTGACATATTCTTGAATGAAATCCCAACTCATGCAAATGTTTCCATTAAGAAAGTGGTAAAAAGCTGTTTTAAATTCGGCCACAATCAAAAACTGCATTCTTTCTTGTTAAGTATTTAGATATTCACACAAATCAGCAACAGGTTGAATACACATTCACATGTAAATATGTCATATATATTCAGTATATTCATTATCATCTATGACGATGAAAGTTTTTGTAATTGTAAAATTTTCAAAGTTTGTAAAATAATTTTTTATTCTTGGAATTAACATTAATTATTATAATAAATTAAAACTAAACAAAGCAGATTCTAACTCTTTCTAGAAATTAACATTAAAGGTATAAAATATAGAGAAGTAAATATTTGTAGAATAAACTTATATTTTATATATATTTTATAAAAATTCTCTTTGAATCTTTCATTCACAAAACATATGTAAAAAATGTAACATGTAAGACTGCAATATTCGGTATAGCCGAATAGCTTCAATACCCTCCATAATTATAATTATGCAAAAATTAACATGAATTGAAGATATTACACCAACAATTTTTTGTTTATCAATTGAAACGCCGACTAGAGAAAATTTCCCTATAAAAACTACAGTAAAATATGGTATCATTTTATTCAAATAACCTTTAATTATTGATACCGAACTATAGATTTTAATGGTCGATTTATAAAAAAATATGTTAAAGGAAGAATATTCCTACATGAGAGTCAAATTTCAAGAAATTTGATACATATGTTGAATACAAGTATTAAGTTGTGTGAATTTCGATAGCATTGGTTCAAATTTAAAGACCTTATTAGCCTAAAACACTTTTCCAGGAAGTGGATTGTGGAGGAGCTATAACCAAATATCGCTTAATAATTGTCAAATTAGCTTCACATAATAAAGACTGTTCAATAAAATGGATCAAACGCAAAACCATTTTCTGGGAAGGGGCATTACAAGGGAACTATAGTAACATATAGACCGATATATTTCAAAATAACAAATATTAAGAAAGCTGGAAGATAAATTGTGCCCAGTTAAAATTCGTTTTCCAAGAAGGAGTATTACATGGGAGCTAAATTTAGAACGATTTTAATAGAATCAATACTTTGACGAAAAGTTTAACCTAATGCAGGTTTATAAACATACAGGACTCAACAAGTTCCTGAAAGAAACGCTGCTAAAAATTTAGAGGCAAGAAATAGAGCACGGAAACTGAAGTCAAGTTTTCTTTCTTGCTGTATAATGGATGACGAAACAGATGTTCTTGTAGATTTTTCGCAAATTCATGATGAAAAATTGTATGTTTTTAAAATCGAGGGAATTTTGAAAAAACGGAAGCTGACAAAATTGCCCAATAAGTTGTTGGTATGGAAATATGCAGCTGCGCAAAAAAAGCTAATCATTTGTTACAATGGGCTCTATAAATACCAAAATTTACATCAAGTTACGTTTACAATGACTACTTCCAATCATAAGACTTTGTAATGTGTCCATTTATTTTTGGTCTGACTTTTTATCCTCTAACTATGCTAAACAAGCTATCGACTCGAACAAAAATGATAATGTGGATTTGTACCAAGGGAGACGAATCCCCCAATTGCGCGGAGCAAAGGCCAGATGTTTGGCTTTTGTTAAGAGAAAATTAAAGAACAATAAATGAAGGAAAGTGTAGAATATTTTGAACATAAATGGAAGTAAGTGACAGAAAGGAACATTAAAAACAACAATGGAAGAATTTTCGAAAAATATTCAAAATTTCAAACTAAACTATAAAGATATATTTCTTTATTTTTTGTAAATTGTCATAATAATTTCAATCAAATAAAAAGTATAAATCTCTGGGTTTAGTGGTATCTTTGTTATTAATATATATGTATGCTAAGCATTTCTTAATTTTACTCCTTACGATTTTATACTAAACAAACGTTTAGATCAATTTAACTTTGAAACTTCTTCCATTACTAAAACATTTAATTATAATATTTTACCAAGTAAAATTCAATGGGAGTAACATTTTTTCAACAGTACAGAATGTTATTTAATGCCACCATTAAAATTTGTATCAACAAATATTTTTAAATACATGATAGATAAATAAACATATTATGTTTACTTTTCAATCGAAATTTAAATTTATTGTTTAAATATTTGCGGTAATATAAGCTAAAGGCAATATTTATATATTTCACATATTGTCACGCGCATAACATATATTTCATTAAAAATTATATTTCACATTCGTTAGGTATATTTTTGTTGTATTTTCAAATAAAATAAATAATGTATACTTTAAAATATATTATGACCCTAACAAGCTTACACATTCGAATATGATTAAAGACAGTTATGACTATAATAATGGATTCGAATGATTTATTTTTGCACCCTCTATCACTTAGAATAACTGTCGGCTTCTTTGTTTGCTGTTTTCCAAAGCACTTTCCTATTGATATAGAGGTTTCTCTTTGGTTAATATAGAGGGTTGTTCTCACTGAAAAAATCAAATAGTTTTTGGAAACAATTAAATTACTTTATTTAAAGTTATGTTAAATAAGTAGCGACAACAAAACCCGAAATTTTTGAACATCTACTTAAACTCTCGACTACCTTGTAATTATTTGGGGGGGGGGGGTTTGGCGGTCATACCTTGTGAAAAATTTAATACGTATAGTGATACAGATGACACCTTTTATGAGTTCATGTGAGGTTTCCTGTAAGTTAAAAAATAGAAACATATTTGAACGCCAAACCATTAATTGAAGACCTATGGGAATCTACCTGGTGTTGTATAATTCTGAATGTTATATACACACGATTCACATATATGTACAGTCAGTACTAAAGTGCTATATTCCCAGGTTCTTATTCCTTTTGTTCCAATTTTAGTTTGCACTTTATGTATTAATTTTTGTTACATTCTCCAATACGAAACATACGGAACAGTTTGGGGGATAAGTTTTTCTTAAATATAACAGGAACACTTAATGAGTCATGAAATTTGTTAATTTTTTTGGCTATAACTTTTTCCACTGATCTGATTTTGATAACTTTTGGAATTGTAATGAAAAATATATTTATTTTGGCGCAATTAATTTGAAATTTGTTTATTTATAATTAACAGTTAACAATATTACAAAAGTCATTCGTTTGAATATAGAGGTTACCTCAGATATCGGTCTATATCTCCTAATATGCTAAATTAATTTTGCTGGTTTTAAATTCAAAATTTCCCAGGACCATACCAATAAGCAGGCTGTATTTAATTAAGCTCTGTCAATAATTGTGCATGTAAACGTGCCAAAAACACACAAAAACACAAAATATATATCATATTGATGTCATAATATTATCATCAATTAATTATACGCGGATCGTCCTAAAGTGTTTCGTGCTACAATTAATAGTTTGCAATAGGATTATATAGTCTGTCTTGATTTAAATTTGTTTTCGGATCGGGCTTTATTTCAGTTCTTAGGAGTTTGCTATTATCTTAATCTTAACTGATACTATGGCGCCATTGTTCCGTCTATAAGGTCCAAGCAATAAACTATATATTTTATTTAAAATCGGTGTAGCTCATTTAATTTTTTTTTGGAAATAATTCCGTATTTCTGAACCCTTAGAGATATATTAATAACATGTTTAATCATGAGATATTGGCCACCTCAGGTATGTTATTCTTTAAAAGTTGTCTTACATGTTTTAGTTATCTGTTATCATGTCAGAGATTTTCGAGTGATTATTACTTTTTAACTCGTCTAAATAAGTGAAATTTCATTAAGATATCTGTAACGGTTTAAAAGTTTCAAAATTGTTTTCTAAAAAGTCGATTATTTTGTATTTCATTAACCTTTTAAACACTGTGCGACTATTACTTTCTTACTTGCGGTAACTTAAAGAACGAATTATTTTATGAATATTTTGGATTAATGAGTCATTTATCTGGAATAAAAATGTATTAAAAAAACACTTAATATAAGCAAATAAAACGTTAACTCGCATTTCTATCGCTATACTTTCATTAGAATGTATCGGTAATGAAAGTGTTGGGGGGTATTTAAGATTCGGCACAGCCGAATATAGTATTATTATTTCTTTTATTGTACAATCCATCATACGTCTTAGTTTCAATAATAATTTTTCTTGTTTCCACATTAAGTTCCATTAAAGTGCATGTGTATCTATAATTTTCTCCATGTCTGTAAGTTTGAGGACCTTTTTTATTATCTAATAGAACAAATTTTTTGTTTGTGTATGTATAAATAAAAAAGAAACTTGTGTGTATTCAAGCACATTTAGATCCACTTCTTTTTCCACTTGAATCAAAAGTTCTTTTGTAAAAGCAAAGAAGTTCTTTTGTAAAAGCAAAGCTTGTATATATTTGCAACAAAACATATCTTTTGAAGTAGTTTCGAGATATGACGTTGAACAAAGGAAACAATTTTTTTCTTATATTATATAATTATATTCACACACATAAAGGAAACGTTTCTATATTTATATACACACATACTTGACAATATGATTCCAGTAGAAAAATATTTTCGGTTGTGTCTCTGTTAGTATTTTATTTCTTCAGTCTTTATTGTATTTTCTTTTTTGATAAGTCTAAATTGAGTTAATCATATTCCAGTTGTTGTTAACGAGGGATGGTGTGATAAGTAGGAAGTTTTTGTAAGAATGTTATTTGAATTTAAGAGATTGAAATGTGTTGAAAATGTATGTTACAAAAACATTATATTTTTTGAAAATATGTACGTACGTATGTATGTATGTATGTATGTATGTATGTATGTATGTATGTATGTACGTATGTATGTACGTATGTATGTACGTATGTATGTACGTATGTATGTTTGTATGTGGAAAACCCTCCACATGAAAAAGGTCGCCTTAAAAGATTTTGAGTTATTTGTGGATTATAGAGCGCACAATGGTGCAGAATTAAAACACAATTGTGTCTAAAGTTTCCAAAAAAGGGAACAACAAGTAAGAATGACATATTCGGCTGTGCCGAAAAGTATACTTGTTTGCCAAATTTAATCGAAATTGGAATAATAATTACAATCCAAATAAAAAATAAATAATATAAGTTTAGTGGTTTCATTTTTACTGAATTATATGTAACTTAAGACTTTTACAGTCTTACTACCGACTTAAAGGAGTCTTGGATTACAAACAAATTTTAAAGTAAGAATATTCTATCTTAAACCTACTTCGGGAAGTGGCATATAAAAGGAGATTTATTTTATAAGCTTAAATCCTTTTTCTAGAAAGGGGTTTTATATGGAATCTATAACCAAATATTTGCCGAAATAAGTCAGGCATAGCAAAGAAATTTAAAATTTTAGAAAAAAGCATTGTAAAGGGGGATGTACCGGAAATGAACTCCTGCCAATGCCAGCTGCCACGATACTCTGGAGTTGAACACTTTCAATGTTAAGGCAAGAAAACTATTAATGGTAACATCTATATATATGCTATGTACTTTCCTTAATAGTTTATTAAATTTTTCCTACTTCATGATATAAGTACAGAATATTGCAATAAACTCTATTATTGTTGAAAAGCTTTAAAATATTTAACACGCTTTTTAACACACAACTAAAAGCATTCATGTTTTTAATGATCGCATTACTTAAATACACGGTCAGCAATTTTTTTCTAACATTCTTCTTTCATATTTCATTCTGCACATTTACAAATGACTAAAAATTACAAAGGAAAAAAACTGACATAACTGTTATACACACCCTTGACAGACACTGAAAGAATTAAAGACACTATTCATTCATAAAATAAAATTTAATATTTTTGCTAGTAATTCTGGCTTTGAGAACATTGTCTACACTCAATAAAATTTTACATTTACGGTTTGTAGTTTATTTGGTGAGTTTTCCGTTGTGTAAAATACACATGAAATTTTATTTGTTTTTTATAGAAATTTAATTTTTTAACTTTTTTCTTTTCCTAATCAATATCAAAAAATTTTAAAAATTTTAAAAATCGAAATCGAAGTACAATTTACATACTATGAAAACTGATTCTCATTTTAACAATTGCAACAATTCTCTAGTTTACACATATGGGTACTGTGTGAATTCTACATATTTTTAAAACACCACAAATATAATTTTTATAATATAAACAAACTTTATAAATATTATATTTAAACAAAATTTTGTTTATTATTCATATTTTGAATAAAATGTTCATTAAAAATATTTATATTGCTGTTTGTTCTACTTCGGTATCCATTACATCCCCAAAGGTCAGGAAATTATACTACTGATGTACTGATGTTTTTTAGGTATTTTTTCAACCACATCGACCGACTTCGAATTTTTAAGTGGATTTAACACGGTGTCGGTACATATTTTTACTTATTGAAATTGGTAATGTTCGTGTCATATTTCAGATAACTCAGTTAAAATATCCTCAAAAAATAGGAGATTAACATCGTAATATACACAGAAATGAACATACATATGTATATACTTATCGCTCATATGCACATTTTTAATTTTAGATAGATTTATATTTCTTGAAATTCATGAAAGAAAATTTAATATTTGGTAAATTTTTAAAATGCTTACAAAATGTAGGTTAAAGAACTATGAAGCGCCACCTGTTTAATGCTTTATTCCTGGCAATAATCATCAAATTATATAATTGGCATAATACATTTTTGTTAAAATCCTGTCCGATATATAAATAGTTCCTTCACAGAAATTTGCATAAAACGCATTATTCACTAGGCATTACTGAAGTTATGTTGGAATTTGCGAATTTTGAGTTTTCATGAAATTTTTTGAACACTAAATCACATATTGCATTGATCCAAGCACAAGGATTTTGAATCTTTCTGTATGAAATGTGAACTTTATTTATAATCTATTACATGGTCAAGTTCATGTACATCACATTGGAATTTTATAAAAAAATTAATTTTATTTATTTTTCTATGTCTTGACGTTAGAAAGCCAATTGTTTTTTTCAGTGGTGTGTGTATATATGCAACAATGACATAGAGTTGTACTTCAGAAGTATTAGAAATATTTGTAAATTTGTTATTCTTTACAAAATTATATATTGCCTGATTATAACTATTATTTTGTATATATATTACATAATTATTGTCATAATCAGGCAATATGTTAACAGTATAAATTACATAAAATAATGAAACAATACAGCTGTTAACTAATGCAGAATATTTAATTTTATGACACTGTTATTACATACAACTAACAGAACAAATTATATGGTGAGTTATGTTTTTTTCACCAATACTACTTCACACTTCATACAAATACATTCTTAGAGTTAGGTGCTGAGTTGCGAAACTCTATATAATTATGAATAATATATCATTCGATTTTTAATGTTTTTAGGTGGGTGAAATGACATTTATTTTATTTAACTTGAAGTTGTAAGCGCTAAGCATTTTAACAAAAATTAAATTTATTTTAAATGTGTGCTTTTCTTTTGATTTTACCTACATAATTTTCTGAGTGTATAAGAAAATAGTGGTAAATTTTTTAGCAGTTTTCTAGTTTTATTTTTAGTGCTTTATAGTTCTTTTAATTTTGGTAAAAACAAATTTAGTGCCTGATGTTATCGTTGGTCTTATCTATAAAACTATATAAAAAATGTAATATTTTCATCTAGTTTTTGGTAAATGGAATTCATTTCACAATTTTCATTTGCATGTTAGTGAACGCCGTTTTAATGAATAATTTAATTTGCTTAAATTAAGGTTATTGTACTTTTGTAATATTAGGGTTTCTCCACTATAAAACACCCCTGAGATTTTTTTGGGAAATTCATTTTTGTAAATCCCGGGAAATTTCTACCACCAATTTTTGGGAAGTAATTTAGGTATATTACCACCACTTGTAACTCCAAAAGTAATCATCTAAAACGTCAATGAAATTTGGTCTAAATGTTTGTTATTGATCTAACTATTTCTTATTTAAAACTTTATTTAAAATCGGGTGTAGATAATAGCAGACTGATATCTTTGATAGAATTTAAACTTAATGATATTAACATTCATCTAAATCGGAATAACATAGTGTAACATAGAAAGCGTAAATATGTATGTTGAATTTTAGAAACATTTTTTTATAGCACAAATAATAGAAAACAAATCAGGAATAAAACTTTCATATTGGGGCTTCTGCAGAGCATAGAGATTTATGTTCATAAAATGACTTAAAATTAGATTATTAAAATAAAATCCAGCAATTATATCTTTGGATTTTATGAATAACCATTATACATTAGTTTTTTTAGAATATATATTATGTAATATTTATTCCCGGAAATGGCAAATTTATTAATTTTAATAACTCTTTTTACCTTTATTTTTAATATATCTCATAAATAAAGTGTTTAAATGAATATACTTTGAAATATTTCAACAAATGCTTTCTTTTTTGTAGGAAAAAATATATTCAATTAATTTATGTAATGAAAATTTACAAATAAATTTTAATCATATTCAAAAATATCTCTTATGAAGTTCAAATTCATTAATTTTTTTCGAAAAAAAGATGCGTAAATACGTTTAAAATATTTAAGTTTCCTTCCATTTGATATGTGACTTTACTCTATAATTTTATTTCAAAACTCTAAAAATTTTGACATAGTTTACTTTTATATAAGTAATAAAAAATTTTAAATAACGTATATTACTCATACGCCTAAAAACAACCAAAAAATGTTTTACAGATAAGAGCACTAATGTGTATGTGTAATATTTAATATTTAGATCTAACTTTAATTTTACACCTAGAAGGAAATTCAAGAAATTAAATAAATGCTTGCGTATACTCAATGTCAAACTTTTGATTAGATGTAATATCAATCATACGACTTTTTGCAAAACGGAGTTTTAATAATTCTAAAGCGTTAGAGATATTTTTAACTTTATATTTTAGAACTTTTGTGATCTTGAAAAGCCATTCCGGGCAGAACATTTGTATGGTATTGGACCAAACATAGCCAATTTTAATTGACCTTGTCCTTAGGACAAAATAATATAATTATAATATTCAGTTATAAGAATTATTAATTCGGTTATTGTCATAATATTTTATTTAAATATTTATTTTGATTTGGATTTTTATTTATGATTTTCATAATTTCTAATAGATTTATTATGAAGGATAGAAACTTAAGGGTTTATTTAAACTTTTATGGATCACCCCAAATGGGTCCATCCCCAACTACTCTCAAATTTTCATTGAGAACAGTAATTCTGTTCTTGCAAAAATACAATGAAATTAACGTTAATACTTGACAAACGGCCCGACAATCTGGTATTTAAAGGGTTTGTTCCAACATTTTCTGACTAAATTTCGTGAATGAAAGAAAAAATAATATACTCTCGCTATTAGAATTGATTTTGGTAAAAAGTCATTCCATTTGAAAGATACCACAAAGTCTTAATTTTCATCCTGACCTTCACCTAATTGAATAATATTTTGATAGCTTAAACATGAGACGTCAATAATTTCTGTAATTTTTATGACTTCTAAAATACTTTCTTTACACTACACCACCGTAAAATTATTCGAGGGTCAGTCCGTTGGAAGGGAACATAAAAGTTCCCTTCCAAAGACCACTTTGAATGGCATAAATCTCACCTTTAAGCAAAAATTTAACTTGTACGTGAGTCGATTCATATTTTTTCTAGCCTACATATAACCCCCCAATAAAGTTCATTTTAAATCTCCTTTTAACGGAGGTCGTTCATAAAAGTTCGTAATTTCTATTTATAGCAAACGTTGTGTTGTAAGGTATTATAAAGTTTTAACTTACAACACAACACTTATATCAAATATTATTTAATCCGGTAAGGGCCAGGTTGCTTTAAAAAGGAATAATTCGAAGTTATTAAATTGTCATTTAGAAAATTTTATGACAACGACTTCCTGTAAACTCTGATTAAGTTATTGCAAATTTGACAAATACTGAACAGATCTAATATGTATGAAAATATATAAAATAACTAAATAAATTTGCAAGTATTCATATGTTATTTTTATGTCTGTGTATTACAAATAATACCCAACACTGTTAACTATTCTCAAATTATACCATCATCAATGTTTTTCTCCCTTCTTTAAGATGATCCTTTAACGAACAGAAATTATTTTTCACAAATTTCCTTTTCAAAAAATAAAAACAAAAGAAAATGCCAAAAATGAGAATAAAGGATATAATAAACATTTATGAAATATTTAATCTTTAACATTCCGTAATCACAAAATATTCATCATACTAAGATGTCAAAGAATTTCTTTGCTTAACAAGTAACTTTTACTTTTCTTTTATTCTTATTTTCTCAGTTCTGGAGATTTTTATTGGTGTCGTCTCTGTCTCTCTTTTGTAGATATAATTTTTACATTAATTTTATTCTTTAGTCAAGACAAATGATGATGTCGCCAACAAAGTTAGATAAATAATACATAGTAAAGACAACAACTATAAAAGTAACAACATTATGACACACAACTAAACACTTACATAAAGATGTAAATACTTATAAGAAAATTTTTATTCGCAAAGAAACC
This sequence comes from Cochliomyia hominivorax, assembly GCA_004302925.2. NCBI lineage: Eukaryota > Metazoa > Arthropoda > Insecta > Diptera > Calliphoridae > Cochliomyia > Cochliomyia hominivorax. The sequence goes on along the minus strand of PYHX02000467.1, from coordinate 33,804,553 downwards.
ACCTTTGACACCCACACCAATTAACTTTTTTTACTCTTGTACACATTTAAGTAAGTGTATGTGTGGATGGGTAAGATTTTTTTCTTTAAAAGGAAAATACATACACTTTAATGAAACTACTAGGGAACAGTGAGGGATAAAATTATCATGCAGTTTATAATATCATATTGGTGTTAAGAGTTAAAAATTAAAATCTTCAATCACAAACGTGGCTCCAAAAGTTATTAAACAGTATCCAGATGCAATGCGAAAATAGCAGTTTTAGCAGATTTTCCATGGTTTCGATGTCTTCTTTATTGGCAGTTCATTCTACATAGTTTTACAAGTTTTGCATTCTATGGCACATGGATTGTTATCTTCGTATATTTAAATCCTCGTTATGTTGAATACCGTATTAATTTCTCATAGTCATAGTGATGGATTTTAACCCTGAAAGCAATTCGTATAAGTTTGAAATTCGCATTAGTTATTTCAGAAGATATTACTAATTTTCAAATCACTTGTAATTGAAATTTTTTTTGCAATAAAAAAAGAACTGGAGAAGTTTTGTCGATCATTTAGAACACTATAAAAAATACAAATATAATCAATTTATCGCTAAATTATACTTTTAGACTAATTACGCAAAATTATATCTTTGGTGTATATAAAATTTATGTCAAATCATATGTGACCTCCTTCAAATAGCCAAAATCTGACTAAAAGAAAATTCTTGTCTAAGCCCTTATACTATACAATATTTTAAAGTATTATGGAAATTAAAATTTTATTTCCGGGGTCATAACACTTTTCCATTATATCTGGACTCATACGTGTATTATGACTTTTAAGGCTTGCAATTCACAGAGGGTTTAAAGTTATTAAACAGTATCAAAGCGCCAAATTTTTGTTTCTCACAAATCTTATAGACCTTAATTAATCTCAACTTTCTTTATATATTATTAAATACAGTCCAATCTTCTTAAGTAGTATGCCAAATTTCATTAAATGAACTATTTGACAAAAGTTTGACCTGTCCCCATAGTTCATTTCTTGTTTATTCGTATGTGTAAATTTTTTTATGCTTCAAAAGCGCATAGAGGTGGAACTAGTGGATAACAGTAAGAAAAAAACTACTCTCATTTGAATTTTACTCAGTGATAGTAAAGAAAATTTAAATCATCTAAATAACACATTGGTGCTGTATCGATGTTTTGCTAATAAATCTGCAACTCTTGGTTTGCTATTTAGGGTTTCGCAAACTGGTAGCAAAGGAGTGTAGCTTTATAACTTCCATGAGAGATGGATATGGATAGACTGATGGTGTCTCAAAGTAGGTATCTCAGAAACTAAAATTTTTCAAACCATTTTTAAAAACTTTATCAAAGAAACCTTCAAAAAGCATGCGATCATATATAATTTACTTTTTATACCCTCAACCCCCACAAGTGGTAAAGTTATTATTGTTATTGCATAGAGTATATGTATTCTTATATAAAAAACTGAGTCGATTAGGATGTCTCTCTTCCTATCTGTCTGTCTGTTTATTCTTCTAACTGTTGTTGATACGTTCAAATTCACTGTAATTGACTGAGCGCAATGAAATTTGGATTTATTAGTTGTAAGTGTTCTATCGGCTAAATCGGTTTTGTAGAAAAATTATAAGCCGATATCTGAGGCAACTTCCCAAACCTGTAACTGGTATCCCCTATACAACCGAAAAATATAAGATCAAATATCTCACTATATTTGGCACAGGAATAGCACTTTATAGCTAAATATTATAGGCTAAATAAGTTGTGGAATTCGAATAAATTGTATTGTAATTGTAAATGCATTTCACACTGATATTCGGAAGTGGGGCTTCTTTGAATGCTATGAGAAATAACCGAGAAATAACTGATAAATGAATATGAAAAAGCTTTGCAAATATCTTAAAAGTCGCGAACTGCAAATGCAAGCTTGTCTGTCATAGCTAAATCGACTCAAAACAAAATTCCGAATCGAACTTTAAAGTAATAGTAGCATTAATATTTTTTGTAACTGTACTCGCGGTAATGTCCCAGACTGCTATGGTGATGTATACTAATAAAACTGAAATAAATTTTCCAATTCAAAAAAAGTTTCAAACTAAAATTGCTAAAACTGGAATTTTGTGATGTTTTAATTTAACTTGTACTTTGTATCTGGAATTCTCATAGAGCTAAGTTCTGTATTCCTCGAATATGTCTATCCAAATTTTTATTTGGACGGGATTTTTTGTTTTTCTAGATCTCAAATATATGGTCTCTATAAATCAAATCCTAACAAATTCCAACTTTGAAATTTTCTGCACATTTTTGAGAATATACGCATATGTAGGGCAATATCACTAAATTAGGATTTGGGAAAAATTGGACTAAAATTTTAATTACTCACATATTGAAACAAAAACTTGCGAATTTTAAAGTGTTTATAAAGTTTTTCTCTAACTGTATGTATTTGCGGACATTTAACATGTATCCTATCCATATATCCGTGTAGTTTGTGATAGTATGGTAAATGATTTTTAAAGTTGATTCACCGTTGAGAGGCGACACTTAAATGCACTTTTGTTATTAAGGCATTCACTTTTCTTTTTGTCGATTATATTATTATGACTACTACAGCATTTGTTTTAGTCATTGTAGTTGTTATTGCTCAATACAAAACAAAAAAACTATGAATGTATATGAAGTGTATGAGTGTGTTTGTAAATATAAGTGTGTGATTTTTTATTTGCATATATATATTATTAAACATATAAATAAAATTATGTTTTATTATTTACAGGAAATATTATGGTCAAAGATGTTGAATATAAATTTTGATTTTGACAAAGAATTTAAATAATTTATGGGAATTATTTAAATTATGTTACGTATTTAATTTAAATTATTATTCTTTCTAATTTCTATAATTAATTGAAAACTATATTCACATAAACTGCATATGATAAAGTATGCATGCAATTCGTTATAAGCCATGTATTTAATCTTGGCGCAGTTTTATGACTGTTTTTTCCTTTAATCATATCACCCGCTGGTTGTTATTATATCTTGTATTTAGTAACGAAAGAAGAAAATGTTTATTTACCGGAAATGTGTTTTTTTTTCTTTTTTATATCTTTTTTATATATGAACAAAATTTGTAAACAAATTTTTTAAAATATGATGGATTGTTACTTTTCATGATTTGAAATAAAATTTCACAATGGGCTGTTTTGCAAAATAAATCCAATGAACTAAAAAAGTTTAAATTGCGATTTCGCATATAGTCGAGAATCTTTGGAGAAAATAATTTTTAAGTTGTTTATTTTAAAGACATAAGGAACTTCATGCAAAATGGTTTAAAATTTAGATGGTGTCACATTGGAGGAATCACTTTTCTTAGCAAAGAGGAAGACCGGAAGGGCGAAAGAAAATTTTAATGAAATTTTGAATGGTAGTAAAAAAAATATCCTTAAATTTTTCATAAATTCATACTTCCTTGGAATACAATTACTTAAAAAAGTAGTTTGAGAAGAATCAGGGGAAGAAGTTGCCTTCATGCAAATAAATTAATCACCAAAATCTACTAAACCATTATAGTAAAAGTATTAAAATTCTGTGGTTAACATACTACTAAGAGACATATTCCTCAGCAAAAATGTGGGTTAAATAAGGTCTAAATAAGGTTTATTTTCAAGAAAATTTTGCATCGCCTAGAGAGAGAGAAATGGCACTTCATTAGGATTTTCAGCACGGTAATGGGCCAAAGCCTTCGCCAAATTTAATGAAGGATAAGTAATCAGATAATGGGATTCAAGCATTATATTCGTCACCCTTACCCCCGGATTTAAATCTCATTGATAATTTCTATGGTCCTTTAAAAAGGGAGAGAACTTCATATTCAAACATTTCAGAAATAATCTGGTGTTGATAAAGTTATTCTAATGAAACTTATAAAATTTGTGACCAAAAAGTGCACTCATTTATAAAAAACAATAAATAATATACGAAGTATGTCTGGAGTTAAGCCTATAGCATCTTTTACAAAATTAAAACAAATTATATGTGTATTAAAGAAGTTTTTTGATGAAATTAAGTGAAGACATTTTTCCGGTCCCAAAAAAACTATGCTACTTTTTATTTTTCTAATTAAATTTTTTTAATTTTTGAACTTGGAGGAGATGGTGCAATACTTTCGAAAAGATATTAAAAATTAACTAAATACTTTTCAAAATTTTGGAAGTGAAAAATTCAAATGCAAATAAATAATAAAGGTTCCTTCAATAGCACAGAAATTTTGCATGCGTTTAAAAAATTATTCGAAATACCCCACTTTATCCCACAATGGGTTTCAAACTGCCGAAGTTATAATACCAGACTCTCTGCTACCAATCTATTTCATCTCGTCGAAATCCATCCACTGTACATTCTGCAGTGTTTTCAAGCTGAAAGTTTTTAACGGAAATTAAAAATTTAGTTTCCTGTGTAAACGAAATTTTAGAACTATTTTGGAAAAAATTAAAGCTAAAATTTGTTCACTGTTGTCTATTGTTTTACATATTGATTTTTAACTTTTGGAAGTGTTGACAAACCGAAAAAACCATTTTGTGTTTTCAGGACCATAAATCAATACAATACAGTGATGAATACTCAGACAAGAGAATTTTTAAAATATGAAACTATAAATTCAAATATGATTCCACCTTTTATATATTAATCTACTCAAATCGCTTTCGCTAGTATGATCTTTAGCTTATTTTAAGTATATTTATCAGAGCAAATTACTGAGTCAATTTAACAAAAAAATCTGTAAATTTCGAATTCCGGCTAGTCCGATTCCTTATATCTGAACCAATTTAAAAGAGTTTCATTTGAGCCCACTCCAAAAAATAAAAAATTTAACGCAATAGTAGCAGATATAAAGGCCAGTTAAGGTTTTTTCTTCTAACGATTGTCAATACAATAAGAACTGGATCTAAAAATTTGATACTTCGGATCATAAAAATATTTAAAATGATCTGATTACTCTTATTTGAACCTCTTAAAAGAAAATTTATAGAATCAAAGTTATAGAGCTTTAAATATGAATATTCATAGCTAAATCTACTCAGATTTTGATATGATGTAGAAATATGTATACGTTATGCGGTAAAAGGTGATTTCTTTTTACTACAAAGGGAATAACGATATTAATATAGCTGCATCACCACTTATTGTGGCGGAGGGGATGACGCATCTAGGAATCTTCCTGTCAAACCTGAGGAAGAAAGTCAACAAAGAAACACCAGATTATGCCTCCACCTTACCTCCAGGGAAAATAAAGGGAATAAAAATTTAGCCAAAATTTTTACTTTAATACATAGAGGGCATTGTCGTAGACAACGATAGAAAGGAATTAAGGAAATTTGCCTCAATAAACCTACAATATTAAAAAATCAACCCCAGTAGCGAGCTCTGATGAGGTCCTATGCTTTTTGTATGAAAAAGCGTTTTATATAATATTAAGCAGATGAACGAAAAAAACTGATTTAACGTAAAAATATAGAAATTTTGATTTCTTCTTGGCGTTGTCAATGGAATGTATATAAAATCGTCTATATATTTTATAAATCGTCGATTAACAGTTTTAAAGACATATAGTCAGATCTCTGATGTTAAAAGACAACTGTTTAAAGTCGTGTATATACAACACTAGACAACTTTATATAAAGAGGTCTATTGAATTTATACAAAGTCGTCTGAAGACAACTCTATATTTCGTCGTCTGAAGGCAACTCTATATTATATCGTCTACAGGTAACTAACTAAATAAACCTAATAAAAAATTATATATTAATAACTCTCAACAAAGTCGTCTATAGACAACTTCACACAAACTCTTTTGACAACTCTAATTTAAGTCGACTACAGGCAACTCGTCCAGAATCGTATATTCTAAACTTTTGCAACCTATTTTCCTATTTGCTATTTCTAAGCACAAAAATGAGTTTTTATGGGACGATTTTTGTTGAAATTGCTGATGATTAATGCATTATTTTACGTAGAAACCATACAAACTTTTCTCCCGGAATGGCGCTATCAAGTCGTAAAAGTTCTAAATATAAAGCGCTTTTAATTAAATTTAGCATAACTAATTATTATTATATTCTAAAGTAATGTGCTAAATTATACGAGGATCGGTATACAAATTCCCATAGTTCCCATATTAGCCTCCTTAAAAAATATCATTTTAAGGGGATTAAATATCACATATACATTGGTATTATAATACAAATTGTTTAAATGAGGAAAAACACAAGCAAAAATTAATGTCCGCAATAAATCGTGTATTGAACTTTAAGAATAAATTAGAAAATAAATTTATATAAAATAAATTTTTGGTTGCTACAATTTATAACCGACAATGTGGTGTAGGTCACTAAATAGTCAGGCTAAAACGAGTATAACTTTTTACTTGTTATTTATACTTTTCTAAAATTCAAATCAAATGTATGTTTGTAATTTATTTCTATTTTTAAATGTTCATTTTTTCTCTTGAAATTGTGTATTTTTTAAGTCATAAATAAAATATACAAAAAAAATATATTCACAAATATATTTACAACGATTTAAAATGTCACATAAAAACATATTTATTATTTATGAATGAAAATCTAATATGCAAAATAAAATTATTTCATATGAAATTATTTTGTTTACAAACGTAATTTTATTGTTTATTTTTTATTTTTATAAATTATTTTTTTGCGGATTTAAACTTTTCGCTTATATTTAATTTAATGTCATTTAATTACATTTTTATAACAAAATATTTCACTTTTTTCATAAATGAATATAATTTAATTATTCACTCAATTTGATCTCATTCATTTCAACACTTATTTATTTTTAACCCTCTGTCATCGGTAATGGTGATGTCAACTTAACTTAATCATTTCGTGAGTAACATTAAAAAGGAATCGTCTCAGGTCACATAAACTATATATATTCTTGCATCAAATCAAATCTGAGTCGATTTGGCTACGTCCGTCTTTCTATCCGTCTGTCTACAAAAATTTTCCGAATTGATTAAAATTTGGTCACATTATTTGTTATTGTGCTTAGCAGTTTCCTGTTTAAAATAAGCTATATCGATTCATTGCAAAAAAGTTATAGACCGATATTTGAAACTACCGCAAAACTCAAAAAAACTTTTCATAACATAACAGGATAAAAAGAAAAATTTAACTGTAACATATAATTATATATTATTATTCATCGTACAGAAAAAATCATCAAAATCGAATAAATAAAAAAGTTATAAACTGAAATATGCAAAATTTTGATACACCTCAAAATCTGTATGCTATATGGGTCGCAATTTTTAAGATAATTTTCTGAATTATGCGATATATATTTATTTTCATGTAATAAACCAAAGAAACTAAATTGTGCTGGGGTCATTATTTGACCTAGATCCCTCTCTCGAATATGAGTTTAAACTTATAAAACTGTAATATGGTTTATAGCTCATCTGGAATATATGCTATTAATTTATTAACATCGGTCTATATTTTGCTATAGCTCCCATATAACGCCCCTTTCCAGAGAACAGGCTTGAGCTTAGGAAACTATTAAATCAGGAAAAATTCTATTGAAATTCTTCATACTTAATTTTTTACCTCACTTGAATGTACGTTATTAGTTTAATAATTATCGGTCCATATTTGGCTATTGCTTCTCTATGGCGCTCCTTCATGGAAAACGGGTTTGAGCTTATAAATTTTTAAATAAACCCAAATCTATTGAAAATCGATACAATCATTTTTCTAACTGTCCTTAATACATATTTTTAATTTTACCAACTTCAGCCCATATTTTGCTATGGATCCTACATAAGGCTCCTTTCCCGATAACTGTTTTTAGCTTATAAAACTAAAAAATAATGAACAATTCTATTGAAATTCGGCTCAATTATTTTATTAATCTGACCAATATCCATCCATATTTTGCTATAGCTTCCATATTTTGTCCTTCCCAAATAATGTTTTTAAATTTGATTCATATCTTTCAGCTGTTTTTCATGTATGAAACTGGTTTAACAATTATCGAGTCATATTTGGTTGTTACTCGTTTATAATCCAACTTCCCGAACTACTGTTTTAGACTTACAAGGTCTTTAAATATGAAACAATTCCTTCGAAATTCAGACAACTAAATAATTGTCTTCAATATACTTATCTAAATTCTTGAATATTTCCTCTTATGTAGATTTTAATGGCTCAGTAAAATCTATAGTTCGTAGGTAATTTCAAGAATATGTTGCAGTATTTCACTGTATTTAACAGATGCCTTTTTGTGTTATCGGTGTTTAAGCGGATAAATGAATCATTTATTTAATAATTTTAATTCGTGCTAATTCTTGCATAATGTTAGTAGTGGAGGGTATTGAAGATTCGCCATAGCCGAATGTATCATCCTCACTTGTTAATATTTTTCGTTAGTTTTATCAGTAATTAAATATACTTGAATATTAAATATATAATAAATCTAATTAAAATAAATTTAATGTATTATCTTGTATTTGTACACAATGCAGCCCTGTAAAATATGTAATTAATTACCTATGAACTGTCATAATGTCATAGTCTCAGTCTAATGAAATGTTATAATAAATATGTTGACAACAATAACACCATTAGATTTAATATGAAAACAACAATAATAATTCATTCATCATAGAAGCCAAAGATTATTACATACATACATACATACATACATACATACATACATACATACATACATACATACATACATCACATACATACATTCATAGAAACATTTATTCACACATTTATATATGTGTAAGTACTTGTATTAATAGGTATTATATAGAAACGTTATTTGAACGCTTGTGGCATTTTGTACATAATTTCTATTTAATTTAGGTTTTTTTCGGTTAAAATAACCAGCATAACGCTAATCAATTTAACTAATCTATAAACCAACTCTAAAGAAAGAAAATGTAATCATACCGAGAGTAGGCGTTCATGAGTGTTTTTGATAAATTGCGCATATTTTGTGATAATGGAATTATGAAATATAACAAGTGAAAATAATTTATTAGGCAGTTATGAATTTTAATTATTTTACCAATAATCATTTTAAAATATGAAAGAAAAGCGTAATTATAAGAAAAAGGTTTCATACATTCGAGTTATTTTCAAAATATCTCAAAAGTACCTATTTTAGCAAAATGTTACAGACAAAAGTGGTATTTATCTACCATTGTAGTCCAGTATTCGCTAGACTTCCACCTTTGTACCTAAAAACCATCCACCACAACAAGAATCATATAAGACCCAAAAACGCACATTATTTAAAATGGAAAAGGAAATGGAAATAAATTTTTCCGAACGGCTATTCCAATTTCAATAAAATTTCTCTTAGCGTTAGCAGAGGTGTAGATGAGAATATGTTTTGAATTTGGACTTTGTAAACCTAACGGGGGTCGGTCCACAGAGTATACCTATTTACATATCCTAAATGCGGATTGAAAAATTACAACTCCTTGTAAATGTTGCCCACCAAGAACTAACTCAATAACCTTTCATGCCCGTAGGCGTCGATGACCATGTTATACATCAGTGTATCGAAAATTATATATAATTTTTAACTTTTCTCAAATTGCGGTTTTGAAATTAAAAAAATTGAGGCGAAAATTTGAATATTATGAAAAAGAAGTTTGAATAATGGCGTTAGCTATGGACACTTTTGCACTTAGTAATATGACTTAAAATATTGATCAATTATTTAATATCTATTCGACAAGACATCTACTTCTAATAGCGGTCATACATGGGCATTTGGCTTAGAAAAATTAGAAGTGAAAATGTATAAAATCCAATCTCGTAAAAATTCCGTAAAAATTAAAATACTTGAAGGACTTCGAGAAAATAGTAATTGTGATGACGATATATATTTTGGTCTCTAAAAAATTTACGACTGTTGATCAACTGAATTCAACGAACTTCGAGTATATTTATATAAGTCAGCTACAGATGCTCCAGTAGTTTTTCAAAAGAATTGGAGGCTGATATATTGAACAGCTTTAAATTGCTAAAATAGCACAGCTTTCTGAAACTGGCATAAGTATATGAGTTAATGTACTTTTGTTTAATTTTACAATCATCTACTAGGCATAATTACCAAGGTCGGGCAACTGGTAACACAAACTTCGAAATAGAAAGAAGATCAATTCAAATCGAATATATCCAGCATCGATTTAACCAGTTTTACTTAATCTTGAGGCATAGAGGAGCTCATTTGTGGCGATAAAGTGTATTTGAAATTTGATTTTTAAAACATTTGTAGAATGTAGTCCGTTGTAATGAATTCATTTTTATCACCAGTACAAATGTAACCATCACTAATATTATTCCATCACCAACATTCAAAATCACTTCATAAATATTTGTTATATTATTTCCCTGTTTGTTTTATAAATCCTAATGAATGTAGAAGTTAAACTATTTTTTTTTACAAGTATCATTATTAAGTTATGATTTCAGTACTCATCTTCTAAACTTTTCGTCTGATTGGCTTCCTCACAAACAAATATTTCTTAAGTACAAAATTGCCCTCTATTGAATACTGAATTATAATGACTGACATTTATCATAGTTAGTGCATATGTTGCCCAAATTGATCGCATAATCGAAAATGTCTCAAATAAATATCATACAGTTTATAGTTATGCGGTCACAGATCCTAAAAAGTCAATAAAATACCCTCTAGTAATATGAGATGATTCGCCATAATGCGTACAACCTTTTCATCATTATCAGGTATTCCACTCCCATTTTGGTAAAGTTATTGTTTTCCGCAAGTACAAAACAGCTAATAAAGTAAAAACCACATCAATACCACAAGGTATATCATAAGAAAACAGTTATATGCATCTATTTCACCTATTCAGTATTATTAAGAGACAGCAGAAGAGCAGCATGTTGCCTGCTTATATTGACTTTCTATGTTGAAAGGTCTAGTTGACTAAGTAAATAAATTAACATGGTGTTCCTTTTTAGACCTTCGGATTACTAGTTCGAGAGGGTCACCGAAACCTTTCATATGATAATTTTTAGTACCTCCGTATGATATACAACTAATAAACTTAAAAAACTACATTACTATATTAAAATTCACCATAACTCATTTGTGTTATTAAAGCAAACTCTCGACAGTTATAATCAGTTTATATGGGTGAATCCCCAAAAATTACTGAAAATTACAAATAATTAAAAAATAATAATTAAAATTTCATGCTCATTTTGGATTTTGAAGCATTAAAAAAATATTTCTTCCAAATTAAAAGTTTCCCTCTAAAAATAAAAATCTGTTCCATTTTTATGTAACACATCAACAGAATAACTTTAATTGTGTGTATGTGTATTTTTGAAAAATGTGTACACTCCAGCAATTCTCTTCCTAGAAAATATTTCATTTTCCTTCTCCTATTTTTGTTCATTTTAAAGTTGCTCACATTTTATGCTCATTTGACCATAAAATAAGTAAAATAAGTTACAATACATATAAATGTATGTATATGTATTTGTGTGTATTCAATGTTTGCCTGTTAACAATAAATTAACATTTGAAACCAAACATAACATTGTACAACATGTTGCACTAAAAGCGATAGTAAGATGAAGGGGATTTTGTTTAATAAATATGTATGTGTGTTTATGATATTTCTAGAAAATCTATTTAAAAATTTTGTGAAGAACATTTGGATTTGATGTTTATTTGTATTGTTGCAAAAAATAGAATGATTAAAAATTAAGAAAAAAACTTGGCTAAAGTGAAAAGGGATCTAATTTGTCAAGACACTTTTAAAAATTTAACGATATTTCTCATAATGATTTCTATTATTTTTCATTTTTTTGAAGAACCAGATTTAAGGATTGGGATCGAAGAAAAAAGAAATAACTTTTATCTACCACACTTCATCTTCTTTGAGCTCTTTAATTTTCATTTCACAAGAGACCAAGAATTCTTCAATGGACTTTGATTCGGGCAGATTGGATAATTTTCCTCTTTTTTCTGCAAATACCACATGTTCTTGTACCATTCAATGGGTTGTTTACCATAGTGACAGGAGGCCAAGTCAACTCAAACATAAGTGTACGCATTTTACAGTCTTATCAATGGACGCAGCTCTTTTTGTATACATTACTTGATGTAAATTTTATTATTTATAGATCCCATTGTAAAAAATCATTAGTTTCTTTTGCCGCAACTGCTTATTACTTGCTAGGCCAAGAACTTTTCGGGAAATTGTGATTGCTTTTGAACACGCAAATTTTCTTCAAATTCTCTTGAATATCAGCAACTTAAAACTTTTAACCAGAAAGTTTTGGAAAAACTCACAAGAATATATATTTCGTACGCAGAAAGAACATTTTTATAAATCTTGACTTTAGTTTTCGTGCTCTGTTTATGATCTCTAAATTATTAGCAGCGTAACTGTTAGGAACTTTTCGAGCCTTGTATGTTTCCAAACCAGCATAGTTTTAACTTTTCATACCAAATAGTCTGAGCACTGAGCTTACCGGAACAATTTTCTACTGGAAAATATTTTATATTATATTCTATGTGGATGATTCCCTTTAATAACATTGGAAAAAGTTGGACGACAGACTTGAATCAACAATTTTGAATACTTGAACAACTTCTTGAAGGTCAATCGTTTTAATCAGATTTACAATATATTAATTTTTTTGATATTAAACATAATAACTGACATGTTTTACAACAGTAACTTGTTAAAAGGACTTTAAATAGTACTTGGGTGTTTAGTTTAAATGGAAAACTTGTTTTAAGATTTTTTTGATTTCCCTAAGTGGTGGAGGGTTTTTAAAATTCGGCACAGCCGCATATAATATTCTTACTTGTGTAAAGTTTATATCCAAATTGTGCTCCTTTACTTCAGTTCAATATCACTCATGATCGGTTATTAAAATGCGATAATTTTTAAGCTGCAGAGTAATTTATATAAAAAAGTAGTTTGGGAAAAAATCTGATATATAAAATCTTAAGTCCATTTATAATAATATCAATATTTTTCATTATTTTAAAGTTTTGGAGATATTCTTATTTTTCAAAGTTTTTAGTATAAAGGCAGTTAGGTTATGGTTCAGAAGTTCCTTCATTTCTGTTGAAGTTCTGAAGGAACCTGATTAGTTTGATGTCTTATTACTTAGAATAAATAATATACTGATTATTTGTAGAGGTAGATGGGATCGAGTATTGTTTATTACAGTTTTAAATAATTTGCCAATTGCTATTAGAAAAATTATAATGAATTGAGTCCTTTTCAAATATACAAATATTTATAAGAATCAAACAATTTGATTTTGTTTTTTTATTGATTAATTTTGTTTAAAATAGTGAACTAAATTGAAAGAAATATGAAAAACTTAAATCTAAGCATTTGAAATGTAACCTTAATGAGAGAAAAAAATCTTTGAATTCCAAATCTTCTCCAAACTAAACGTCATAAAATTTTTATTTTATTAAATAAAAGAAATAAAAATCTATAAAAAATATTAAATATACATACATGCACATTTTAAAAACAATACTAAAACGCTTAAACTTTCTTTTGCAAATACATCTGACATTTGGTATACAAATCTTTTTGCAAAATATTTGTATATTTGTGATTCACATCCCTGTAAAATGTTTGTCCTCTCACAATATAAAATATATTATTTTTTATGCAACCATGTACATAGTAGAGAGAATCCTTTTGATTTTTAAGTTGTTTCTGCCATGATAAATTTTTTCCCTCTTTTCTGAAAATACGTTTGCTATTTTATTCCAATTTTTTTCTTCCGTCTCTTACAAGTAAATATGAATTATTAACATTTGAATTATTATTTTTTTATAAGAAAATCCTTAAAGGAGAAAAAACGAAACGATTAAGAATGCTATATTCGACTATGCCTTATCTTTCACGACAAATGCATGTGAAGTAAGTACGTAATGTTTTGTACTTATACACTCACACATACACTAGCAGGCGTATTCAATAAATAAAAGTTTTTCTAAAATATAATTTGAAACTCTTAATCTGTCATGAAATTAGTTATATTTTTGGTTTTAAATAGGAAACTTTCAGGACTGAAAGAAAATGCAGGCCAAATTTCATCAAGCTCTGGCGATTACTGTGCATGTGAGCATGCTAACAACGGATAGACAGGCAGATGGACATAGCTAAATCGATTCAGATTTTTATTTGATGCAAGAATACATGTACATAAAATAGATCTGAGATTCCTTTTTAGCGTTACAGACAGAATGACAAAATTAACATACCCTCTTCACCACTTGTGTTTGTGGAGGGTATTAATATACAAATAAAAAATGTTTAACAAGACACAGAAGAAAGAATAACTGAAAGTAAACTAAGTAAACTTTTGCAATATAAATACGTAAATAAAACTATTTGTTATTTTATTTTTATTCTATGAAAAAAATTTTGTTCAAAAAACTTGGGTTTCTTGAAGTGTAGTAGTGGAAGAGATGCGATTTTTATTTAAATTCTTATAGAAAAATGTTCAGATATATTTGAGTTTAATAATAAAGAAAATCAGTAGTGAAATTTTATAATAATTTGATAAAAATGTAAATACTGTTAAAATTCAAATTAAATTTTAATTTTTGTATTCTTCTTTCCTTCTCATTAACACTTTACTAATGAAGATAATAAGAGAAATAACGGAAAGTGATTACAAATTATAATTTTGGATTTCAAATTTGTGTCATTTCAAATTGTGAGTCAATTTAATTTTGTTGAAGGGCTCAGCGGAAATGGGAGGGTAGGAGTAACTGTAAAGTGTCGAGGACGCTGTGACCGACGACTGACTCTGCTGGAACGCTGTCTAAGGAGAGCCATAGGTTTCTTAACTGTACACCGTCACATTGGGTCATTGGTGTAAAATTGGACTCTAGCAATTCGGGTATTTGTAGGATATACGAGGATGAACTTTAGTCAGTGAAACATTAACTTTGTAAATGTCGAGGACATTTCTGAATGGACTAGAGGACTTAGCAGTCATAGAACTGACAACCCTTATTAAGCTCATCCTGGCTGCTAGAGCCAACGGTTGTACGTAATTATGATACATTAGCCGACTAGATCTGTCCCTTTTCTTCTTCCCTTTTTTTCTCTTTTTTCTTTTTTCTTCATTTTCTTATTCAATAAATCAGTTCCCAACTAACATTTCCTCTTCTTACTTCCCTCTCTTTCTCTCTTGATATTTTACTTCTCTACAGGATTCCAACCTCAAGTTAGATGAAGGGAACGCAATGGATGATAAGATCACCGAGTGAAAGTGTGCAATTGATTGATTGTTTGTTATTATCCTAAGCAGTCTGCTATTTGAAACCAGAGAAATCGGTTCAGTAACAAAGTTGTTTTAGATCGATATCTGAGACAACCTCGAAATTCAGACAAAAAGCTTTTGTCAGCTTTTCAAAAACTATTCCTCAGATAACAAGAATTTTAATTATAATTCGAAAAGAATAGAAATAAAGTAGATAAATTGAAAAAGGTTTTTATTTGTAACAAACTTTTAACATTTTATCACTAAAAATTATGAATCCAAGTTTTACAAAGATCAAACCACAATTTTAAGACGTGGAAAATTTTAGATTGATCACTCATAGGAACACTACAAGATTATATAAATAATATTGTATGTAATTTTTCTCGCAATTTGTTTTTATCAAACAAACAATGAAACTATGCACTGCGTATACTTAATATTAATTTATTCAATATTAAGTATACGTCACCATTTTCATGATAATAATACACACTGCGCATTCTTAATACAAATTATATTTAATATTAAGTATACGTAATTATTTTCATCAAATTTATGTGAGTAACAAAAAATTCGAGCAAAAATTTACTTATTTTGTGTGAAGTTCGATATCACTAAACATACGAAATTTTTCAAACAAACTAGATATAAACAATAAAGGTCTGTTTAGGTAAAGTTAATAAGCAAATCCTGTGAATTTTTTTAATCTTTTGCTAAACATTAAAAAAATTAAAGTAGATCTCTTTAATATTTATTAAATATTTTATAATATTAAATATTTCTTTAATCTTAGAAAATATGTATAATAGAAATCTTATAATATTATAGATTCATATAAATAAAATCATTATCAATTTAACACAGGATTTTAATGAATTCATTCGATGCCAAAATTCAAATTCGGAGACATTCTGTCGTTATGGCAGATTTATCTAGATCTACACAGGAAGAATCATCTGATACTACATTTTTTACTTAAACCCTATTGGGATCATATGGCTTACACGAAGCATCTCCACAAATATGGTTTGATGCTGTTATTTTTGCATTCTTCACTATCATACAATAGATCTTGGAGCATCGAACTTCTCCAGGTATTTCTTGGCAGGCCATTTTAAACCTTGTATCTAAGACCCCATAGAGTGTATAAATTTAGACAAAAAATTAGATATATCCCTCTATGAATCCATAGCAGATAAATTATAAAAATATTAGTGTTTCCTTTAAAAATGAAACTTTTACTATCAGACATCTTGGAAACTGTTAGAAAATTTCAAAAAAATTGCAAATAGTTAAAAATTTTAACAACAAAATATTCTTGTTTAGTAATTTTATGAAGAAATACCCTGTTAAGAGCTTTTTCAATTATATGGGAAAAAATAAAACATTTGGATTTGAATATACTGCCAGGAGCTAAATAAATGACCCTTAAAAGTTGACCAGCTCAGATGTGTTGATTTTTTTAAATTTGCAAAAATTCAATATATGAGTTTAAAGAAATGAAATTGTGCATAAAGATTGTCCTTGTAAATGTCTAAAGAAACTTTAAAAATGTTTGGGTTATCTCTTATAGTAAGTTTCTAGCAAATTCTAAAGGTTCAAATATGTATAAATATATGAATCCGTTAAAAAGTTATATTAGTCTGAATTTGGAATTAAAAAAATAACAATGATATTTTTGGAATTTTTTTCAAAAACGTGGCAACATTTATTCACTCAAGAAATATTATCCAAATTTTATAAAAACAAAATAGTTTTAGACAAATTTTGTGCCCAATTTCATAGCTCCAACATTTATTCTCCAGACAAACTAAGAACTTTTGTTCTAAAATATTAATTGGAAAACACCTCAGAAAAGTTCGTGAGAGAATTCATAATAAATCATTCAGCATTTCCGTTTTTCCAAAATTTATTTAAAACAAATGAAGTTCTTTGGTACCACTGAGAAATTTATAAGACATCACTTATGATATATTTCCCCATAAAGTGATTTATTAAATCTCAACACTTTTTTAAATCTGTAAATGTTTCATGTTAAATAAAGTTTGATTTGATTTTCATGTAATTTCTTAATTTTATTTTTCCCCATCATTTTATGCCCACAACTACAAATGTGTTGTATATGATGATGTTTAACCACAAATTGCATAAAAAATTACAACTTTATGTATGAAATATGTGTGTCTATGTAAGAGAACAAATGTACTTACATATGTGAGGATTTGATTTAATATATATACATATGCATGTAGTGACATAAAATGACATGACATTTAAATAAAAAAAAATCATGTAAATTTATTTACTAAAATTGATTTTAAAAGCCTTGTAAAAGTTAAAATAATCATCATACAAACATATATAAGTATATGTATTTACATATACATATAAATGCATGTGGGAATGACAATAATGTATCTATACTGGAGCAACCATTCGCGTTTAACTAAAATATATATTTATAAGTATTTCACACAGACATTTATCAGTTGAAGGGTTTTAACAAAATATTTAACCCGTAAATGGCATTAATTGATTTATATGTTTAACACATAAAAAATAATATAAATAATTAAAAGGAAAAAAACTGTCAGAAAAATACAACAAACTAGTGAATGGAAATCAATTAAAGTAATAAACTAGTTATGGTTGCAGAATATCTAAGGAGTGAGTAAAAAAAATTAAAAACCCAAATATGCTTCTTAGTAATTTAAAGAAGAAATATTTTTATAATGTAATGTCTTTGGAAAATAAGTTTTAATCTCACCCACTATCTCAGTCCAAAAGTACACTGTTGGACTCAGAATCACTTTCTGAATCACCAGACCCGATTTCAAGAGTTCTTGAGTTCTTAATAACAACAAGTACGAAGACGTTGACAATGTTGGCCACTAGATAGGGTTTTTATACAACATTTGTTCTTTAGATTATCGAAATATATTCATTTCTTTTTAATCGACTGTGATTTCTATAGACCCATCTTCATAAAACTAGTTATTTAATATTATCCACCACGATAAATTAAGAAATAATTGAAGAACGTATAAAAATATCCCAAAATTATATATATTATATAATTATATTTTATTATTATTGCTTCGTCCATACTCCAAATTTCATAAAATCTCCTGTCACACACATATACCAATATAAAATTCCATTTAGAATCCCAAATATAAATAAAAAAATTATGTTATTTGGGTCAATTCTACATCAATATGAGATTTCCATCTAAGGTGGCGATCAATAATGGAGGTATTTAACTTCCGTTAGTAAATGTATTACCTGACCATTTGTTAGTATTGGCGGATTTAAGACTCTGCCTAACATAAATGTTATATGCGAGCATTTTTCTTCGTTTAACTTTATTCTCCATTTCTTCAACCATTTTTCAATTCCAAATATAATTTGCTACAAAATTCAAATCATTTCCTGGAAACATGCATATAGCAGTATCATCCGCCAATGTAGATGTACACGTTTCAATGCTGGTAGCCACATCAGAGTTATAAATTAGGTACAACATTGAACCCTTTCTTAAATCTTGCGAAACGTCGATAAATATGGATGAACCATATTTTTTTTTCTTCGAAAGCTTTATTGAAAACATATACAAAGCTGTAGGTTTTTTCGACAGCTCTACGTTTCGTTCTGTTACCGAGTTGATAATTGAGATTTTCGAATATCTTAGAAGAGTTAAACAATCATGTGTGATCAACTCTTAGCTTAGATGTCACTGTAACTAGACACACTTTCTATTCTTGTAGATAATATTTACGACGTAATGTAGCGTAATAAATATAAAAAATTACTTTTAATGCTAAAAACATCTTGTTGCTGATTTTGTACTTAACAGGAGATTTTTCAGATTTCAAATGAACAAAAGCCAACAGTATATCAAGGAAAGTTAGAAAAATAATTATGGCGAATTTCATTAGACAATATTTAAGAATTTTAAAAGCTTGAAAACCTATTCCGGGAAGGTGTGTAGCATAGAAGCTATAACCAAATATAGACTGATATTAGTTAAGCACAAATAAATTTGATCCATAATTAATATAGTACCATTTGTGTTGGAAGAGCTCATGAAACCTATTTATTTGAAAAGATCTTAAATTCCCAAAAATTCGATTTCAGAATCCATATTTGTTGGGATATAGAAAAAAGAATATTAACATGACTAGAAACATAACAGGGGATAAAAACTGTATTTCGTTAATACAAAAACTATAAGAGATAAGTAAGACAAATATACTTATTTTTAAACGCGGTTCAAAAAACTGAATATTAATTTGAACCTATTTTTCTGTATTCCTCCACTACCATTATGTTATATTTCATGTAAATCAATTTAACCGATCACAAGTCGAAAATTACATTTAAATATTAATTCAAGACAATAATATATTATTTCTGTTTTCAAATTATTAATTATTAAACATTTTTTCCCATCTCATTCTTTTTATCATTAATTCATATTGTTTAAGGTAAAGTATCCAGTATAAATTTATTAAAGGTTCAAATTGCACGTATATCAAACAATTAATTATTAAAACAGAAATTAAAAGAATTAAAGAGAAAAATAATGAAACCTAATACATATTAAATTATCTGAAAAATTAATACTTCCAAAATTAATCCAAGCGTATACTTAATATTAATTACATGTAATATTAAGTATGTAAACAGTGTCTATAACACAGCGATACATAAGAAAATTAGGCGGTCTTGGTGTGTGGATGATGTTGATGTCGTAACATAAGAAAATAATAAATCAACTCTAAAACCAAAAATGAAAACATGACAAGTTTTTTTTGCATAATCACTATTCTACTTTTTATACTTCGTTTTGAAGTTGAAAAGCGCAAAAAAATTAATTATGCTTTTTTCATACAATATACACATGGATGGAGAGATGGAAATAAATATACATATTATTTGTACTTGAACAATTATTTTTAGAAGTTTAATACACCTCCATTTTTCAAGTTTAATACACCTCCATTTATCACTTATATTGGCGCAGGTATAAAGAGTGGTCGCAAGCAAACTAATATGTCTGTTTAATTTAAGCATGTAAAAATGCTTTATTCGGCCATGACGAATCTTCAATACTCTTCACCACAAATTCGTGTTCAATAAACGTTTACATTATTTAAACTTAGGCACAGCTCCATTGAACTCTGTCAATGTTTATTTGATATTTTTTTACTTTTTGTTAAATTATTTTATTTAGAAATTGAAAAACCCCATAATATGTATATAAATATAAATATATGTTAATTTTGGAAATTTATAAAAAAGTTCTTAAATTTTTAAAATATATTTGACTTTTTGGCTTATTTTAAGAGGGTTGTCCATGCAAAAAAGTTGTGTTTCATTTGTACAGTTTGGTGCAGAGCGGCAAAAACATGTTTTTAAAATAGCACAGATTTCTTTCTTTTTTCAAAATCTGAAAAAAAAACAAGTGATAATGCTCTATTCAACTGTGTTGAATCACATGTGTGTGACACAAATCACATTACATCACACATTTGCACCATAGCAAATCCACTGCCATACAGTGATAAATGACAATTGTTTCTCAATGCAACCATACTTTTGATGGTGTCATAAAACGTTTCATATTTTTGGCCGTAATTTTTTTCCTATTAACTCGATTTTGATAATTTCTAGTTCAGTAAGAAAGTACTTATGGTTGTGTCTAGAAAAAAAATTTCCCTCTACCCCCATTGGGAGCATATGACTTCCCTTTCTAATATAGATCTTGCTATATTGAGTTTGTTGTTAACCTCTACATCTGCACCGCCATTTTACTAAAATAGTAAAAGCTAATTATGTATTCAACTGGCTGGTCTTGCAGCATAATATTATTTGTCACATTGCGTTGTTGTTTCTCATTACTTTGAATTTCTTGTTATTTATCTCAAGCCAAATATTGTGCGCCGGTTCTTTAAAGTGCATGTTCAATATCTAATACTAGAGTAGAAAAATATCCACATAATCCAAATCTTTTACTTTTTGTGAGAAGATATAAAACGAATTGTTCATATATGCATTCAATCTTGGTATATCAAATAATTATATATAATGTACAATTTATATATTATATAAGTTTTTTTAAAGATACTCATGTGCACACAGATACTATATTTATTATTATTATATTTATTCAGTGGAAACAAATTAAATGATTAATTTTAAAAAGTGGAATTCTTTATAAAAATAACTGAAATTAAATTCACATTAAATTAATCGAAAATTTTAATATGACTTTTATATCTTCATTAGAAATTTTATATATATTAATCATATATTAAATTTTTATTCTAGAAATTTCAGAGGAAATTCCCATTTAAAATAATAAATATATATCAAACAATTTAACATGCGTATACTTAATATTTTATACAAATCTATTTTAATTAAATTTAATATTAAGTATACGTACGTTTCCAGGCATCTGAGATTTTTTATGCGTAGATGGTGCACAATGTGATCAAATTGATTTTTTATACCCTACACCACCGTAAATGAATGGGATATTATGCGTTTGTGCTGATGTATATAACATACAGAAAAAATGCTTCTCATATGTCAATCACAAGCCCCCTACCAAATAACACTTTGATGGGCATAAATCTTACATATAATTATAATTATATGAGGTCGGCCCACATTTTCTTTTAGCTCCCATTTATCACGTTCACATAAATGTTAGTTTCACAATAATTTACAGTATAATTAAGAATAAATCATAAAATAAATTTATACATTACTTTTTCGTAACTTCCATTTTTAACCAACATCGTTGTGTAGGGTACTACATAGTTGGACTTGACCGACTATAACATTTTACTTGCTTTTTTTTTACGTATTTAGCATTAAAAACAGCTTAACAAAACTTCAGAACTTTAGAGCTCACATATTTCTTGGTTCATTTGACTGCAGGCCCCTACCTAATCAGGGTTGGTGATCCTCGAAAGTTGGCCACCTCAAGAAGTACGGTTAGTCCCCAAATTTTTTCAAAGTAAAAAAAAAAAATAATAATATATAAACTATTACAAACTTCAATGAACTTGGCGAATGGATCTAATCATAAGTCATATCCATAGTCCTTCAAGTAAAAGAAATAAGTTTTTTGTTAACTTCACAAAGCGCAAAGCTAAAATAATGTTTAAATTATCTTTATTATATAGCTACATTCGAACGGACGGACCTTATTCAAATATATTTTATGCGGTTTAAGAATTTGGGTATTTCTGTATGGAAAAATAGGAAACTTCTTTGATTTACAAAAAAGTTCATATACATTGTACCGAAATATATATGAATAAATTCTGTACTCTTTTATATCACTTGGAAAACATCTCAAAAATATTTCATCACAAAATAGTCAGTAGTATAAAAATAGCAGAATTAATTATCGAGACGTTCGAAATTTGGAAAAGTTAACTTTTCTACTTGAATAAAACAAAAAGACTTAGAACAATTATTTTAAAACGAATTTTATAAATGTATGACATTCACAATGAATTAACCAAAA
This sequence comes from Cochliomyia hominivorax, assembly GCA_004302925.2. Lineage (NCBI taxonomy): Eukaryota > Metazoa > Arthropoda > Insecta > Diptera > Calliphoridae > Cochliomyia > Cochliomyia hominivorax. Next base: position 33,781,649 of record PYHX02000467.1, on the reverse strand, counting down.
AACTTTAACTATACGTATACTTAATATTACTCGAATGTTATATTAAGTATTCTTACAGTTTTCATATGATGATCAAATAATAACAAAAGCCCATTCTCTGGAAAGTGGACTTTAACAATTCAAATCATTAATTTTTAATAGCGAACTATAACATTTTGTTTTATTCAATTCAGTATGAACTTAATTTTACGATACTTTAAATAACCCCCACTTTTAGTTAATATTGATTTTGTGTGTTCTTGTGAGGCATATGTTAAATATGTTATAAATTATTTAAAAATATTTAAAGAAATTAAAAAATTCTTAATAGATATATATCTACTCCTAACGTTACGAAGCGTATACTTAATGTCAATAAAGAATTTATTTCAAATTCATTTCATATTAAGTATACGCAGTGAGTTCACATATCAGAGTTTTTTATCTGTAAATGATGCTGATGGCTTTATACACAATAAATAAATTTCCGGAAATGTAAGAGATTTTACGGTAATAAATTTATAAAATAACAATTGAAAATAAAGCGATTCATTAGTTTTTTAAAGGAAAATACATGAATTGACAAGGAAATGAGTGGAATTAATTTCATACTAAATTAATCAGAAAATCATATATTCAAAAATACTATAATCTGTTAAAAATAAAGTATTTATTGCCTAAGTTATACTGCGTCTTGTGTTATTAGATTTTACTAATTATTCAGTTTACTGTTTTAAAAAGTCCAAAAAAATGCTTACAGTACTAAAATTATCTTGACAAGTTCTCAAAAATTTTCAATAAGATATTTATTCGCTCACCGATTTCTTAAATAAATTATTTTTTCTCTAATTATACAATGTATTATATAATCTATTTTTCATTTTATTTTTCACCAAAATTATATATAAAATATCCAGAAAATACTTTTATTATTGTCCATCCTTAGTACCTTCAAAACTTTTTGGTAGTATGAGGATTCTGCGCTAAAATAATTGCTCTGGTCTTCAGGTAAAAAACTATATAAGTACCATTTTAAATTGAAGCCTCTTCGCGTCAATTGAAGCAATGGATATTCCAAATTTTCCAAAAAGTTTTATCCAGGATGTTGAATCATACGGCCGCCAGTTTTCAGACCCCATTTGTATTCATATGTAAACATATAAGATTTTGTGGAATGTATTCATTCATTCTACTTTCCATCAATTATTTTCAGTACAAAATAAACCTCTGATGCTTAAAAGACAGAAATATAACATCATGAATATTTAGCTTTCGCTTGACTTGGCAGCTTAGCTGGGGTTTATTTATATAATTCATGTATATTGGATTTTTCTAATGCAAATATATAGTAGAGATACTGACTTGCAATAACTACACAAATCCTTCTTGCATTTCACAATGATTTTCGAGGAATTATGATTTCAATATCTCATTACGGCTTACCAGGTCTCATGTTACCTTCTGTGTGAAAATCGTTACTCTCACATCCCTTAACAATATTCTCATTTTTTTTTTTTTTTTTTTTTTTTTTTTTGAGTAGATGCCTACTTGTCGTACATAATTAATTCCGAGTGTATTGTCCTACAGACATCACACTAAGATCCAGTAAACGTTCCCATTATAACAACCTTTACCAGAAAAGAAAAGTGTGATCATACGTTCATATAACATAAAACTGCCGAAAAATGTGTCGAACGGTAACAACATTTTTTGCTGTTAGAAACTTCTGCACAAATGCGTAATTCCTGGCGTTGCTAGTGCGGGGTATGAACTTAATGTTTACACCTAAAGAACTATTTTATAATAAGTCCATCCTATAAAATTCCATATTTGTAAAAAAATCGTAACTAATATCTAGCAGCCTGTCTGCCTGTTCCTCCGACTGTCTTATGGGTAAATTTCTACGGCTTCAACAACAATACAATTGAATTTATTCCCAAAGTTTGTTATTGTTAACTCTCTTTCCCAAACTCTCAGTATTTCTAAATTAAAGATCAGAACATTTTTTAAATATTGCTATTTCAAAAATTTATGCATTCGACACCTCAATAAAACTATTTAATAAACAATTAAAATTATATTTTCCAACTACTTTTTATATAATTAATAGATAATACAGGCATTAAACAAATTGCAACAATATTTAATCTCTTTTTTCATTTAATAAAAACTTGTTTTTAATTATAAATAAATATGCATTAATATTTAATGTACTGACCAGAAATCCCGAATTTATATTTTTTCCACTCTACTTTACCACTTGCAATTAATTATTTGCCAAAAGCATGAACAATAAATTGATATTTTTCAACGAATAATACGTTTTTAAATGATGTCATTAAAACGATTTCATTTTCACACAAATGAGACAATATTGCACCTCATTAAGTTCGTTTTTTTTTCGTTGCAATTCATTTTATTTCAAGCCCTTAAGGTTTTATGAAAATTAAATATTTATTTTCAATAAAAAAACCATCTACTGATTATTAAAAATAAAAATCATTAAAAGAGAAATATTTTATTTGAAATATTAAAATTTTATTTTAAAAATACAAATGCATTTAGTTTTTTATTGATATTTAAAAATCAGTGATATTAACTAACGGTATCGGCAGCTATTTTAGCCAAGAATTGGTTCCCGCCTTTCTAAACCAATTTGTATAACCTACACCATCGTAGGTGATTGGGGTATTATGTGTTTGTGTTAATGTTTGAAATATATAAAAAATAGCGTAACACCCACCTCCGACTGTCTCTCAGTCCATCCTGTTGGCTGTGCAGGTAAAAGTTGTGAATACTTTAAATATCCTGATTTTTAAGATATCTTAATAAAATTTGGCAAATATTATTATTTTGGATCAAGGACAAATCCTTTTAAGATTGGCTATGTTCAGTCAAATATTTCAGATACCTCATAATGTGTTCACTTGAGTGGTACAGGATCCAATGGTAAATCCGCTATATTGTCTAGAGGAGCTAAGGGCAGTGAAATTGGCTCTAGTTAAAAGAGAATTAAAGAGCACAAAAGATTTTAAATAAAGATGGACTGCATGCCAGGAACAGTAAAAAAACTTTGAATGAGGGTTTTCGAAAAAGGTTCAAAAAAATTATTTAAATAAAAGTAAAAGAACTTTTTATTAAAAAAACAATAATGAAAATCGATCTGAAAATACTGTTCGACATAAGAAGCTTTAAAACAAAGTGGTCATTTCTAAGTCATCAGTAGTTCCTATTAAGAAATAATGTGAGCATATTAAAGTTTCCAATTCATTACTTGTAAAATATGTGAAAATAAAATTTCTTTAAAATGAATTGTTTCAAAATATATCACTAATTTTTCTTTATATTCTAAATTAAAAAAAAAAAAAAAAAACTTTTTACTAAAAATTTAAAACCATAACAGCATAAATCCCTCTCACCTCATTAAAACCAAATTTCCTTTATAAATAGGTGTCACAACAACTTTCTTACTTATATAAGTTCCTGCCACACAACCAAAAATAATAGAGTCTATTCTTTCTCATAACATAACAAAAACAAACAGTTACAATCATGTGAAAATTTAACCCGAAAAAAATATAATGAAATAAATCTTCAAAATAATAACATCTGTTTCTGACATAGAAAGTACACACATACATACAAACACTCATATATTATATAAAAAAATTATACATGAAAAAACAAATAACAATAAAATACAAAATGACACTTTAATTTACTTTCATCTTAAATTATAATGTGAAAATAATACAATCTCAAATTTAGCTTATTTTCATGAAAAGGAAAATTCAATGATTTCTTTATCTTTTACTGAAGAAAAGGAAACAAACATATGTGCCGGATGTTCTTTGGCAGAGTGCGATGAAAAAAAGTAAAATTAGAAAAATATTTATACCTACAAGTCACTAACATTTACAATGAATTGAAGACTTTATTTACATATATTTCTTTAAATAACATATCAATTTTTTAACGCCATAGTAACATGTGCACAATGGGACACGATTTGTGTCTTAATTCCAGTACCAATTCAAATTAAGATTAAAGTCTTAACTCGAAATAAATATCCAGTTAAGATTCTAGTTAAAATTTTGGTTGAAATTAGAGTTCAAAGTGTAGATCAGTGCAAGAATAAACTCTAGTTCACTGCTATTGCAGTTTTCGTTTAGATATATTTTTATATTTAGTTCAGATTCTAGTTAAGGTTCTAGTTATAATTAAGTTCTAGATTCTATTCTTAATTCAGCTCAAGATTTAGTTCTACATTCAGTGTTTGTTTCAGTTCTAGATTCAGTTTAGATTCAGTTTCAATTCTAGTAATAGGTTAAATTCTAGATTCTTTTCCTAATTTAGTTCTATATTCAGTACTTAATCAGTTAGTCCAATTCTAGCTTAAGTCTTGTTCAGTTTCAATTCATTTCTATTTCAGTTCTAGTTTAGTTCTACCTCAGTTCTAGTTAATTCCTAATTCACTTTTGGTTCAGTTCTAGTTTAGTTCTAGTTCAGTTTCAGTTCATTTCTAGTTAAATTCTAGTTAAGTTCTAGTTCAGTTTTAGTTTAGCTCTAGCTCAGTTCTAGTTAAGTTCTAGGCTGCCGATAATACCAGGTTCTAGTTCAGTTCTAGTTCAGTTCTTGTTCAGTTCTAGTTCAGTTCTAGTTAAGTTCTAGTTAAGTTCAAGTTAAGTTCCAGTTCAGTTCTAGTTTAGTTCTAGCTCAGATCTAGTTCATTCCTAATTCACTTTTGGTTCAGTTCTAGTTTAGTTCTAGTTTACTTCTTGTTCAGTTCTAGTTTACTTCTAGTTTAGTTCTAGTTTATTTCAGTTTTAGTTCAGTTCTAGTTCAGTTCTAGTTAAGTTCTAGTTCAGTTCTAGTTTAGTTCTAGTTCAGTTCTAGTTTAGTTCTAGCTCAGATCTAGTTCATTCCTAATTCACTTTTGGTTCAGTTCTAGTTTACTTCTTGTTCAGTTCTAGTTTACTTCTAGTTAAGTTCTAGTTTATTTCTAGTTCAGTTTTAGTTCAGTTCTAGTTCAGTTCTAGTTATGTTCTAGTTCAGTTCTAGTTTAGTTCTAGTTCAGTTCTAGTTTAGTTCTAGCTCAGATCTAGTTCATTCCTAATTCACTTTTGGTTCAGTTCTAGTTTAGTTCTAGTTTATTTCTTGTTCAGTTCTAGTTTACTTCTAGTTTAGTTCTAGTTTATTTCTAGTTCAGTTTTAGTTCAGTTCTAGTTAAGTTCTAGTTCAGTTCTAGTTCAGTTCTAGTTCAGTTCTAGTTCAGTTCTAGTTTAGTTCTAGTTTAGTTCTAGCTCAGATCTAGTTCATTCCTAATTCACTTTTGGTTCAGTTCTAGTTTAGTTCTAGTTTACTGTCGTTCAGTTCTAATTCAGTTCAGTTCTAGTTCAGTTCTAGTTAAGTTCTAGTTAAGTTCTAGTTCAGTTCTAGTTTAGTTCTAGCTCAGTTTTAGTGAATTTTCGTAATTCTCAATTCAAAATTTAAAAATAGAACATTAACTTAACTTGGTGACCTTTTCAGCATAAGTTTTTCAATGAAAATTCAAAACAATATTTCTTAACTCTTACTTTTACTATAAGAGAATATTAATAAACACTTCCCCGTTAAATATTTAAATCTCCTGGTATTATCGGCAGCCTCAATTTCCCTGTTTTGCAGTCTATAACATGTGTTTTACTGCCAACAACTATTATGGAAACAGTATTTTTTTTTTTTTTTTTTGTAACATTTGTCTCTTATTTTAAATTAACTCACAAGTACTCATGCTATTACATAAATACAAATGCACACACGTACATGAACACATGCATAAACCGGATGTGTTGAATAGGTAACGATAGTTACTTATAGTCTTACATACATTCACATACCCACTTACATACTTATACTTATGTTTACTCTTAAAACACAAGGGAATGTTTAAAGAGATATAAACATGTGTGTGTACGAGTAATATTTTTACTTGTATTTATTTTTATATGTTTTTACATGTTCTTCTTCGGCTCAAAGGTATATTTGTGCTGGAATTCTTTTTTTTTTTTTTGATGTCGGTGACGGTGTATCTAGTGGAGTGGATATATTAATATTGTGCATTAAGGTGAACTTTTAATTGAATTTACTTTTATAAAAATGTTTTTTTGTAATTAATTATGATACAAAAAAATTTAAACGAAACATTAAATGGTAAAATCATATTGTGAGGAAAAGTCCTTGTTTGTGTTGCGAATAGGAAAGACCTCCCTAATTAACATCTGTTATTAAGCGAAAATGTAAGTTTTTATAAAACTGTGTTTATACATGATTTTCATTTCAATGCACTTTAAAGGATTTGTGATGTTTAAAACTTATATTGAAAATATAAGAATGTTTTATTTTAAGTTAAAATTAAATGTATATAAAGTCTATACAAAAAGGGTAGAAATTAAAGAAATTAAAAAGAAATGTTAAAATTGTGGAGATCAAATAATATAACAATAACAAGTAAGAATGCTATATTCAGCTATGCAAATCTTCAATACCATCTACCACAAATACATATGCTTTGTACATACAAACTCACACATGCACTCACAAATATATACAATATATATATAAACATTTTTCTTAAATATAACACAGGTACACTTATTGAGTCAAAATATTTAATATATATTATTCTAAAACTATTATTTCTATAACTATTTTTCCACAAAAAATAGTTATAAAAATAATTTTTTGATAATTTTTGGAACGGTACTGGAATACATAAAGCCTAAAATACATATAGCCTTTGCATAATTTCATTCTAGGTTCTTCATTTTTTATTGACAATTTTACTAAAGTTTTTGCTTGAACTTAAACGTAACATCAGATATCGGTCTATAGCTTTTTATATACTGAAATGATTTTGCTGCTTTTAAACAGGAAACTTTACAGGCTATAGCTAATACTTGAGACAAATTTCATTGAACTCTGTCAATTACATTGATGCATATTTGATGCAAGAATATATATACATTATAGAATCTGAGATTATTCCTTTTTTGCGTTACATACGGAATGACAAAGTTAAGTGAACCGCTTGTGGTGGTAGAGGTTAAAAAATATATCAAATAAAAACATGTGAATTTAAATAGAATAAAAAACAGTTATTTCTTATGTAACATTAAAAATAAATCATCTAAGAACTCGCTGTCTGTTGGAATCATTCTCACTCCAAGGCGAATTGTGAAATCACTACCGTCAACACTGATTCAAAAATCATTTAAATAGAAATTTATGCAAAATTCAAATATTTGAAATATTTATCTTTCTATGAAAATTTGCTGCAATTGAGTTAATGTAAACAACATGCTACATGAATGTTGTTCTTGAACCCTACAAGTAGATGACATTTTTTTATATTATAGTTAATGGTGATGGAAATAGGACATATATCGATGAATTAGAATGTAAAAATGTTTAAAAAAACGTCAAGTTAGCACATCAATATATTTCTTAAAAGAAAAAGGAACAGGATGTTCTTGGACACCAAGTCATAACTTGGCATCATGTCCACATGTTATAAGACCTACAAACATTTGTAGGTGGAAAGTAGTTAGAAAGGATTAAATTACGGTATTATAAACCTGGACCTCGTTTCCTCTGCTAAATACCATATTTATTATATTTAATGAAAGTCACTAAAGATAGGCAATATTTTATCTAAGTATAAAGATCCAAAAATTCCTAACATACATATATGTTAATAAAGACGAAACCAGTGAACTTACAGTTTTAATTTGTTTCTTGATGAAAACTATTTTCAATCATTACTACAATTTACAAAAATAAAATATTTTTACAGTTTTAATCACTAGTGATGAAACTTTAAACCTAATTCGGAAACACTTCCATTATCGTTTTTATAGCCCTTTCTGCTACATTGCTCAAACAGGTTGAAATTTACCACACTTTCTCCACTGACTTTCGCTCCAGGCAATTTGGTGAATTTTTCTCTCTAAGTACAAATACCACATTATTTTCCTTGAGCTACTTAAGACTACTTAACCATAGTGACAAGATACCAAATCAGTCCAAAAATAAGTGGACATATTATTAAGTCTTATGTTAGGAATCAGCCTTTTTTGAACAATCATTGTTATAAATTTCGAATATTGATAATAAATTTTGATTGCTTTTCATCCTTAACCTTTCTTTCTATCATATTCTACCGAGCAAAAGCAACATAAAACCTTGTATGTTTTTAAACCCGCATTACTTTTAACTTTTCATACCAAATAGTCCTAACACTGAGCTAATCGAGCTACTTTCCCACTGGATGTATTTGAAGCTCTTTTGAAAATGATTTTTATTTTTTGCATTTAGAACAAATCTCGGCAAACAGACGCTTATGTGCATTTTAAATTTTTACTATTTCACACGTTCATTCTCTTAAATTTTTGAAAATGCACTCAGTCTGTCTTGAGTTTTCACTGGAAGTAGGTGGTGTTGTTGGATAACTTATAAAATACACTGAAGAAAATTTGAGCGAGATATGTTTGTACAAACTTCTACATATTCATTTTATTTCAATCAGAGATTAATGTTATTTTGAAACAATACTATTGTTTCATTAAATTGTGCATTTTACCTTGACTAAAAGACATTTTAGTGAATAAATTAGGAACAGTTTTTCTACGTACTTTTAGAAAAATTATGAACAGTTCTCACATACACGAACACAATATGAGGAAATTTCTCTCCGCTTTATAAACATAATATGGACCACTCCTTCCACCTGCACAAAGTTTTCTGTTAACCGACAAGTTCAGCTTACCAAGTTGGGTTTCTTTAAAAATATTTAAAGGTGTTAGAACACTTTTTGACGTATTTTATTCATATAACAAATGTATTTATTTGTTTGACATTAAACTTAAACACGGACATATTTTACAAAGGTAACAAAAAGGTCCAAAAAACCAAAAAATATTTGAATTAACAGTTTTAATAAAAAAGCGTGTTAAACATTTTTAGATCTCACTCCTTGTATATATTATCAGGCAACAATCCCTCATCTCTCATATCACAATAGAATTTCAAATATCCAATTTAAAGAAAAATTTCAACATCTGTCAACATTAACAATAATAATAATTAACCTCCATATGTTCTCAATAATTATTAAAACTTAATAATTCTCTGAATGATAAGTCCATGAAAATATCTATTAATACTAATTGAAACAGAATCTTGTTCATTTTCATTTATTCATTTACCTTTATTTCACAATTAACAACTTATACTGAAAAAGAAGGAAATATAATAATCTCTAGTAATTGAATTAAATGTCACACGTTTCTCAGGAATCCGATTTTTTTACAACGAACAGGAAAAAATACGTTTCATCATGCAATTAAAATCAAACAGGAAAATTTATAAGTTTTTTTCTACTTTTATCTATAGTTTTTGTTCAGATATCAATAATATACCATCTTATTATCACTGTAAGTATTCATTAACATTTTATAATCTTGTAAAAGACTTTTTTTGCTTTTTATCTTTATTGGAATTTTCATTTGCTGAACAAAATACGTAAAACAATGAAATGTAATCAATTTTTTTCATTTTTTAGTTTTTCACTACAAAAAAAGGCAGCAAAAACTTTAAAGCGCATAATGAATTATTGTTGTTGTTTTTGACATTTCTTAATTCTTTGGATATATGTATTTATGTATTGTCACTAGTGTGTGTTTGTTTCACTTGCATACATTTTCTGGGTTATTTTATTTATAAGCTTTTTTGCATAAAATGCATATGTATATATTTATAAGTGTAAATATAGGTGATTTGTGTTGATGCGTATTAAGACTGAATTCAAAAACATCTTAATGTATATAAAATGAACAGTGGTCCAAACATAAGGTCAATTTGATAATAATAAACAAAAAAGTTTCCGAGAAAGAGGCCTTATATCTAAGCAATAATTAAATGCGGACCAATATCCGTGATATGAAAAAATGGTACTTATGATAATGTGAAAAATAAATGTACCCTGTTTCAATAAAAGCTTAAATCCATATTCCGATAAACTGTTTTATATAGGATTTATGTCGAATAATTGTCCAAACATAATCCATTTTTCGTTTTCTCTTTTTTTTTTTTTTTTGTACTTTGCTATAATTTGTCAAAATCCAAAATATAGTTCTATAACTCTTTTGTTGTTGCACTTATAATCACATTTTATATAAACTACTAAAACGAACAATTTTCAAAATTTGATTCGGACAATTAGTCGGACCGTGAGAATTTTTCAATTGACAGTGAACAAATGAAGCGAAAATAAAGCTTCATTTGATACTTATATAATTCCATCCTGGTATTCTTACATTCTTTTCCCTTTTCAAATACTTTAAATTATATATCAACCTCTATAGTAGTTTAGTGTAAAATGATTTTAATTATATTTGCTAGAAATAAATCTTGTTATATTCTCAAAACAATGAGGCAAACCATACAAGTATCGGTCGATTATTTCTCATGGTTCCGTACAATCAATACAAATATCTTACATTACTTTGGTATTGTTGTAATATTAAGTCTGATTATGATAAATATTATTCAAATATATGTTCCAAATTTTACGTGGGTCGATCGATAATTTCTTCTAGTTGTAATATAATTCGCAAGAAGAAATCTTCTTAGCAAGCATAAATCGCTAATAAATATTAATATCATAAGAATGCACAGTGGCAGCAGAAATGAATAAAATTTAACGTAATGAAAGCATAAGAGTATAGCATCACAACATCGGTAATTTGGAGCCCGTAACTTATAGTCCTGGATGAGATCGTTAAAAACATATCACATTTATCTCTTATGGCATTCTAGTTAATTGCATCTGAATATTCAAGTGTCAAAATTTCACAAGATCTTGATCTTTTAAACATATAACTAAAATATAGTTCCGATCTTGTTAAAATTTTTTTACTTACTTTAAAACCAGCCTTATTTTTCAAACCAGAGAAGACTTAGCTCACTATCTTCACCCAGTTCAAAAATAATCAATTTTTATTCAGAAAATTAAAAAATTATAAAATTTGTGTGCTTTTTTTATAACCACAAGTGGTGAGAGGGTTTGTTAAGTTTGTCATTCAGTATGTAACGCAAAGAAGGAATCATCTCAGATCTCATAATGTGGCACCCTCACATCTACAATAATAGACAGAGCTCAATGAAATTTGCCCCGAGTATTTATTATAGTCCTGAGAAGTTTCTTATTTAAAACCAGTCAAATCAGTAAAGTATATTAAAATATATAGAGGGATATCTGAGGCAATCCAAGGGAAGAACTTTCATAAAATTTTAAATTATAAATCAACGTTATAAAATGAAAAAATTATTAAAATCAGTTCAATAGAAAAATATATACCTAAAATATAGCAAATTTTATGACTTATTAAGTATTTCGCTTTTTATTGTATCTATCGTATACGTCTGCGAGTGTGTATGTACGATACATAACGTATTTAAATCACGCGCATTTGTAAAGGAGGGTATTGAAGATTTGGCATAGGCGAATATAGCATTTTTGCTTGTTTAATTTAATTTCTGAGAAGCCAATTAAAAATTTTCTGGAACACGAGAGAAAAAAATTATAACAGAATCAATTGCCTACATGGAATTGAACCATTGTCTTCTCCCAATTAAATTTTTTATTTTTAGCGAATTTTATTTTTTTTAATTCGCACATAAAATTGTGAACTTTCTTTGATGAAAATATTTTTAACAATAACTGTTTATGTGTATATATTTTTTCCTATTTAATGATAATCGTGCCTGTGTGCCACAAATTTTCTTTTATTGTATATAAAATGATTTTAATGTATAAAAATATAGTGAACAATGAAAATCAATCAATAACACTACCATGGTAATAAACAAATGCTCATGTGAATATATGAATATATAATAATAAAAATACATATATAACAGTGGTTCAATATTTATGAACAATTAAAATTTCAATAAAAATTTTGGTGATGTCAATTGACCAGTTTGTTGCTTAAAAGGACTTAATATTTCATAACAATGATTTTTTATCAAAACTATTATTATATGGTTTATGATCTTAAAAAATGAAATGCTCTTTATTACCACTGTACAATTGTATCTGAAATAAAATGCACGCATAAAACTTTTTTCTCTCACGCACACCAATATACACACACTCGTTTTTCAATTCGAATACTTAAATGATAAACAATGACAGGAGCAACAGCAACAAATAGTATGAATATATGAAACTGATATATACATACATACATACATACATACATACATACATATTTTTTGGTATAAATGTAAACAACAATGAAAAACGAATACAATAAAATAAACACTACACAATTGATGCATAAGATTCAAATGGTTGCAATCTATTCACTACAAACGCATATGGAGTGATCAAATGGAAAAGGGATGAAATATTTGATATTTCTGAAACGTAAGAACTTGATGAAAAACTAAAATTTATTTATATGTCACCATTTCGTGTATAACGCTAAGAAGGAATCTTCTCAGATGACATAATTTATATTCATTCCTGCATCAAATCTAAATCTCAGTCGACTTAGCTAAATCGTCTGTCTGCTGTTTTTATTTGGCATGCTCACATCCACAACAGTTGACAGAGCTTAATGATTGGATCCTGAGAAGTTTCATATTTAAAAACAGTAAAATCGGTTCAGTATATTTATAGATATAGATGACATTTTAAGCAACCTCTAAGTTTCAAAATCGGTTCAGTTGAAAAAAGTTATAGCCAAAAATATAATTAAAGTTAAAAAAATTATAGAATTGTTTAAGAAAAATCTATTTCGATACATTGTGAACCGTTCGAGTTCTTGTCGACTAAACGTGATTGTACTGTCCTGAAATTATGGGTGGTTAACATTGAGAATCAGTTCTCTATCGATTACGATGCCTACAATTGTATTTACCTTTTTCGTTCAGGTGGTGAAGAAGTTTTGTTGTTAATTTCATTGGTAAAAGTTTTAAGTTGTGTGCAGCAAAATTATTGTGGATTTAGCTGATATATCTATTTCGAAGAACACATTGATCATCAACTTTTGGCCAGTAGTTATCATGGTACATACTTATACATATATTAACACTTCGACTTTGGATTCAGGCGCTGGGTTTTTCTATTTATCGATATTTGTGATTGTAGTGATATGAGTTACATTAAATGTAACTCTCGAAATCATGTCTGAATAAAATTGTTAATTCCTTCAACTATTTTTCCTAAACTTGAATTTACTTCTTTGTTGAAGTGGTGGGGGCGCCACTGTTGACTTAGTTGATAAAAATTGTAATTTACGTGAAGTGAAAAAAGTTTGGAATTTTACTGACTTAACTATTTATCAGATATTATATATCTTCAACATTATTGTCCGTTGCAGTATTATTATGGCATATATTATCACATCAACTCCAAGTGGAGGGAAGCGCTGGGAGTTTCAAAATTTAAAAATTAAACATGAGTTGTGATAGAATTCTTTTTTTTTACAATACGAGGTTTAGAAGGCAGGTCTTTAAATTCAAAGAACGACCGAAGGCATCTCCAATAATTCACAATCGATTTAGTTATAAATTTCGGCAAGTGAATGAAGGAGTAAGAAGAACAAGAAGCAGTTTTATAACTGTCAATGTAAACCTTGTCCTACAGTTATTTTGGGCTCAAAATGATGCCTACTAAAGTAGATAACCCTTTACTGTGCCACAAGCAAAATAGTGAAGCAAAAACAAACCCTGCCAAGAAGGAATCATCTAAGACCTCATGTAGAATATATGTTTTTGCATCAAAACAATATCTGACTCGATTTTTTTCAAATTTTATCAATTATTGCAATTATTATTGAGATATTGTCGTATTGTTTTATTTATTGAACCTCATCTCAATTATATGTTCGACTTGTCTTTTATAGTTGTCAATAATTTCATTAAAATCGATCCGCAAAATCTTCAATTCATTTAAATGTTTCCTTAAGCTTAGTGTGGAGGATAAAAAAAGTGACTTTTTTAAAAAACTTTTATTAAAGAACACATCTGATATTACTGAAAAATTGAAAATAATAATTTTCTTTTCTATATATTTCTATTTATTTCTTATTGTTTTCTCAAAAATATTTTCAAAAAATTGGTCCAGATATTCAAAATAATCCGGATTACATTTTTTCAAATCATTACAAACTTAAAATTCCAAAGCATTTTATACTTCATTTGACTATATAAAAATATACATGTCTTTCCAAGTTAAGTACATGAATGTGTGTTCACTTTGATACAACTTTGGCGGAGTTCATTCATATTCATATATGAATAAATATATATAAGATATCGTATTAACATTCATATAAATTTAAATCTCAAATCTATTTTAACATAAATGACAATCATTCATTTCACACATATTCAGTAATATATACATGTATATACACTAACACATATACAAATAGTAAATATATTTATTCATACTCAGCATGTTGATAATAAATAAAATTGAAAACTCAGCAGTTGATCGTATTTATTTTCTATTGTCAGTACAAAATAAAATATATTTGAAGGGATAAATAAAAATGTATTTATTAATGCAACAATAAGTTATCAATAATACAACAATAACATTCATATATATTTACATTTTATATAAATTTAATGATATATTTGTTATTTACAAATATTGTTTATTTTTTGTAAATTTTATAATGAACAAATTTGGAAGAAATTTATTTAAAAGCTTTTTTTTCGAAATAAATAAAAAAGTGAATTCGGAATTATCTTATGTAAATACTCACACAGCACAGAGTTTGCTGTAATGAAAATAATTTAATGTGAAACTTAATATTTATTTTTTTTTTAATAAATAAGTAAAATCCTTTAGATCCCTTTGATAAAGACACACATTATGTATATAAATCGATTTTTATATGATCCACCACAACTGTTGGCCATTCCGTGTAGAACGCTATGAAGAAATCATCTCAGACCCCATAATGTATATTTATTCTTGAATCAAATCGAAGTCTGAGGCGATTAAACTATGTCCGCTGTCTGTCTTTTTGCCTGTTAGTTGTTGACACCCTCACATCCACAATAATTTACAGAGCTCAATGAAATTAGGTCTGAGTATTTGATATAGTCTTCAAAATTTTTCTTTCAGCATATTAAAAGATATAGATATATAAAGATATATACACCACTACCATTCCCAAAATTATCAAAATCTATTTAGCGAAAAATATATCTAATTTTATGACTCTTTAAGTGTTCCGTATTATATTTATGGAAAACTTTTATATTTTTTACACGTTTTATGATTGCATGTGTAAGAGTGTATGTACGAAACATAACATATCTACTTTATACACATTTGTGATGGAGCGTGTTAGCTCTTCTACTTGTTTTGTTTTTTTTCTAAATTAAGAATACAAGAAACTATCTAGTCAGGGGCCTAATCGGAGACACTTTAAAATTGGTCATCCAAGATGTAGATTTTTAAAAAAATTCAACAAAAATTTATTTATAAATTGCGACAAGAAAAATTATGTATAATAATCCTCCTTGATAATCTAACAAAAAGTATATATTTTTATAGTTTTTTTACAGTGATGAAATTTTGAACCTTTTTATTAACGTTTTTGTCACGTTGTTCAGACAGGTACTTTATTTCCGTTAAGAATATTTCGATCTCACACCTTAAAGATTCGGTTAAACCGAATAAAGAATTCTTATTTTTTCCGACTTAGATATCAAAAATAAAATTAATAAAAACGCTGCCTCTAATTATATTTTTATTGAACATGCGGATCAAGAGGTATAATCGGATCGAATCGATTGCGAAATTTAACTCAGTTTTCACTACTTCAAAAATTCATTCAATTTTAATATTTTTCAAATAGCGAAAATTACAAAATAACAAACCCAAACAACATCATTTTCACACACATACATGCATAAATACAACTCTATATAAAAAAAACTCTTGTTCACAATCAGTAGAAATGATAATGAACATTAACTTTTATGAGTGTTTCCAGACTGCACGAGTTGCAGTTTAGTTACTGTAACCAAAATTTCAAACATACAGACTACAATGTTTACAACAACACTAAGGATATTGATTAACGACAATGGCGACAACAACTTCCAAACAAAGAAAGGTAGTCGTAAAATAACTGTTAGATTCGTAACCGGTTTATATCAAATACGTTAAAGTACTTGATATAAACCAAAAATGAGCAAAGAATTTTTAATTAAAAATCAAACAAGTGACCACAATTTGTACGTCATGTGTTCAGTAAAGTAGCGACAAAGGAGTAAGATCCTCCAAAATACACAGAGCTAAGGCCAACGCTTGTTAAAAGATTATTGAAGTGTGGTAGATTTAAAACGGAGATAGACTATCTGTTCTATCAAAGTGACGGAAAGTATTATAAAAACGTTAATGGAAGGAATATCGAAAAAAAAACTCAAAATTTTCGCTTGTAATTAAA
The DNA here is from genome assembly GCA_004302925.2 of Cochliomyia hominivorax. NCBI lineage: Eukaryota > Metazoa > Arthropoda > Insecta > Diptera > Calliphoridae > Cochliomyia > Cochliomyia hominivorax. The sequence goes on along the minus strand of PYHX02000467.1, from coordinate 33,765,147 downwards.
ACTATAAAAAATGTATAAAATGTGTAGACGTAGGGTATAAATATGAACAGAAATATTTGAAATCTACTCCCATCATGCAACGCTCTCTTAAAAATTAACCACCATAAAATATTTGTCTTCATCAGACACAAAAGACTGACACAATAATAAAACGAAAGTTATCTTCAATTTTGCATAATAAACATGAAAACAGCTCCCAATGCAAGTAACCGATTCACAAAAATGAATTGCAGTGATGGGGTATATAAAAAAGAATGTTATTGAACTTATTTTTTTGAAAGTTTGCCAAAGTGCTAAAAGTAGTCGAGCAAAAAAGAAACTAAACTGCAGACATGCAGTTGCTTGCACTTACATTCAATAAAATTTTATCATTGAAAAAAGTTAATTTTACTTTTTTTTTGGCAGCGATTCTTTTAAAGGAGAATTACTTTGTTTCTTTATATGAATACTTTTCTTTCCCTGTAACACATAAGATATTCTATTATGACACTAATATGATAGAAATTGTTATGAAAATCTTAAATTATTCATTATAAATTGGATCTTTATAGGAGAATAACATTAAATTTAAATCACTTTAAAATTCTTTTAAAATCTCTATTTTATATTTAAATCTTAAAGTAGTACACTGAACCAAAAAAAGTTGTAAATATAATGATAAAGGATGTAGAATTGAAAAAAAGTAGGTTATGTAAAAACCAACGAACCTTTGTTCATCATAATGAAAATTTTTATTAAATTTTAGTAAATTCATTAAATTGACGAAACATTGTTAATTGTTGTTCAGATTTTAATGCTTAAAGTAGTACACTGAACCAAAAAGGTTGTAAATATAACAAAAAGTGTGTAGACTTGAAGAAAAGTAGGTTATATAAGACCCAAAAAAACCTTTGTTCATCCTAATGAAAATTTTCGTTAGATTTTCGTAAATTTTTCAAATTGACGAAAAATTGTTAATATGACTATAAAATCTTTATTTCAGATTTAAAAGCTTGAAGTAGTACACTGAACCAAAAAAGGATGTAAATATAACTAAAAATAATGCAGAATTTAAGAAAAGTAGTTTATATAAAAACCAACGAAACCTTTGTTCATCATAATCGTTAGATTATCGTAAATTTTTCAAAATGGCGAAAAATTGTTAATATAACTATTTGAATTCGTGGTTAATTTGAATAATTAATATTTAATTTGAATTTAATAATTGACAATACAAAAATTGTACGTTGAATCACAAATATTACAACTCAATGCGTGATTTGTAGATATTAAAAACAGATGGATTTTTACAAAATATTCCATTAATTTCATTTATATAAATTAGAATGTTCTATAAAAAATTTTCTTTCTTTCAAATATATATTCTTTTAAATTTTTTTGTTATATTTAATTAATATGACAGTTAAATAAACAAAAATTTTATTCAAATTAAATTCATTTTTGTATGTTGAATTCATTGATTTTTTTGTAATTTTACTTATGATGCGTTACCACCGTTTAAACTAAATATCTGTTGATATAACATTTTTTTTAATTTGATTCAATTTAACATATTTTACTAAACAATTTTTTTATTAAATTTTTTTAGTATATATGACGAAAACTTTTCAATCTGAGGAAAATTTCTGTTTGTTAGAAAGAAAATATGTTTATCAATTTTTGTAAACATAAAAACAAAAATTTGAAAATTGTTTAATATTACGTACGACATTTGGTTCAGTGTAGAGGATCCAAAATATTGTAATATTTCTTTAACTGTTGAAATATTAAAAATATATTAATGAAATTTAAAATATTGATAATATTTCCTATTTATTTGAAGAAAAACAGCTCCTCCACTAATCAAAGGTACAATAAGTTAGACATCAAAATGTTAAATTTTTTGAAAAAAGCATCGAAAATTAGTTTATGGTAGAACAGTTCTAACAATTTTTTATAAACAAAAATACGATTACACGTTCAGGTTTTTAATCCCTAATGACAGGATTATTTCCAATCGCAATTTTCATAACCTTTACAAATACAAGTAATTAAAGGGACTATAATAAGATGATTATTCCGTAGAATAGAAAGTTTCATCTATATTACAAGAAGAATGGAAGGAAAACATCAATTGGGATTGCAAAAATAGTTTTTGTATGTAAATATTGTAAAATGAAGTTAATTGAATTTGTGTATTTTTAAGTTTTGTGTTTCAATGGAATCATTCTTAGGCATAAGTTATATCAATTGAGTTAAAATAGATCGATATTTTAGATAAGCTTATAATTCAGTTAAACAAAATATGTCGTACTTATTCATCACTAAGAAAGAATGTTTTATTCGGTTATACTGAATCTTCAAAATACTCTACTTTAAATGCATCTGAAGTGAATTCACTATATTTCATACATAAAAACCCATTAAAAAACGCATACAATATACATAGGTTTTTAAGTGAGAGGTTTTACTTTCAAAATCTCTTCGATTTTGCCCAACATTTGAAGAAATTGGACATAAAAAACTCTTATTCTTACTCGCAATATCTTTTTCTCTAACTATCAGTAGTACATGCAATTTATCTGACGAAATACTGTCCATATTTGTTGACATATATAGAACTTCATTAAAGTCCCAAAAAATTTCATTATTGTGATGATATTTTGTATTTTGATCCATAATTTCTCACAGCTGTCATACAACCCCTACTTTCAAAAAATTACCTCAAATTGTTTAAGTCTCTATGTGAGTATGAAGCAAATAATTTAAGTAAATTTTATACACACAAACTATAAAATCATATTCAGCAAGGATCAGCCCATAATTTTCCATACCTGTGCAATGGTGTACGGTGTTACTCTACCCTTAAAGCCCCTATAACTTTTCAACTCCCAAAGTTATAATGCTACACACATCAATTATCAGTTTAAATTTCATAAAAATTCATGCAGCTAATAAAGAGTTAAATATTTATTTCTATACAATCAATTCTGTCCCACTGTACATTTCCTCGATTAACTTTTAACGGAATTCGGTTTTAAGGTGATAAAATGTTAAATTCTTATTTCAATCTAACTGTTTTCTTAAATGACATATACTTACTTGATTTACTCCTATAACCTATAACAAAAAACACAGATACTAATTAACGTTATAGATACTTTTAATTTAAATGAAGGCCTAAAACATAAAATCACTATTAATTTCTTATGTGATCATTAAAACTATTTTACTTAATTAATTACAAATAGGAATAAATATTAGACACTTGTATTTAGGTTTTCATAGATACACATCGATTGTTATATCTCTTTAAACACACACACATTGTTAATGTTTGTAATAAAATTAATTTCATATTAATATTAATCATACGTAACGTTGCTCCATTAGCTTGTATTGAATTTGCTTTTCAAAATGATAACTAAAGGTTGCCATAACAAAATCAAAAAAAGCAGAGGAAACGACATTAACTTTTATGCCGATTACATAAATGAAAATGAACAGATCTGATATAATACATACATACATACACATATACCAGCATGACAGTTATTTTGTAATCAATAATAGAATTCTAGAATATTTTTTTGTTTTGTTAATGCTCTTCATATCATTGAAACATGCAGGATTTTTGGCTTTAAATATTGAACACTGAACATTTAAAGTGGATTTGTCGTTATGAAACAAACATATTTGCTTTACTTTTCATTGAACACAAAAAAGTGAAGGAAATACAACAAAATAAGAATGAAAAATCTATTGATGAATCTATATTATTTTCTTTTTTTTACTTTCTGCTTTATTTCATGTTTTATTTGTGTAAGCGTATATGTATGTATGTGTGAGTTTGTTATACATAGACAGTATGAATGAGTCTGATTAAACTTGACACAATGCCAGATGCGTTTTAACCCCTCGACAAAAGAGTAAAAAGGTTCAAATCTCTATAAGACTATAAAGTAGAGAAAACAATAGATTTTCATTTTCCCACACAATAACACACATACATAGACATACTCCTAAAGGATTGTGAAAAGTTCTTCAATTTGTTTATATTTTTATACCCTACTCCACCGTAGGTGGTCGGGGTATTATACGTTTGTGCTGATGTTTGTAATGCAGGAAAACGGTATTACCCTCATCTTTAAGTATACCGTACGACTCAGAATCATTTTTTGAGTCGATTTAACGATGTCCATCCATCTGTCATTCTTTCTGTCCATCTGTCTGTCTACTTAAATGTCATGTAAAGGTTGAACTCTACAGGCCATTGGCTCTATCAATTTGGTATATGTTGTTTTTTGCCTCAAGGCGAAGGCTATTAAATTTGGTCATATTCGTTCCCATATTTCAGGTACCTCCCATAAAAATGTTCCTCCGTAATGGGGTTTTAAGGTCATGAAATTCCTAAGTATAAAGCGATTAGGATCCTTGGAACATATAAATGTTATAATATTCTAAAACGATGTACCAAAATATGCGAGGTTCAGTTTATTTTTTGTCATAGGTCCCATACAAACGCCCTTCACAATATCACTTTTAAAGGCATTAACCTCTCATATACTTTGGGTTTGTAATGATCAAATTAAGATAAATAAAGGCAAAAATCTAAGTGAAAAATTATACGAGTGTTAGGCAATAATTTTTTCTAGGTCTTATATAATCCTCCCGCATAATTTATTTTTAAACGCAAAAATTTCACTATAATGTTAGTGTCACAATAATGTACTGCACAGTTAAAAATAAATCAGAAAATTAAACTATACGAGGGTCGATCATTAATTTTTTGTATTTAACCAACATTATGGTGTAAAGTATTACATAGTCGGGTTTCATCGACTATAACGTACTTATTTGTCAATATAAGTGTTTGTGTGTGCGTATTTTTATATAACTAACTTTGACTTTTTTTCTTCTCCTGTGATTGTTAGAAAATGTTAACAGGATTGAGTTTTGAAAATTGATGGGTATTTGGTTTTTGTGTTTGTCGGTTAAGAAAATTTTAAATTAAATTATGGAGAAAGTGAGTTATCAATTTATGTTAAATTTTGTTCATCAAGAGAATTTCAAAAAAGGTTTATTCTTGTTATTTTAGTTTTAACACACATAAAATATAATTTAGTATGAAATTATTTTTTAATGAAATGTGAAATGACTTTTAAATTATTTAAATCTAAATTAGGAAGTTATTCAAATAAGAATTTTAATAACTTCATAATCTTGTATTAAAGTTATTTTACTAGAAATATCAGTTTTCTTTCCCTAATGACCTTCTTATCTTTCCCTTACAAATAACACTTTTTTCATTTTACTTCCTAATTGGATAAATACATATTGACAGCATGTTCACATAATGACGTTTCAGTTCTTTTTATAAATTGTTGGCATTAAATAATATAAATGTTAAGTAGATTTGATGAATATGGGGGGAATAAATAGATGAAAGGAACATAGGGGTTTGATCAACAATAAAGTCAATCAGTTTAAACAAAGAGATCAAATGTCTTAGAAATATATACATTATTTTTCGAAAAAGAGGCAAATTTTCCCTAATAATAGACAATGCATCCATTATCTTATATTTTTTTACATCCCTCACCATCACAAGTGCTGAGGGGGGTTTATTAACTTTGTCATTTTTGTGTAATGCTAAGGAGTAATCATTTTATATCCTATAGTGTATAATAATTCTTAAATCAAAAGATTTAGCTATGTCCGTCTGTCTGTCTGTTCGTCTGTTTTTATGTTGGTGGCAAACTCACATCCACAATAATTGCCACAACTCATCGAAAATCTACCAGATTATTTGCTATAGTACTGAGAAGTTTCAAATTTAAAACTAGTAAAATTGGTTGAGTATATTAGAAGATATAAACCGATATCTGACGAAACCTCTAAATTCAAGGAAGAACTTTCATGAAGTTGTCAATTATAGATCAACAAAATAAAATAAAATTTTTTATATCAGGTTATACATATTTTATTACTCTTCCAAATATCGGTTCCGTAGTTGATTATAGCTAAAATACAGATATTTTTATGGCTCATTAAGTGTTCCTTTGTTATTTAAAAAAAGAAACATTCATATGTCTTATATACAACTGTGAGAGTGTATGTACGATACATATCATGTTTATATCACACGCATTTTTGGTGGATGTTATTGAAGATTCGGCATAGCCGAATAAAGCAATCTTACTTGTTTTTACTTAAAAACTTTTATTATATCAGCGAAGTATAATTCTACTCTACTCTATAGTGAAGCAGAATCAAGTTTTTTTGGAAAATTCCATCGAGATTTATGAAATTGAATGAGAAACTGAAATTTGGCAATCATTTAATAAAATTTAATAACCGAGGTACATCGATTAGTGGACCAATAACATCGCCCAAAGAGTCACAATAGGGTCCAAGCGACAGTAGTTATAAAGTCACACTCTTTTGCTTTCATTATTATGTTCAATTTTATTCACCATTCAGCCGCTCAAAAATTATTTCCAAAAAAATCGATTTAGGCGCACTGTGCAACCTATCGACTGCCATGTTTTTTCTGCATTTATAGTCTGATTTTGTTTATAGTCTAATATATAGCACAGTTCACACTTTGTTTTATAGTCCGGCTAATTTTCGTTTTATAATCTTTACCAAACTCTGGTAATTTGCCAGGCTCATAGCCTGGTTAATAATATGTTTCATAATTTAATCTATAATCTGATTCATATGACGGATACTTAAGTGTCGAATGGAGTGTCCCGCTTAAAGTGATTTACATTTTATTTCCTCTTTTTTCATACTTAAAATTCTATGGCGGTTTCTACTCAGTCTATTTTTGATGTCTCTTACTATTTACTAAACTATTAAATAGTTTGTTTTATGGACTTTTTGTAGTCTGACTCATAGTCTATTATAGTTTCTTTTATAGTAAGTTTTACATTCTGTTCCATAGTAAGGAAAATAGTCCTCTTAAAATCCGTTCATTGTATTTGACATAATCTGATTTACAGTCTAGTTTTATCTTTGTTTATTCTGTTTTACTCATTTTTATATAAATATAAAGAATTTTCTCCTACTGATTTCTAATTAAAACTGTCTACTCTAAGAAATTCTATAAATTGTTTTTCATATATTTTGTAATTAATGTTTTAATCTAAAATAAATTCATTTTTCAAATAGTAAAATAAAAATTAATTTGAAACACCTACACAAGAGTCTATTAACAATAAGAAGTCATTGCGTAATTAATACTAAAAATATCTTAATTAATTTGCCAAAAGTAAAATTGTAATATTCATTACAAAGACTTTGACATAATTTCTCATTCTTAGAATACTTGTTTTTTTTACTCAAATAATAATAAAAATTATGTTTTCACAAAAATATACAAATTTTATTTATTTTTTGAAATTTTCCACTTTACATTCTTCACTCAATCTTTCCAATTTACCTTTTGGACTTATATAATAAAAGTAGAATTTTAATAGAAATCTAAATAAAATAAAATTACATATTTTTTTCATTCATCTTCTTCATCATCATCGTCGTCTTATTTTTCGTTGAGTTAACTTTTAACTTATTTTCCATTTGTTTTTTATCTAATTTCAGGAATCTAGTAATTTTCTGCCATCATACGAAGCAATTTCCTTTGCTGTTAAAAGTATCGCAACTAAACTTAATTGGACTAAAGTTGACATCTATGTTGGCGGTAAGTTGGTTTTCATTTATTATTTTTATACCATAATCACATTTTATATAAACATACATACTCATTCACAAATATATACAAATAGACTTTTGTTGGAAAGAAAATAGAAGAAATTCGGCCATGCCGAATCTTAAACACCCCCCCCCACTACTCACACTAAAATTGGTTGGAATATATTCCATTAGAAAAATAATTTTACTTCTTATTAGTTTAAGATATGATTCCGGGAAAAGGCTTGGAAATATGGTCTGATATTCTTGAAATTCTGCATATGTTAAAGTTATCACTTACGGATCTAAATAAATAATTACAAGTGACAGATTTCATTAATGGCAATTGAAGACAAAGTGGTCTAATGGTTAAAATTTTGGTCCACAAAACAAGTATTTCAAATCCAACTACAGACAAAAATTTTCGACATGATTTTGTGAATATCGTGCTTTCAAAAAAATTTTATACATCAAGAAACCCCTGGTCATGACTTTAAATAATTGTGGAGTGCGCACCTTAGAGGATTATCGGTTAAGGCAACAAATGTACGAATCCCGATCGAAAGGATCTTAGTGATATCTGAGTATACTCTATTCGTATAATAGAAGATACTTTCCGCTTAATCCACTTGCGTGATTTTGAAGTTAGGATAATAGATCTGATGACAACCAGGAAGGAACTGTTATCTAGGCGATTTGAGTTTCTTCCTAAAATATTAACAGAGCTTGATCAGATATGTACAAGTTCCATTTGAACAGAATTCGTTTAAGGCGAAATACCTCCCATTGAAGGCACTAAAGAAATTTTGTCGATATCTAAAAAAGTAGACCAAGAGTAGGTGTAACTGATATCGAGATGTAGCAATACGCTTAATACCTACGGGTCTCATGTTAACCATACCATACCATCTAGAGCTATGTCCAGTGTATGACGAAAGAATATATTAACATGTCAGAATCCTTTATTCGGTTATTCTGAATCTTTTTATCTCCCACTACGATTAATTAAAAAATAAATGTGTGAAATATATTGAAAACTCCGCTTGTAAGGGGATACCACTTCTCTGTTCCCTATTCCAAACTTACGTACTCTATAATATTTTGCAGTTATCGCTTCATTTATGCGTAAAATTTCGTAGAATTTCCTATTACACCTTTAGAGATATGCCTTTTCAAAAAATCGTTTATAAGGCTGATACTCCTTCTCAATGACATATCTGAATTTTTTATAAATAATTTTATAATAAAGACGTTATATGTGCCCAAAATTTCATGAAGTTTTCAGTAACAGCCTAGGGTACTACCCCAATATCAGCGCGTCAAACTTCTAAGGAGAAAAGTACATTTGAGTAAAACTTCATTGAGCTCTGTTAATTGTTGCGTATGTGAACGTATTAAAAACAGACACTAAATCGACTCAGTGTTAAATTTGATGCAAGAATACTCTTTGGAGTCTGAGACGTTACACAAGGAATGGCCAAAATAAATTTATCCTCATCACCTCTTGTGGTGGTGGAGGGTATATAAACGACATTTGTTAAACTGGCAAGTCAATCCCACCTTTTTTAGTCTAGAGGACAATTTAACCAATATTTGAACAGAAAAAAACCAACAAATTTGTTTTTTATAGTTGTCACAAAGAGAGCAACGCCCTCTATGTGTGCTCTATGATACACATAGAGGGCGTTGCTCTAGGCAATACAAGACCAATTATCTGCGTATCTGCAATTTAAAAACCAAAAATAATTAAAGAAACTAAAACGTATATAGTTTTTTTTTGGCATATTAGTGGCCTAATGGCCTACTCCAACAAAGGAGCTTAAAATAAGCTACAAATATTAATCGCAATTAGAAAGGAAAATCTAAATATAGAATGTTATTTGCCTAATTTTTTATATTCATTGTAAAAAATTAGGCCGAACTTAAAATCATCAGAATTGGACGCCACTTAAAACTTTAATAAGCTTAAAAACCCTAAGTAATGATTCCAGGATTATACAATTTTTTATATTCATTCTTATGTAAAAATAGATAAATGTGGTAAATTTCTCAAATTTATATGTTAAAAATTGTGACATTTTACTCCAGTTTTCGACGAGAACAAGATTTTACATATTTTTACCTAAAAATGGTTTTCAAAATTGATTTAGTTTGAAGTACATAATGGTAAAATACCTTTAAATCTAATCACTTATTATTGAAAAACATTAGAAAAGCATTTTCGTCAAAGTTTTGATTTTGTCTCGGATATTGATGACTTAAAGGAGCACACTACTCAGGACAAACATTTAATTAAATTCGTAATTGATTTGGTGCAAGGATAATTTCGGTGGTACCAATGATTTCCTCCTAACGTTACATGCGGAATGTTTAACTTAATATACGCTCTTAACCACTTGCGTTGTTGTTGGTTATAAAATGTTGAACAATTTTCACTGTGTTTAAGTGAGTGACAGAGAGAAAGCGAGAGAGAAGACATTATTGTAACAAAACAGATTCTCTTGCAAATAAGAAACAATCTTGTTTTTGGACAATTTTTGTTTACGCTTTTATGCCTCCTTTTTTTGTTATTTTCTTGGTAATTTTATTATTTTATTTTACATAATTTTCTTATTCTTATTTTCTCGTTTTTTTTTTTCCTTGAAGCTGCTGTTGTTACTGGCAATTATAGTTGCCAGATAATTTTTAACAAAAATCGTCAAATTAATTTTTTAAATCGTCAATATTAAAAATGACTTACGAATATAGTTGTTTTCCCAAAAAGGCTTAAATTTTTAAAACTTGTAACAAAAATTTGAAGAGTTTTGATTGGCTTCTAACATGATCCGGTAATTTTTATTGAATTGAGATTATTAAAGGCGGGCAGAATTCAATTTCAATTTAGTCAAAGTTTTGGTAATGAATTATATGAAAATCTTGGAAAACAAATATACAAAATAAACAAGTTAATTGCTTGCGAAAAATCACCAAATTTAGGGCTTCAATCGTCCAATTGTCATAATGCCATTTATTGGCCCATAAAATCAAAATGATAATAAATCTTCAAATCTGGCAACAGTGCTGGCAATAAGTGTTTCAAGGCTATAAAGACTTAAGAAAAGGAACAATAATGATGATAACAATAAGTACATAAGAAGACTGAATAAAAAAGAGTGACAAAGAGAGAACAAGAGAGGAAGCAGAAAGACAAATTTACATTTAAATTTAATGTTAACGTTCTCATTATTTAAACAAAAATTCTGTGCAAATTGTTGGCTAAAGGTGTTAAATGTTAGAATATTGATATTTCCTTTTTTGTTGTTTGTCATAAAGACAAAAGTAAAAGTTTGTCATTACTGTTTTTAATGTAGAATACTTTAAATAAAGGATACAACATTAACTATTTAAGTAAGATAATATATTTGAGAAGATGAAGTTGTTAGAATTTATATGAAATTTGAAAAGAGTATTTAATTTGATTAATTATTTTCTTCTTTACTTTTGTCCTTAAAATTTAATGTCATATATTTTTTACAGGAAATGTTATAAATTAATTACGTGATTATTATTATTAAAAATTTTAAATTATTAAAAATGATATTTTAGAAAATATTACTGTAATTTTAGGAAAGTCAAAATTCTCGAGTTGATATCAAGAAATAAATTGAAAATAATATAATAGAGAGTGTAACCGACTGACTATATATACCCTATACTATGATGTAAGTTTAGAGACTTATGGATAAACCGATGTTTAATTAATTTTACGATTTGTAAAAGTGGGAGCTTTACAAAAGCTGTAAGTGTTTATGTATCGATTCTACGAGAATTTGATGAAATGTTTTCTGATTACTTACGTCTTGAATATACGATGTATTTGGTGATGGAATTTTATAGGTGCTACTTTTATTGCAGGAGAATTCAAACTAGTAACAAATTAATCCTCACATCTTTGTGTTAAGTGACATTTGTATGGAAGTTACCTGATATATAAGATTTGTTATTATTAATTTTAAGGGCTTTGTCCTTATGTCAATGTCTGCTCCAAATTTCATCGAGATATCTATTTAATTGCAATATCTAGAATGCTCACAAAATTGCAAATCGACCCAGAAAGTAATACTAATTGTCTAGGATATATAGTAATTGTGGATAATTTCTTATAACAATTAACATAGTAAATCATCACATATCTTCACTTTTCGTCTTCACTTTTCGTCAACTCTTTCAACTGCTTCCAACTTCCAACACAATTTGCCTTCTCTATATATGCTGTGGGTGACTCGTTCTTCTGTTTTCTTACGGGTGTCAGTTTCTACAGCAATTTTAGTAATGTCGGTGGTCTGACTAGTTCTTCCGTTTTCCTACGGGTGTCTGTGGTCTGCCATTTTAGAGTGTGACCTATCCAGAGCTATTTTCGCCTTTTTTCAATCGCTAGAATTTGTTGGTCAGTTTTTTATCTGAGAGTGTGCGGTTTGCAAGTAAAGCTTGCATCGTTAACATTTGTCCAATTTAATATCAGTCCAATTTCGAATCTAAACAGAGGAGTAATAAAGATTGCAACTAAAAAAAATGAAGATGGTGATTTCCAAACGGCACTGAATATCATATTTTTGGTATTATACTCTCAGGATAAGAAAATTAACTTACACCTTCCATTTAAGTTGCTCCGATCACAAAAAAAAACCTTGGGATATTGTACTATTAGGTAAAATTTTCTCCTTCTTAAAACCTCCTCAAACTAATTGCCTTCCGCTGAGGCGTTAAACGTTATAGCGTTACGAGTTGTGAATAGAGGCTTAAGGCTTAAGGTCTCTATAAAGCGAATTAGTTTAATTTCTTTTTTCCTTTGCACTAACGTAGACAAAATCTTATCATGACTGAGCATGTTAAAGATTTTCTCGAAATCAATAAGGCATAAATTCAGTGGCGAATACTATTATACAGATTGTTTCACTATGAAACGCAGGTTATTTACATGATCGATGGTGGTTATTTTCATATTTTGACCAACACTAGTGGCAATTTTGTATATCCTTTGGTTAGTTTTTGTATATGTCAATGTTACGATGGATTTTACCAACCCCAACTTCGTCTACCCATCTTATCTAATCTCCGATGAGCATTACATTTCACTTTTCAGTTTGTCCCGGTATGTCATGTGTGCGGTTGTATTTTATATTATTTGACTCCGTACAATATATCTACATATATCTTTTGGAAATAATTCTATAACTTTTGAGCCGCCAAAGATATCGGAATAAAAATTATGTGGTTAGAGATGAAAAAACTTCTAGCATAAAAAATAAAATATAAAACATATCCGAGTTGACCAATTTTGAAAGATCGCCGACTACGCCCCTGACCACCAAAACAGTTTATTCCTAAATGACTTACTTGTAAAGTCATTTCATTACGATATCTCAAACGACTCAAAAATTTTCCAATTATTAAAAAATCGAATTGGGCACACCTTGCTGCTCTGCTCTGAAGTTCACTTACTTCTTTTTTACACCGTACAACGCATGAGTAATATTTAGAAATAATATTAAGTATACGCCTACACTACAGGTACATAAAGGTAAAATTATTATTTTAAGACTAATTTTAATGAAACTAAGATAATTGATAATATTTCTTAACGATTTCATCAAAAAATCTTATAGAAATATTATTTTTGAAACAAAGAATATATACAACTATTAATAGCATCTGGTAACATTAAATTCCTTAAACTTTTTACGTAATCCAATATTTGACTCCCTAAGCTCCTTTACATAATTCTGTATTTACTTTTCTTCTACTAAATATTCTTATTTTAGCACAACTTAGATTTCACAACATAAATATAATCGTGACCACCGTATATTTTACAAATCTATATCTTATATTCCATTTTACCATTAGAGCGGTAAATTAAAAAATTATAAAAAATAAATAAGAAAAACTTTTCTTATATTTCCTTCCATCTTTTTACAATAAATACCACTTTAGACACAGAATGAGATAAATGTGTAAAAAAGGGAATGCAATAAAAATGTTTATTCTCTCTGGCACTTCACTCTATAAAAATACAGAAAATAAAAAAATAAATAATATACAACTAAAAATGTTATAGTCGGTCAAGCCCGACTATGTTAAACCCCACGCCACATTGTTGGTTATAACTGACATCTACGAAACATTTATGAACGATTCTTATATAATTTGCTTTTCTGAATTATGATTAAGTGTGAAGTATTTGGGGATTTATCTGGGGATTATATCGGAGCTAGATGAAATAATAGATCAACACTCGTATAGTGTCGAACATTGAATTTAGATCTTATCTTCATTTGAACGTTTATATGATATTTTAGCCCTTTAACGTGATATTTGGAATGAGACTTGTATGGATCTATGAGAATGAAACACCCATTGTGTAATTTGGCACAGAACTTCAAACCTCATTGCGGGAGGATATTTTTAAGGGAGCTACCTGAAATAATGGGCCAAATATGACCAATTTCAACAAGCTTCATCCCTAAGCTAAAAGAATAATGTTTACCAAATTTCCTCAAGATATCTCAAAAAGTATTACTTATATAATGTTCACAACGTAAAACTGAAATGTAGGTTATATATCAGCCAACGAAACCTTTATTCAACATAATTAGCGAATATTTTCGTAAATTCATCACCAATGAACTGTTATACCAAAAATTTTCAAATTTCCTTCTACAGTTAGATTTGGTTCCAATTTTAATACACGTCGATTTGTGAATTTTTATTTCGAGATCTTGAACTAACGAAAATGTTTGTGCACAAAGTGCACCGGGTAAAAGGTAGTTTAAGATAATAATTAAATAGTTTAGAAACAGAATAAACAATTAAAAATAGTGCAATGACAAATTTTTTTGATTAAATTATTTTAGTATATTTGAAGAAAATTCTTCAATTTGAAGAAAAGTTATGTTAATTAGATTAAAAAAAATCTTGTTTTTGTTAAAGTTCTACGTTTATATAACCTATAAAATTTGGTTCAGTGTATATTACAAACATCTGCACAAACACATAATACCTTTTCCACCTACGGTGGTGTAGGGTATAACAACTTTAATCTATAAATATAAATTCATTTGAAAAAGGAGGAAAAAATATATATCAAGTGGTCATGTTTATTCAAACATTTATATTTTTATAGTTATTGTTTGTTAAAAATCCCTTAGTTTTATTTTATAATATTTACAACATTTGTTGTAACATTTTAAAATAAATAGTTATAAATAAATAATCTATTAATGTTTCCATTTGTCAGTTATTTTCTTAATACATGAGAGATTAAATTGCAATTTATATAAGAGACTAAAGTAATAAATTAAAAGAAAAATCGCTGATGCATGTGATAAATATATATTAATTGTTAAATATGATTTGAGTTCATTATCTGTAGTTGGAATAATTAAATTTTGGTTTGTCCCAACAAAAATGTGAATTTATAAAAAATTCAATGAAGATTGAATCTTTCAGCAAAATAAAGTTGCGCTACAGATTTTATAGCAGTCTAAAACATGGATTATATTTATAAAAACTATATATATGCGTTTATAGGAATATGCATCAGTGTATTTAAAAATAATTTCAGAAAATTATTTTTCAAATTGCGATCTGTAATAACAAATTATCCAGCCATTGATTAATGTTCAAGGAGACCGATTTGATCAGGTATGGACCATACTTCTCACTTGTATTGGAATTTGGTTATAATCTGCTTTCGTTATTTGAACGATAAAAGGGGAATTGTTAAGCTTAGCATGAAATATCTAGAGCACAATTCTGCTAAGGAATTTAGGCAAATAATCACCGATTAAAATTACAATGAACATCATACAGTCTCGGCGAAATAATTGACCACTATCTATTTTGCGTTGCGTTTTCTCAAAACCTGTATTTTTATAAATATTTACGTCACTAATGTCAATTGAATAATGGCATTTTTAAAAACGTAAACATTCAGTTAAGCAATTTTTATAAAGTTCTTAAATTTCATTTTAAATGCGAAAATTTAATCATACAGAATGAAATATTGTATAGAAAAAATGATCCAAATCATTCAAAAATTACCTATCAAATTTTGAGATTAAAATGATAATAACTTAAAAATTTATTCATAAATAAATGAAAATCAACTGAATCGAACATCAAAATCTATCATGACTTTTATTATATTTTCCATTGTCACTTGTAATTCGAAGTTAATGTAATTTGTTAACCCTTAATATTGTAAACGTAAGTATATTTTTGCCATTTAATAAACATGTCAAAAATTCTCATACCCACAACATTTTAATACATATGTTTATTTAATACCGGTAAAATTACCATTTTACCATAAATGTATTCCACAGAAATGATTGTAATTATAATTATGCCCGGCGGTTTTTATGTTGGTGAAAAGTAAAAAATATGTTTTTGTTGGAAAGTTTAATAATTAAACATTCACTTGAAGAAGGCAGCAGTTTAAACTTAATTTTTATTGGTAGGAAGATCACTAGATTAAAAAATTTTTTTCACAGAAATTTTATGGTCGCTCTATAACTTATTTTTTACTAGATTGATTTAGCTGGTTTTGAATAAAGACACTAATAAACAACCTGGTAAATTTTTATTGAAATCGGATTATTATTGTGACAGACGGTTTCCATCAAAGACAACACAAGATAAACTTTATGACATAAAGACAGGCAAACAGGCAAATATACACACATACAGACGGACATTGCTAAATCGATCTAGATTTCTATAAGATGCCGTAATATATACTATATGAGGTCTTAGATGTTTCCTTTTTGGCGTTACATAAAAAATGACGAACTTAATATACCCCCTTTCACCAATTGTGTAATATAAGAACATTTATTCTTTCATACTTTAAGTCATATGTTTAACTATAAATTTTTTTCATCTGAACTGATTTTAATAATTTTTAAAATGATATTTTTTGATAAGTTTTGGAATAATAACTTTTCGATTCTTCAATGAACTTAGATATAGGTACATATCTTTCTTATATTGGACCGATTTTGATGGCTCTAAATTAATTTTGTTGAAATTTTTGGAACAAAAATAAATACACGAGTCAAATTTCAGTCTTTCAATTATTGTGGATGTAAGCATGGCAGCAGACAGACGGATATATTCTAAAATCCCATGACGGTTTCCCTGGATGTATATTAATAATGCATTTTTTAAAACTTATGCTCTTGTTGGTAATTTTCGGAAGTGGATTTGTATGGAAGCTACGATCATCTGTGAGTTAATTCTTATGTAATTTGGTAATTGGTTTGGGAGAATTTATTTGCACCAAAATTTTAAATATCTTTATATCTATTATAAGCTTTAAACACCATTTTGGGACTACATTTTTATGGGAGCTACCTATATTATTTCAATGAACAAGCTTTTACTTTAACAAGCTTCATGCTTGATATCATCGATCTATAAAATTTAGCCAGCTTGAGGGACATCATTTAATCGTCTCGGAAAGTGATTCCTAGTCGATCTGAACATAGATATTTTATAGAAAATCCAAACAAAATTGTACCATTTAATTTTCAGAGACTTGTTACATTGAATTTTGTGATTAGCACGAAACTGGCCCGAAATATTTTTCAAAATTAGTCAAAGAATATTTATCACTTAATTTGAACCAAGTCTTGGGTGTGATACCTCAGTCTCTGGATTTTAACGTCATGAAGGAAGGAGAGTTAAAGGATATGCCAACATTCCATTATTTTATACAGTTGTCTTATACCATTTTTAGCCTAAAAGTCTGCTAAGTTCATAATGAACATGAGTTATCTTATTATTTTATATGACTGCTAAAAATTGCCTAAGTTTCGAACAACCAAATCATAAGTTAATATTATATTATTGTATTATAATTTTCGGGGAAAAGAAAATAAATTTTTGTTGTCAAGAAATATTATTCAATCATCTATTAACAGAGAATATATAAGACAATGAGTATTTACTAGGAAAAAGTAGCTTATGTTTTGAACAATACTGTATATAATTTGTTATAATTTGTTTTTTAATTAACAATCCTAATTATTCTAAGAACATTAGTTTTTATTCTTTTGTTATAGTACCGCAGGGTACATGTGTATATGTATTAAAGTTTACTGTAGGTATATTTATATAAATGTTGTGTGTATTTAACTGTCAAAATGTTACAGTGAAAAATGTTGGTAAATTTTTAATGCATTTCAAACAAGCAGACTGTTAACAACTTTGACAAATAAAGATTTATCTTTATTTTACCTATAAACAACATACTTATGTATTTACACATACATAAGAATGTAAACATACACATACATACAGTGTACAACAAAACTATTGACACAGAAAGAATTTTATGTTTTATCTTAATTTTTACTAGTAAAAACACTTATTTTGCTAAATACATTAAACATACTTTAAATGAAATAATTTTAAAAACAGTTATAAATTTGCCAAACAAAGGTATTGGGACACTCAGTCAGGACATGTTCATTTTATATTTATATAATAAATCATTATATTTTGATTCTAATCAGTTAAAGTGACAATTTGTGGATATAAATTCAAAAGACGTAAATCACGTATATCTTTAATAAACCAAATGAAGCGTTAAGAGTCAGAGTTAAGAATCAGGTACTACACAAAACAACATCAAAGGTGGTGTAATTGTGTGGCGCTATATGTCATATGCGGGTGTCACTTTTTGCCAAAGCGTTTGGATGAAGTTATAAAGCAAAAAGGCTTGTCCACTTAGTACTAAAAAAATTTTATTAGGTGTACTAAAAATTTAGAATAAAGAAAAATACGCTTGCTGTGCCAATAGTTTTGTTCGGCACTGTATTTATATGATTTGTATAACAAATATTTTGATTTCATTTGAAATATCAACAAATAATAAAATAAAACTAAATAAAAGACAAGAAAATAATTTCTTCAAACAGGAAAAAATCTCTGGGAAATTGTCAAATAAAAAATAAAGCAAAATAAAGCAAAAATGGAATAAAAAAATCTAAATAATAGAAATAATTTAAGAAAAATAGAAAGAACATGAAAGCTAACATTATTTGAAATGTCAATAGCAAAAAATAAAATAAATGAATTAAAGCCATATATAAGTGTGTATGTATATACAGCTCCAGTCAATATAATAGCACCACAAATGTACGTCTTCTTTAATAAGTTATAAAAGCCATTTGATTAACAAGTTGTTCTCATATTGTGGTTAATTGTAATCAAAAATAAATTTAAAATATTGTTAATTTATTTTCTTGAAATAAATTTTTTTCAGAAGATTTGATAAAACTTGAGAGTCAAAGTAACAGCATCACCCGGTTTCAACTATGACGAAAAGAAACAAATAAATAATTGTTGTTTAATTTTAGTGGTATTTTATCGAATTGAGCTTCCTATTTATTTTAAGCATTTTAAAATGTTTCCTTTGTTAGTAATATTAGGCAAATATTGCCTTTCCATTGAATATACTACATTCTGGCACCTTTCCCGGATAATAGAGTAACATGCCTGCTCTATAGTGGTCCAACGATCACTATTAGTTTAATTACCGACCCTTTCTTTCATACGAATATACATGAATTCTCGATTTTATTTACATCAAGAGACAGGGCAAGACATTTCATTAAAGCGGCTCCATTATCCTGAAAACACTTTGGTTTGGGATTGTTGTCTTATTGCGTGGCCGCAATAATTTACTTAGATGCATGCAATAGCATATCTTCGTCTAATATTTTCACATAATCTGACATTTCTATAATAGTTTTACTGTGGAGAATGAGAAGCACCTTCATACCATAACACCAAAACCGTCATGAACGTTTTTGTTCTAAATTTTTAATTATATACCTTGCAAGGAGGCTCCTTAAAAACAAAATTATTTTAGACTAATCGGTCCACAAAATTCTATTCTCCCATTTCAGTATGCCAGACCAAATAAGTTTTAGCAAACTCTAAACTGTTTGATACATGCGGAGAAGTTAAGAGGGGAACTTTTTGTGGTCTATATGCTTTCAAATTATATTCCCTGATACAGTTTGAGTACTTATTAACAGTTTTAATTTTGTAATCCCCGGAGCTGAGGTGAATGTCGCCTTCCTTATCTAATGCAATATTCGATTTAACATTAAAAGTGTCACCACAGTTTTTCGTCCACAACTCCCTACTTTTAAGTTGTTAGTTATAAATATTCCCGAACTAAAAATACATTTTAGCAACGAAGATGTGACATGTATGTGATGCTATTATATTGACCGCAGCTGTATATATGTATGCAAGTATATGAATATGTATACAATTATAATGTTTTATAGTTCCAAGAAAAGAATAAAATATTTTTTTGTTACAAATAAAATTAAATTAGCGTAAACATTTAAAAGGAAGCAAATAAAAAATTTTATTTAATATAAAATTTTATGTCATCATCATACGCTACGTTAAACTTGAGTTGACACTAAGAAGAGGATAAATATTATGTGATATTAAGATTTTGCAAGATTTGAATGTAAGATATTTGCAAATATTGTAATGTAGATAAAATACTCAGGAATTAACTGCTGATTTTATAATATACCCGCACAGGGATTTGGAATTGTTTTTCTTCGAGTTACGATCTACAATTTTTGATATAATTCTGTAACTTTCAATAGAACTGGTTTATATATAAGAGCTAAAAATTTATTCAAGAAAGTGGCCTTATATGGTTCCAATAACCATATAGTTCAAAACCTCTAATTCATTTTCCGGAAGGGGGATTTATATGTGGGCTGAGGCATAACATCAAACGATATTCTTCAAATTAGTCACTTGTATAACGAACAGTTGGAGAATATTTGTACGAAATTTTAATAAAACTATTTCAAATATAAGATTTTCACCGCCTTAAACTCATATTGAAGGAAGGACCTGCTATAGCAAAATATACAAAATACGGTGTATTTTGAATAGTTAGTAAAAAGATGATTATGCCGAATTTCAATAGAATTTGATCATATTTAAAAGTTTTATACACACTCATACTCCGAGATTGGGCTTTATATGGGAGATTGTTCAATTCTTCAACTTTTCTTTAATTTCTTTTATATATTTGTTTTTTATTATATCCAAACAAGTGACAGATTTCAGAAAATTATGTTTAAAGTTTAGATTTTTATATCATACCGATCTTATATATATTATCCTTTAACTGCTTTTCTGCTGATCTAATTGTGATGATTTTGTGGATTTTTTTAAATCCAATTAGTTTTCATTGCAAATTTTGGAAAAAATCTTGTGAATTCAAAGGTTGCCTCAAATGTCGGTCTATAACCTTTTTCCTACAACGGACATAGCTAGATCGATTAAGTTTTTGATTAGATACTATATATGCTATAAGTGTTCTTAATGATTCTTTACGGGTGTTACAAATGTAATGTAAAAGTTAATACACCTTCATCACCACTCGTGTTGATGGAAGGTATAAAGTAAAAATCGAAATTTTTAAGTTCTTGCTAAATTTCTTGACATCAAATGGCATTTCCCATACCTTGTTTTGAAATTAAAATATCTTATAAATAGTGAGATCGAAAAATTCTTAAAAAAGCTTTTTATTAAAACTTTTACCCAAATACTATTTGTTTTATTTTTTATCAAGTTAACTTTGTAAACCACAACAGTTTTTATAGCTAATGATTGACCAGAAAAAATAGTATACTAAAATTATTATATATTTTTAATAAAACCATATTTTGTCCTAGAAAAAGTTAGCCAATCAATCGAATCCAATGTTATTGAACAGTACCGGAAGAACTTCTCCGCCGATGGAAAACCTGGTTCGGGTAAAAGGAATAATTCACATGATGTTTGTAAAGCCAAAAACTATTTTTGTTATGTTGCTGATACTAGAAGATGTGATGAAAATATTCCCCAATGAGCTCTATAAATACATAAATGTACATCAATTGGTATGACTTGGCATTCTATCACTATGACAAACAAGGTCTTGAATAGTACAAGAACAATATTGTGGTATTTGTACCAACCAAGGCAAATAAACCATACAGCCCTGTGCTAAGGCCAGTGTTAATATTTTCTCGATCTCACTCTTTATTTGGTGATTGGAATAATTTTAATAAATGAAATAACAGTATGCACAAATTTCATAGATATATTTTTTTAATTTAAATTTAATTTCTTTAAATCAACATGTTCACCAATTTGGAGTATACTTAATATAATGTAAAAATATAACTCATACGTCAGGTTTAGTGAAAGGTAAATATGATTTATATGTCGTTCACCTTCACTACTGATAAATTCAGGTTTACAAATATTGTAAACTAAACGTATCTTTAAATTTATAAATATATTGAAATTCATATTAAACTTATCTTTTAATTTTATCCATTTTATTTATAGCATCTTCTCTTAATACCATTAAATAATTTCATCTCCTTTTTCTTCCTCTTCTCTTTGTTAGACTTGAAACTTAAAACAAAATTGCTTAGAAATCTTTGTATTTAAAACAAAGATATGTTTTAAGTATTTTCAAGACCAGTTCAATGACCCTTTGCATTGATCCTAGAAAAGGGATATTAAAGCAATTTAAAATGAATGAAAAACCCAAATACATTAGCAGTTTAAACAAAAAACAACTCAAACAAATATAATGAAACAAATAAATGATACTTATTTCAAATGATATGAATGATAATGACTATGAAAATGATGATGGCAATAGCGATGATGACGACTGCAAAATTGACCATTATAAAGACACTAATGGAAACCAAAAAAAAAAAAAAAAAAGAAGAATTGTTATAGTTTATTATGGTTGTAGTAGAAATGACCAGTTTTTATTTTTAGTTTTTCTCCCTTTTTGGGGAATTTGTCCTTTAAACGTTTGCATTTAGTTTTTGTTTGGTGTAAAGTGGCAAAACCAAACATTAAATTTAATAGTCCTTAAATTAAGCTTTTTTCTCAACAACTTGCTTTCAATTTTCTTCCATTTACTTTCTTCATTTTCTCTTTTATACTTTGGGCTTTGTTTTGAGTAGAGACACAAAAATATAACAAAAAATTTTGTTAATTTTTAACTTTATTTCCTACAATTTCCTTCCGTTTTGATACTCTTCACCAACACTAGTAAAGAAAGTTGTAAAAAGATTCTATCATTCCATATGTAACATCAAGAAGGAAAAGTTTAACACCTGATGAAATATTTTTAGACCAGATGAAAATAAGTCAAATTATCCGTTGGACTATTTTGGAAAAATTTTTCTCTCAAACTCTAAAAAATTCGGACAGAAATTTTATTTATATTTTGGCAAGTTTTCTGTTAAAATCGATTTATCGGTTTAATGTATAAAAATCTCTAGACTGATATTTGAGACAATGTTAACCAACGTTTCTGGTAACTTTCCCAAACTAGCTTTCCGACAGTATAGAAAAGTATATGCTATGTGACTACTTCATTGCCCTCTCAGGATCTATTGTCATCAAACAAAGCTGTTGAGTAGTAAGTGTGTAGTGTGTAGAAGTATTGAAGTCTATATGAATAAAACATAATATCGTTGTAGAAGATATTAAAAATCCAACACAGCCGAATATAGTATTCCAACTTGTTTGCTTTCAGTTTTTCATGTATTTTCTGTAGTTTTTGCCATTTTCATGTAATTTAAGTTTTTGTGTTTTTTACACTTCTTATTTCCACTTTTCTTCTCTTTTTGCTTCAGTATCTTTTTATTTATGGTAGTTTTTTTTTCCATTTTGTTGTCTCTTCTACTTTAATTTAATTTTAAATTCATTCCCATTTTCTGGAAGCATTTTTGAGGACTGAGACTGTTAGACTTCGTAGAAAAATAGGGTCATTTATATGATAAATACAAATTATTTATAAATAGAAATATTTTTATTGATTTTATTTTATTTCAGTCCTTATGTGTGTGGGTATTATTATACACTTCCGGTGATATATGTAATGTCAAAGTTATGTGTGAACAATTATTGAAAAATCTTGAAAACATATACACACGCATACATTCAATTAAATTTATGGAATTTTACAAATAACATATCGCCTCTAAATGCTATTAAACTTGAAAAAATTATTAAGAATTAAAATATTTAACGGAATTATAATTAAATTTTGGTATAATTTTATTGAAAATCGTTACAATTCTAACTGTACCTAAAATACATAATTTATTAATTGATTACTAGTTCATATTGTCCTGTTTCCGGTTGTAGGTTACACGCACTGACCCAAAAAATGTGAAATTTTGATATATAGACGAAAAAACGAGACCTAATCAGACGAAAATGTTTTAAGATGAGAAATTAAAAGCAATTATATCCAAAATTATTGCCACCGAAAAAATATATATTATAACTGGTTTTGACACGACAATCCATTAAAAGCTTTTTAAAAATTTAGAAATTATTAATCCACATAAATTGTAACCATATATAATCATTTTTGATACTGTAATAATTCCAAGCCGATAAATATCAAATATAAAGTTTAAACCATATCAAAACCAAGCACAATACCCATGGCACCAGGTTAAGCATTTGCACTTAGACATCCTGATTTGTACTACGAACTATTTAATGCACTATTAAATATATTTGATCCCTTTGAGCATATAACTGATCCAAGTGTTCTGACAATGAATAAAACTATATAGATCAAATTCGCCCTGTTTTGAATTAAATTTTTAAATCCAGTCAATTTAATTTGGCTTCATTTTAGGGTAACGGAAACAGTCTTTCATAAATTCTTTTTTTTAATATTTTTTTTAAATATTATCAAGTATCATTTAACCAAATTCTAGTTCAATATGAATACTTTAGTATTTTTGTCCATAAAACAAATCATTCTGGGGCGCCGCAGTGTAGTAAACTAAAGAGTTTATCTGCAAAGTGAGCATTCTGGTGGAGAAAAAATTTAAATCTTGATCATATTTGCCAATTTTAATGTTTAACTCTCTTTAACAAAATCCAATCAAAAACCCCTTTATCCCCGACACCATTACACGAACAAGCTAGGAGTAAGTAAAAATCTCAACGACTAGCAAGGATTCCCCACCACTGACACTTCTTTGTTTGTCATGATATTTTTAAATCAGTTCATAAAATAATTCTAAAATGGAGGCTTTAAATAATTATTTTCTTAAAATTACAAATAATCATAAGCATAACAGATTTATATGTTTTCTATATATTAATCAGCATTTTCTTTTGACTTTGATAACCTTTACTGATCCTGTCTAGCAAACATTTTTAGTTTATAACAATAACATCAGGTATTTATTTAGACACAAATTTGATTAAAATTAGTTAAAAAACTATGGTATATGGACAGTATAAAAAGTATTATACTGTCCAGTTTTATACAAAACTACTTGGTCGAGTTAAAATCTGTGGTAACAATTTAAATCGAATAGTTCCTTAAAATTTACCTTAAGGAACTATTGAATTAACCTACTCTTTTCTTCATTAACCAATTGAAAGTTCTCTATTAACTAAATTTTAGTACTCAAATTTCCACCATTTGTAAAAAATGGTGGAAAAAACTTTTAAATAAGAAATATGAGTCCTTTCAATAACTGTACACACATTTTTTTAATATGTCTGGGTCTTAAAAATATATTCTGTATACGCTTTCAGATTTTGTCTTAACTTATGAGGGTCAATAGTTACACAACTTTTTGTCTTTATTCAATTAAAATTGAAAAACGATTTCCTTTTTTAACATTAATTATAATTGAACCCAAAATCATTTCCATATCTTTAAATTCTATTAAAAAAAGAAAAAATCTTTAAAATATTTTATATTTTTAACAGCAAAATAAAGATTTTCCTTTCTTTTTGGTAACATGAAAATATTACATATACAACTTACATTGTTAAACAATCGATTATAAACCTCTCTAACAATATCCCTTCTTAAACTTCCTGTTTACTCTTCAAAACCTTAAGGGAATTCTTATCAATTTACAAAGCATTTTGTTGTGTATATACATTCACTAGTTTCTTATTTTACAACGAAGAATTTTTTCCGGCACATCAATAAAATTGGCGACATGCGGATAATTTTACACCCTTCACCAGCACAAATGGTGAAAAGGGTACTTGAACTTTGTCACTCGGTTTGAAATACTAAGTAGGAATTATCTCAGAATCCTGTAATGTGTATATATATTAATTCTTACCTCAAATCCAAATCTGAGTCTGTCTGTCTGTCTATTTGTCTGTTTTTGGCACACTCACATCCACAGAGACAGAGCCTGAATATTTACTGAGTTTTCCTTTTGAAATCAGCAAATCTGGTTCAATATATCAAGAGATATAGCCCGATATCTGAAACAACCTCTAAGTTTCAGCGAAGAATTTTCGTAAAACTGTCAATTAGAAATCGACATATTTTTTTCTTAATAAAAAATTCATTATCACTCCAAATTATAAAAATCGGTTTAGTAGAAAAAATTATAACCAAAAATATAATTTATATATATTATTTATATGGTGTTTCTGTGTTGTTTTTCAGAAAAAAATTTATACATTATATACGTTTGTGAGAATATGTGTAAGTGTGTATGAAAGAAACATGACGTATTTACTTACACGCATTTGTGGTGGAGGGTATTGAAGATTCAGCATAGACGATTCTTAATTGTTTATATTTATATATATATAGACGTATATATGTATGTTTTAGTATGTACTTTAGTTTATATAATTTACTTTTTGGGAGAAGATATACTTATATACCATATTAAGGAAAAGACAATTATAAAATTTATAATTTTTGATTACATTGATCGTGGAAAAAAGGTATTATTTTACCTCACATATTACACATCGATACTAAGCCAGTAATAAAAAATCGAATTAATAACATTTTTTCCCTCAGAGGAAATTATATTAATATTTCTTTCAGAGTAATACGTTTAGTTTAATATTCAATGTTCATGAAATAGTTACGTGCTCAGTTTTTGTTTCATATACACAGGGTTACTAAAATATACCTTCCATCTGTTCAGTCGCTTGTACATGTTAACTTGAGAACTGCTTTATATAGATTATACGATGAAATTGTGTATATATTATTAAAACTTACTATAATGTGCCATTTTAAAATTGGCTATTCGTCCAATATTTCAGGTAGCTCACATACAAATGTAATCCGAAAATAGGAGTTTAAGCTCATACAACTCAAAGATATGAAAATATTTAAATTAATTTGGTAAAAATAATTTATTGTAAATATCCGTAACAAAATATGAAAGTTTCAAATTCTATGGGGGTTGGTTCATAATTCCATATAGTCGGTCTTAACATAGCGATAGCCTTCTATTAAACCTGACTATTACTTATATTTTCATATTTTAATTTATGTATAATTTAAAATTATCTTTCCTGAAACCTCACATTTGATAAAGAGAGTTATGGAATGACCTTGACGTAATTATATTTACTTCAGCTTAACTGAAGAAAACCAATATTCACATAAGATTAGTTGGACTTCTGGAGTGTATCTTGTATGCGGGCAATGCGGAATTATGGACGTTCGAGGGTATTATAAGATTTGTTTTTTTTTTAATGTTGTTGATCTGATCGTAACTTATTTTAATGGAATTTGTCCTGGGGCTTAGGTAAATAATTTTTTCAATTATATCAAGAAGTATTCAAAGCGGTGAAATGATCTTAGACTTTACATAGACATTCAGCCGATCAGGAACTTATTCTACAAATTACATAATTGCTATAATGTATTTTTCGCGATTTTCCTGATACATGCATAGTTTATTACCAAAATAATGGTAAAATACGGACTAATATATTCTCACTTGTTCTTTTTAATTTTACAAAAAAATTAAAAATATCGGAATAAAGGATATGTTAAGGGGTGTTCGGAAATAGTGCCAAAAGCAAGGAATTATCAATCTGCTACAACCTACAATTTTCTATACCATTCACCAGCATAAGAAGTGATAAGTTTCATTCCATATATAAAGCCGCGAAGAACTCGTATATGACCTCATAAGTACTCATAAGTGATATAACATAAAATCAACATCTAATTCCGTCTGTCTGTTGGAAGCATTATCATGTCTAGAACAGTTTTCCGAATTCAATAAAATTTTGCCATATTGTTTGTTATTGTCCTAGGAACTGTATAAAATGTAAAAGAATGTTTAATACACCCCAAAATTAATCATATATGCCATAATCTTCTGACAAAAATTATTGTGATGGGCTTATTTTTGGACCCAACTCCCATATGATGCCCATATGGTTTTAAGCTCATAAAACTTTTAAATATAAACAAATTGCAATTATACTCAAAAATATTTCTTAAATATATATAATCAAGTTGGGCAATGTCGGTCTTTTTGCTTTAATTACCGTATAAGACCTAAAAAACTCTTTTACATAAATTTCTTTTATTGAAAATTCTCATGTTTAGTTACCGTCATAAATATTGAATTTTAAACAATTGTCTAGAGGTCTTCAATACGTAGAACTAACTTCATTATCTTTTCTTCCCATATAGCATATTATTTTTTATATAAAAACTGTATTTCAGGATACTTACTTTACTTAAGCTTTTATGTAAAACCTTTGCTGAAATCGGGGTTTAAGTTGATGATCGAATAATTTGTTTTCTGGTGCAATACTTCAACTCATGCAAATATTTGCATAATGTACATTGTGAAGGGTATTTAAGATTCGGCACAGCCAAATATTTATCATTCAAATTTTCTCTTTCAAGTTAGAGGGCTTTACGAATATCCTAAGTCTTTTAAAAAAATCAACAATCTTATTAATTTATCCGTTAAAATAATTGTATAAATAACTTTATTTATTTATTTATTTATTTATTTATTTATTTATTTATTTTTTAATATTTTTCAAATGGGTTGGCAACATTGATTCACTGAAAAAAAATGTTTTCTATAATTTAAAATTTGTGTATGTATTATTTTAAAACTCTGTGTATGTATTAGCTTTAATTATGTTTTGATGTGTGAACGTATGATTAATATTTTATCTTATTAAATATTAATCATACGCAAACAGTACAAAAGCTTATTTCATCAATCCCATTAATATTATAGCACTCTGCACTTTATGTACTTAATTGAATTTCACTTTTTAATACATTCTAATTTACTTAATAATTATTTCCTTTTTCTAATAACATAATATTTATATTATATATCCTTTTTTATATTAAAACAAAAATAAAAAACTTTTCTAGAATATAATTTTAATTATATTGATTAATTTGTCTGTGCTTATATGAAATACAGTTTTATGAAAAAGTTTTAAATTCAACTAAATTTATATTAAAATTATAAATTTTAATAAGCTTTTCATTTTCTTAATTTAAAATCGCTCACATTTATTTAAACCACAAAAAAAACACCTGAAAAAGTATGCTGCAAAGAGGGTTTTTTGCAGAAATATGATAACAAAGTTTTTTTAAGTGTTTTAACTAATTAAAATGTTAATTTTATACAAATTAATTCGCTGACAGTGTACTTGCACTCTGCATTTATATGAAATTATTCTCAAAAATAAATACTCACACATATGCAAATAAAAAACTCTACATTCATCATAGGGGACACTGATGCTTAAATCGAAAAACTTTTACACAAAATAGGGAATGAAATAAAATTAAATCGAGTAAATAGAAAAGTGGAACTTTTTGCTGACAATTAGTAATCTTAAGGTGAAGTTTGAAAACAATAGATGTCCATGGCGATATCAGTCATCTAATAATAATTAGAATCTTTTATTATTAGCGATACCATAATGAGTAGTGGCAATTTCAAATGTCAAAATTTACGACTAAAATTATGTCAATAAGTAGTTAATGACACCTTAAAAAAGTTTAGATATAACCATAGATTAATAACTTTAATATCTGTATTGAAATTAATTAAAATGTTTAGCCCTTTTAGGTGGAGCTTAATCATTTCTCCATATATAATTATATATAATTCATGGGGAGTTATTACTGATAACAAGGAATTATCCGACTAATATACATCAAATAACCAATAACTAAAACAAAGTTTTTTTAAATGTAATTTTGAACTGATCTGAACGCCAAAGATCAAATCCTACATTTTTTTAGTAAATCACTTTCCACTTTTCCACAATCTAGAGGGTTCTGCGATTAGGTTTTCAGTTGTTTTAAAGTGGTGTTTCCCTGGCAATATTCTGATTGGCCGGAATAATCAGCAAATATATCTAAGAGTTTTATGAGCTTAAACATCCATTACGGGAAGACATTTGTATGGGAGCTACCTGAAATATTGGACTGACCATGACCAACTTCGACAAGTAGAGTTGTAATGCACAATGAGTCAGACGGAAGACATAGTTAAATTGACTACAAATGTGATTCCAAATCGAATGGTCGGTGTAGCAAAACCAAAAAAAAACAAACAAATTCTCCCACACCGTTTGAAATATCTTCATGAATTTTCACAAACTGACATATTTTGAAGTTGGTCTGTGAAAATACGGGTCCTTATATGGTCAGGGACGTAGTCGATGACCTCTTAAAGTTTGCAACCTCAGGTATGTCGATTATTTTTTAAATTCGCTTAAAATCAGTTTATAAATTGAAAGAGAAGAAATTTCGATGATATCGCTCATTTGCTGCAAAAAAATAAGTTTTTTTTTCAGTTGAAGTATTTTCAGTTATTTGACAGAAACATATTTCTCGGAATTCATGAAAGAAAACTTTAAATTTGGTTAATTTTTCAAAAAAATCTGCAATGTAAACTAAACAACTACCAATATGTAACCGGCATAACGCTTTATTTTCGGCAATAATCAATAACTTATATAAAAGTTATAATATCTTGAAATCCAAGCTTTACGATTGGAGAACTTAATAGAAAATGTTGGCTTTTTTCAAAATTCACCAAATTTGGATAGGTGCCGACAAGTCTATATCAAAAACTTGATTTAGCATTCTCGTTAAGATTAAAATAGTTTTTCATACTTATTTTAGGACCTGCAATAAGTCCTTAAAAACGTAAACCAAATGTATTTTTTGTTGATATTTACAAGGACTATCAAATTTCTGTACTCTTAATTCAAAAATTATTTTTTGTCTAATTTTTAAAAAATAAACTACCCGAGGTTACCAAACTTGGAGGGTAATCGTCCACAACACTGGCTGGATATGGGCTTTCAGATTAACTAAAAATGCCTCTGCTCTGCTCTGACTATGTGAAACATTATTAATATATCTTTAGCGGTTATAAGATTACAGTATTATTAAAAATTCGATTTAGATACACTGTACAGTGGGGCAGATTTTAACAGAATGATAAGGCAGCTTAAGAATGCAAATTGTAATTTGCACACAAAATCCTTTGAAAAATATAGTTGAAAATTAAAATACAAATGACTGGAAAACTATAAGAGATAAAAAGACATGTAAACATGTTTTTAAGAGATCTCGTCAAGGTCTAAAAATTTCAATTGATTAAGAAACAAAAATTTGCACGCATTTAAAAAATTGCATGAACGTAGTACCACATTCTGCGCCACTATAACTCTGTCCATGGAGATCCTATCGAGTCCATATTTCCAAAGTTGTTACCATGCTTCTCTGTTATCAATACATCAAATTACAAATCCATTCAGCCGATCTTAAGTTAAAGATTTATTTCCAAAAAAAGCAATTCTACCCTACTGTACACTGTGTACCATATAGAAGTCATTTTCTAATATACACAATATTTCTAAAGACTCTTTCTAACAGTGAAATTCTAAAAGATAAATATTAATAAAATACAACTGCATAAAATATTATGATTTACTATACTTAAGTGACACATTTACGATGGTAATGACTATACAACCATAATTTTATTTTTATTATGATTTCCACGCTGGTGACTATATCACATAAAACAAGTGAGAATGGTTAAAACGACTATAACGAATTTTATTTACTCTATATTACGAAACTTTTGGAAAAAATGGCATGGACAGAAAAATATATATTCATATGTATATATATGTTGGGATCTAATTAAGTACTAATTTTTTTTTTTTTTCAACAAATTATTTTGAATGAATATTTAATTTTTATTTTTAATAATGAATATTTCATGATAATTTCTTTTAAAGTTATAATGATAAATTTAAAATAAACATTTCAAATGTAGAGATATAAGCAAACTTAATATATCTTAATTAATTACCACTTGTGATGGTGATTTAATATGAGTGCACAAATATGTGTGTATTAGTGCCCCACAAGTCTGTATATAATTTCAGAAAAAAAATTAAAGTGAATCCTTACTTTTAATCGTCTATGTGTTTGTTTTACAAATATATACGTATGTATATCTCTTATACTATAAACACTAATATTTTATATAGTCTTTCATATCCATAAGTGTTGATGAGTGAGCGAATGTTTTATTGTAGTTGTGGTGTGAAAATGATAAGCTATATGATTGTATTGGTATGTGTCTAAACACGCTAAAGTGTGAAGTGAATATTTTATGAATTGTGTGAAACTATTCACCAAACAACAAACAAAAATGGGAAAAAGTGAGAACAGAAATAAATAATAATAAAACTACTTATATAGATAATATCGATATAACAAGAAATAGGTGTGAATATTATTATGATTTATAGACACTCACAAACATATGTCGACATATGCACAATGGGCATGTAATTAAGGATAATAAAGTATTGTTAAAACCAAAAACGAAATATTTATGCAGTTTGGTACAAATAATTACAGTCAATTTAGACAAATTATGATTAATACGTAATACGTTTTGTACAAATAATAATGTACATTATTACTCAAAGCCTATAAAACTATGCCTCCTGGTACAACAGAGGAGTGTAGAAATATATTTATGACATTTTGGAGCCCACTGCACCGTTGAACCGTTTGAGATGTTTAAAATTTAATTAGAATTTAAAAATAATCCCACTTTGTTTAATCTCGTTTTTGAGATTTTTCCATATCTTAAGCTTGAATCACAAGGTCAACATTTACTGAAAATTTCATATAATAATCTTTTTTTATTAAATATGTGATACCAAATGATTTTTTTTTAGTTTTTTATTCCAAATTATAAAAAAGTGATCAAAATTTGTAATGTCAATGGCGGAAACATTTTGTAATATATTATTTGATACATTTTTCTGGATCATACATAGAAGGATTCTTAGTACCACCTCGTCGGTTGATTCAACCCTACAATAGAAATTGACTAAGTTGATACAAGTCCCTGGATGTAAGTTACACATAGAAACCATTGAGTATTTGGAAAGAAGAAGTTCAGTCCTACTCTTCAGGTATAAACAGGTGATGATTACCTTAAATCAGAGTGAGAAACAACAAATGATATAAGATTCTTTAGCTTAGAAACTTCGAAATTCGTTTAATAAAATTTCAAACATTTGGACTGAGACATTTTCGAGAACCACATTCTGATTTAATTTAAAAATATCCGCCCATCCATCACCTGGAGAATTCTCCAAGTAAGCATGCGAACAAAATGAAATTCTCAGTTTTTAAGATCTCCTGCTGAAATGTGATATGTGACGGTACCTATGTAAACAACTAATGATGGATCTATTATTTAACTCAACACCCATACAAATACTTCTTATGGAATGTGGTTTTGAGCTCATAAAGGTCTTAAATATTTAATTATTTTAACGAAATTTGTAGCCAATAAGTCTCATAATATTCTAAAACAATGTCCTAAATTATATGAGAATCAGTTCATAATTTTTTATAGTTCTCATGCATTACCCCCTCCGTATGTTGGATCCATCTTCGATCCGATGTTAATAAGTAGAAAAAAATTAAAACCAAAGTTTTGTCATATTTTAAGATCCCACAACATAATATGCATGTGAGTATGCGTTTAGATGTTGGTCAACTTGGGTATGATGCTTAAATTCTATTTAAATATAACATATCTTTATATTGAATCCACATATGGTTGAAAAAAACAGTCCAAAAATGGGTTCTTAATTTATATTGTGTCTAAATATCTCTTTTAGTTTTTGTAGAATATTATAAGGGGGAAATGTATGTAAAATATTTTTTTTTTTATTTTTTAAAAAATCGTCATTCCCGACGTGACCAAATTTGAAGATCCGCTTGCCGACCCCAGGACCCTCAAGAAACAAATGTCAAAATTTCGTTAAAAAATATTCAATAGTTGCAAAGTTATAGATCTATTTCCAAAAAAAAACACGTTTTGAGACCACTGTGCAATATGGTGGAATTGAAGAAACGGCACAGCTAAAAATAGTATTGTCTTATGTTTGTAAAAGGTAGTAAAATTTATTTTTTAATTATATTTTTTTCTTCGGAACTGTGATTTGTTTGTGAAAAAAATTCATAAACTTAGAACAGACGAATTAAGGGCACCCAAGTGTAGAAACTTTCAATGTTGGCAATATCAAAATGTTGGTAATTGGAAAAAAACTCATATGTGCCAGAAACAAAAAATCTTGATATGGATAATCCTTCTTAATATCTTCAAAAAATTAATGAAAGGATTTTTGAACTCAAAAGGACCCAATTAAAAATAGTAATGTGATATATTTTCACCTCCTCCAGAAAATCACTTATATCGAAGTAATCTCTCTCAATTATGAATATTAAGTTGATATTTTTCATAAGTATGTTTTGTAAAAACAAAATTCATAAAATCGAATTTTGTAAAAGTTGTAGTAGAGTCTTCTTAGATTTCAATAATGGTCCAAAAATGTATTGCATATGGTGTAGAGATGACGGGGTACATGTAGCAAATTCTTTGACTCAATGTATGATTAATTTGAAAACATTAAGTAAACAAAATTTTCCTACTATTACTGACATTTTTTTTGTATTAACTACTATTTGTGGTCTGTTTTTATGTCTTTTAATAAAATGTTGTAATTTGTTTATCTTACAATCACACATAACAGTAGTTTCTTTGTTTTAATACGAACAATAAAATCTCAATTTCTAGTATAATAAAAAAAAACTCATCTCGTAGAGAATAATTAATCAAAATATTGGCATGTTAAGGACCATTCATGTGTACGAGTATTAGAGAAATCATAACATACATTTGTTACAAAACTTATTATGAAACAAGAAATAAATTGTTAATGATCTCCATGATGATGATAATGATGATTTACAAGAAAAATATACTGCGTCATAGAATAATTTATTTAAGCATAAAAGGAAATGGAAAATAAACACTCTTAAGAGGGATAAGCATTTTGGAGATTTTAAAGGGAATTAAATTTTAAGTTTTGAAAAATTCTAAATATTAAATTCCTTCATAATTCAAATCCATATATTTATAGTCTGATGTAACAATAAATTGCCTCAATATCTTTAATATTCACTTATAACGAATACTGGTATTTTTGGTTTAAATTTAATTTAAAGACCCAAATCTAAGAGGCAGGAGAGATTAAACGTCAGGAAGGAATTATCCAAGACCCCATAAAGGTTGTATGGTTATTTGATATATTCTCGCGCCTGGAATAATTGTCGAAATACAAAAATACATTGTTTGCTGCTAACCTAAACAGTCTTCTATACCAGGTGTATTGGTCTATTAGCCAAAGAGTTATAGGCCGATATTTTCGATAATCTCAAAATTCAGAAAATGATTTTTTCATAAAAAAATGAATTGCATTTAGACAGAGTTCTTTATAGTTAAACTCTGTATCAATACAATTATATATATCATATCGGTGGATATAAAGAAGGTAGTGGCTTAGGTATGCAAAATTTTGATGTACTTCAAAATCACTGTGTCGTATAGGTTGCAAATTTGAATAGATATTGTACTAGTCCACAAATAAATTGTTCTAGCCCATAATTTTTCCCATAAATTTCTCCCAGACCAGTTAACAGTTTTGAGCCTTAAATAAAGACCAATTTTATTAAAATCTGCATAGATAATTTTCTAACTTTTCTTAATGCACGTTACTAATTTGTGATGTATCGGTCCATATATTGATATAACACAAATTTAAGACCCCCTCCCGATATATTGTTTATGCTTATGAAATTCTAAAATATAGACAAATACAATTAAAAATTTGACAAATCCTTGTATTGCATATTGATATTCTAGTTATACTTTAAAATTAGGTCTCAGATAACAGTCTTAACTATTTATCTATTGGAACGATTTAGCAAGTTTTAAATAGAAAATTTAATTTTGGGAATTTAAATTCATGGATGATTTCTTCTAGAGTTACACATGGTATCTCTTTACTTAAATTACTTTCCGAATATTCCCAATAAAATGACTTTTTTACCTGTCAGTCGATTGGACTTGGAATGAGCCCAAAATTACATTTTGATGATTTGACGATTTGTGCTCCAAACTTAATGATTTTTCTGAAGCATTAAATATTTTGAGTTTAAAATCTTCTATACAAGATTTTTATATATTATCCATGACCAAAACTTGGGCCTAATTTAAATTCTCTGTCCGCTTTTAGCAAAATTTATTCAATAGTCCTAGTTTAGCCTTGAATAAATAAAATCTTTTCAATAACAATGAAATTGCAGGTCGGTATCTGCGAGAACATCAAAATGCAAAGAAAATATTTTTTAGGATCATGTTTGATATTTTGATAAGTTATTTTTATTTTTAACGATTTCGAAAAGGAAATTTGACGATTTATCTGACAACTAAACAAAAAAGTTAAATATATTCAATTCGACACTCCTCAGTGAGAGATGATAAAAGATAAAGGCATACAATTTGTGAAGCGTATTGTACAGTCTGTGTTAATTACAAATTACGACTTTAACTTTCTACTTGTATACAATACGTATAAATGAATATTTAAATAAAGATTGATCGGAGCATAATCACTGAATTTAATTTTATAACTTAAACATAACAAGTATATGGCATCACAAACTGAAGGGTATAAGGAGTAAAATACAATTAAAACTTTTTCTTAAATATAAGTATTGACAAAACCATATTATTTATTAAATATTTAGCAAAATTTATTTAACTAATTAATTTTAATTTTAATGAAATCTTATTTTGTGTCTAATTTTAGAATTTTCAATTAAATTCAAATTATTTACCAAACAAATTATAATATTTTTGTTACTCAAACCGTAAAAAGTCAATTCATGTCATTTTATGAAAGGTTTCACATAATTTAAATATTTACAACAACAATTTACACACTTTCGTAATTTTTCAAATTATTTAAATATTTATTTAAGAAAACTGATAAATTTCCAGGAAAACATTAATTTAAATTTGTTTAAATTATTTTCATTAATTTACGAAAGAAATTTAAAAATAAGTGCACAGAAACAAATTATATCTTGATCACCTTAAAAACACAGAGACCATGTTATATATTAATTTACTTTTTGGAATAAAGCTCCACATCCGTCTAGGATTTTATTCTTACAAAATATCTTAAATTGTTTCCTCTAATTTCTTCAATAAAATCTTACGTGTTCAATAAGAATATTTTTTTCGGTCAATCCTGACTATTTAATGCCCTACACCACAATGTTAATTATAAATGGTAGTTACGTAAATATAATGAACGATCCTTGTATAATTTTATCTTAAATGAACTTTTGAGAGGGGCTAAATGGGAGAATTAATTATGTAGCGATCTTCACATAATTTTGTACATCGAAGTTTGGTTCAATTTATCTTAATTTGACCAATTATTATTATAATATCAACGTATATGTCAGATTTATGCTTCAAAGTATAATTCGAAAATGTGCTTCTATGAGACCTATGAGAAGCAATGGACCGACTTTAACATAATTTGGCACATCGTTTTAGAATATCATAATACTTATTGCTATAAAATATCATTAAAATCTCTTTATGAGCTCAAAACCTCATTCCGTGGGAACATTTGTATGGGAAGTACCTGAAATATCGAACCGAAAGATTGTCAGTAGACTTCATCGTATGTCTAAAATAATGTACCAAATTTCATTAAGAAATCTCAAATATTGTGACCTGTAGAGTGTTTACAACGTTTACTTAGACAGCCAGCCGGACGGACAGATAGCGAGATGGACATAATTTAATGGACTCAGAAAGTGATTGTGAGTTGAACGGTATACTAAAAAGTGGACGCAGTTCAAATTCTCTTTCATATTAGATTCAGATTATAGTTAAAATTTTAGTTTAGGTTTTAGTTCAGATTTCCGTTCATATTCCAGTTTTTCAGATGTTTGTTAAGATCATAGTCCCGATTCCAGTTCATTTCTAGTTAAAAATTGATTTTAGATTCTAATTAAATTTCTTTTTCAAATACAATTCTTGTTAAGTCCTGGTTCAGTCCTAGTTTAGTTCTCCTTCAGTCCTTATTCAGTGATTCTTAGTCGGACGATGTACTTAAAGGTGGCATTTTTTCTGTATATTAAAAAACATCACCTACTAACATCACCTGGTGTAGAGTATAAATATTCAATGTACAATAATCTAATTTTATAACTTTTAAAAGTGCGGTAAATTTTTAATTGTTCTAACCTCCCATTTTTAAACACCATTAGAATAAGTGAAAATTATTTTAAACTTCTCCAAAGTTTTTCCCTCCTTGTATGTGATTGTTTTATCTTATTCTTCCCAAAAAAAAAAAAAAAAAAAAAAAAAAAAAAAAACTTTTTGAAAATTTTTATAAATTCTTTCTTCTTGATTTTCTAACCAGATTTGATATGCACCAGTAGAAGTGGTAGTTGCATTTAACAATTTTACCCCCAAAAAATATATTGAAAACTTTGAAAATTTCATTTATTTAGGTTCATTGGGGAAATACATATACAGACACAGATAAACAAAGAAAATAAAACCAAATAAAATCAAAAAGAAAATTTTGCTCAAAAAACCACAAAAATTCTATTGTTTTACAGCGAAACTTGCAATTGAGTGAAAGTAATTAAAAAAATTTAAGATGAATTAAAAAATGCTATAAATGTTACTAAAAATGGAATTAAATATTGGAAAAGGAAATATTTTGTATGAAAAATATTTTTGGATTGTGTCAAAGCTTCATCGCTTGATTGAATTCCTAATTCAGTTCCAGATCGTGTTGTAATTGATTTTGTTTCAGATCCAGTTCCAAATTCAGTTCTATATTCAGCTTAAATTTTAGTTCTGTATCCATTTCAATTTTAAGTTCTGAAATTAAAACGAAAGTTCTACCGTAAATTATAATTCATATTCCAGTTTAGCTTATAGTTTAGATCCAGTAGATGATAAAGACTAAAATTCAGTTCTTGATTCAGTTCTAACCTCACATGTTAAACCAGTTCCGTATTAATTTTTATATTAAGTTGAATAAATAGTTCTATATTCTGAATTATAGAACTACAGCTTAGTTTTTTGATAAAGTTCTAGTTCAAATTTGAATTCAAATTTTAGCTCGGATTTTATTTCTCATTTAAGCTCAGACTTCAGTCCATATTCTAGTTCAAATACCAGTTGAGATTCTGATTCAGATCGCAATTCAAATTCCAGTTCAGATATTAATTCTTAATTTAGTTTAAATTCGAGTTCTGTTGATTGTTTAGAATCTAATTCAGATTCTAATTGAACTCTTAGTTCAGGTCCGAGCTGAGATGTTTGTTAAGATTCTAGTTCAGATTTAGATTCAGAAGTTAATTACAAATATAGGTGAGATCATTCTTAAGATTCCTGCTCAGTTTTAATTTAGTTTCTTATTAAATTTATAGTTCAGATTCTAATTCGGATTCTAGTTCCGATTCTGTTTCAGATTTAAATTCATATTATAGTTTAGATTTTACTTTGGGTTTAAGTTCAGATATCATTTTAGACTCAAGTTTTTCAGATTTTTTGCTCAGATTCTAATCCATATTCTAGTTTAAATCTGACTTCAGATTCTAGTTAAGATTCTTTTTAAAATTCTGGTCAGTTCTACCAGAGTTCTAGTTCAGTTTTGGTTCAGTTCTATTTCAGTTCTAGTTTAGTTTTAGTTCAGTTACACTTCAATTTTAGTTCATTTCTATTTCAATTCGAGTTCAATTCTAGTTTACTTTGTTCTTGTTGTATTCAGTTGTAGTTTAAATCAAAGTTCAGTTTCAAACTGGGAACAGTTCAAATCATGCTTTAAATCCCAATTGACATTTCAGATTTTATTTAAATTCTGGTGTAACTTGCTTCTGTGTTCTGAGATTTTATTTCAAAACCAATCTTAAATTCTTCTTCTAATATAAGTTCAAATTCCAGTTCAGTGCTAGTTCTGGTTCTGTCCTAGTTCACTTTAATTCTAACTTTATTTTAATGTAACCCATGTTAGATGCTACCACATATTCCAGCTTCTACTCCTATCGAGGATTTTCTTTCATTAACCCTTGTTATATCATCGTTAAGGTAATAATGTTCAACACACCAATTTATGCATTACCAAACATAAAGTATTGCATTTTCTTACAATTACACGTTTTCAATTTAATATTTATGTGAGATCCCAAAAAATCACCTGCAGCGTAAAAATCAAACTTTTTAAAAGAATATTTTCATTAGTAAAGTGTAAGTGTACTTGTAACTAAACGCAAAATTGGTTTGTTTTATACAATTTTAAGATATAAATTGCATTTTAACTGAAACATGGTTGAAAAAATTTGCTATTTAATACTCCCTTTACGTAACGCACACACACATACACATAGATTAACATATAAAACAGGTTTTACACTTAAAAGCACACCTGCATGCCTACATATACAGACATATACACGTACAAATAAATTAACTGAAAAAGTACCTAAAGGCAAAAACAAAAAACTGGAAGTTAAGAAAAATCTAAAAAGGGAAGGTGGAATTATAATTAAATGGATTTTATTTTAGGAATACAATTTCTGAATGAAATTTCATTATAATTTATATCTAATTTTTATTTAACTGAAACCAAATAACTGTTAGAATATTAACAAAACTTTAATTAAACTTTTAATACTAAATAATACTTCATAAAAATGTTGTGATGGACTTATGTTTATTTTTTATAAAAATCGCTATCATTATATAAAATATTATCTTCTTGTGAAACATAAAACCGTGTACTTAAATTGGAATTAGAATCTTTTTATCTTTCTTAAATAACATTTTATTTAACCTTTAGGAACTTTACTAAAAGTCTTAAAGTATAATTAAAAATATTACGTTATTTAACCTCAACCCTTGGGGATACTTCCTTACCAACTAACAATTTATATATATACTACAGTACTTCATATATACAACATACATATATAAATATGTCTATATGGGCAACTCAATATGTCTGATGATAAATCAAATTTTTGATAAATTCTATTTTTTGTCGAAAAACTAAATTTTTGGAAAAAAAATTAAATTTGAAGAAAACATTTATGGCGAAAAATGAATTATAATACCCTTCATCACTACAGGAGGGTATATTAACTTAGTCATTCCGTGTGTAACGCTAATAAGGATTCCTCTCAGACCCCATAATGTATACATATTCTTGCATTTAGTCAAAATCTGAATCGATTAAGCTATGTCCGTCTTACTGTCTGTCTCTCTGTCTGTTTGTCTGGCTTTCCGTCGGTCTGTCCGTTTGTCTGTTTTTGGCACACTCACATCTACAAAAATTGACAGAGCTCAATCATAATATAAGTTATGTAAACTTCATTATCGGTTATCAAAATTAGTTCAGTTATATAAAAGTTATAGCCAAAAATATGACTAATTTTAAGACTCTTTTTTAATATAATGTTTATATAATGTATACGTTTGTGAGTGTATGTGTGTATTTGTATATTTACGAATTCACACGAATTTGTTGTGGGGGGTATTGAAGATTCGGCGTAGCCGAATATAGCATTCTTATTTATTTATTTATTTATTTATTTATTTATTTATTTATTTAATTATTTTTATAAACTTATTTTCCTATTTTATACCTTCCGCCACCACATGAAAGAATCAGACCCCATTATGTATATATATTCTTGCATCAAATCTAAATTGATTAGCTACTTTTATCTATCTCTCCGACTGTCTGTTTTTGGCATGCTCATATTCACAATAACTGACAGACCTAAATAAAATTTGACGTGGTTATTTTTTACAGTCTTGAGAAGTTTCCTAATTGAAATCAACAAAATTGGTTAAGTAGATTCAAAGAAATAGACCAGTATTTGAAGCACCCACTAAGTTCAATTAAAAATCCTTCTCAAATTGTCAATTATAAAACGACAAGTTAAATAAAATTTGGTGAAAGAATGAATCTTTAGTAAAATTCTATGCCAGATATGGCAACTCTACATCGGATGTATATGTGTCTCAGATAAGATTTCAATTATTATACCTCCTTTCAAATTTTGAAACGTTAGAAATATATAAGTGATGATCATTTGTCTGAATGTTTGAAACTTTTTCACGTCTAGAATAATTGTCCAAAAATATTTTTGTAGCTGCCTCAATATATATAATTAATTTGACCCATAAGGCTCATATTCTGTTATAGTTTCCATAAAACGGCATGTCTGGGAAATTTAATATGAATCAAGTTTATTTAAATTCGATAAAATTATGGT
The DNA here is from genome assembly GCA_004302925.2 of Cochliomyia hominivorax. Taxonomy (NCBI): domain Eukaryota; kingdom Metazoa; phylum Arthropoda; class Insecta; order Diptera; family Calliphoridae; genus Cochliomyia; species Cochliomyia hominivorax. The sequence goes on along the minus strand of PYHX02000467.1, from coordinate 33,722,831 downwards.
AAAGACTATCTCTAATGCACGTAACTCATTTGATGAATATCGGTTCATATTTTCCAATAATTCCAATAAAAATACTTCTAAATATAGACCAATTCAATTTGGTACAATTATTTTTTAGATGCCTTAAAGATATGTTCAAAATTTGAGCAATATCGATCCACATTTTTACATAGCTCCCATATTTTTTCACCAAAATGATCAGCCTTCTTTATTAAGTTTATCTGGTAGAAAATACCGGATAGATGATTCCAGCTCGACGTTTATTTATTTTGTTTTTTACTGACCATTTTGGCTGATGGGGAAATTTTTCCAAAGATCATTTAAAATTAGTTCACATACATTCCCGTTAAGTTTTCTTAGAGAAAAAACAACAAACAAAAAATTTGAAAGTTCAGTTCAAATAAGAAAATCACAATTATAGAAGATTTAAAATTTACATCATAATAACGAATAATTTATTTGCAGTTGATTAAATAATTTCATCTGATTCCGATCCGATGCTTATTCTTTTATACAAACCTCAAACAAATAATTATTAGGCGTATGAGTTATATAGGTACATATATTATATTAAGTATACTCCCTGCAGTTTAAATATAAACACAATTAGTTTAATATATTTGGCCAAATTTAACGAAATTTGGCAGGATGAAAAAGCTTAGGCAAGGAAATTATAAAATTTGTTTTATTTTACAAAAGAGTTTATTCTGGGTGGTTGAATGTACCTTTTATTAAAAGAATATATCTTAGATATCGGCCTATAACTTTTCTTCTATTGAATTAATATTGAAACAACTTACAATTTGAAAAATAAATGAATTTTTTTGGTAAAAAAGATAAAGCAAATGCATATTAGAAATACATAAGGCTCTAAGAGTTACCAAGAGGATTGTTGCCTAAATGTAGATGCCAAAATCGGAGCACGGAAATTGAAGTCAAGTTTTCTAAAAGAATATTCTTGCTGCATAAATGATGATGAAACTTTTTTAACCAGGAAGTTGCGAAAAATCTGCTAGAACAAATTATTTATATTGCTGATGCTCGAATGTCAATGAAAAGGACCGAAAAGCATTCCGAATATAATGTTATAATGATATGCAATATACTATTGTGGCAAAATAAGCCAATCATTTGGTATAACGGCTCTATAAATATATTTGTTTATCACATTATATTTCCAGTTATTTTAAGTCTCACTTGTCATCCTGCCACTATAGTAAATAAGTCCTTGAGAGATACAAGAACTATAATGTAGTATATATACCAAGAAAGCCATGTTCTCCATACGGCACGTAGCTAAAGCCAATGGAGAGAGCAGCAATTTGGTGTTCAATTTGATACAAGAACTATAATGTAGTATATATACCAAGAAAGCCATGTTCTCCATATGGCACGTAGCTAAAGCCAATGGAGAGAGCAGCAATTTGGTGTTCAAATGTGCTTTAGATTTAAAATGAAATGAACTACCTGTTTGAAAAAAGTGACAAAAAGCACCATAAAAACGTCAATGAAATTGTAATAATAATTTCAATCAAATAAAAAAATTACAACTGTAAGTTTAGTGATTACGTTTAATTTACATACATGTATGTTAAGAAATTTTCAATCTCACTCCTTATGTAAATCTAAACCGATATGTGAACTATGAAAAAGAAATGAATTACCCATATGCAACAGGAAATATGTATACATATACACTTATGTGTATAATTGTAAATATGTCAGTGTTAGAAACTCTTAGTAAACTCAATTAGTAATAATATATATTTCATGTGTATATGTGTACATACATTTAAGCAAAAAAAAAATTACCATGAAATTGTGCATTTAAGTAGAAATGTATCTATGAAAGTGTTTAGTAAAATGTTGGCAAATAGTTTGACATAAAATACATATTATGAATATTAACTATTTTCATAAAAGTAATAAACATCTGTAAATGTGTTAGTAACTTACATATAAATAAAAAAAATTATATTATCTGAATTATAGATTAAAGATAAAACTCTCTATTTATAAGAAAGAAATAAAATTTCTAACATAATTAAAGTTATTTTTATTTAAATAAAATGAAAATATTAGTTCAGGTAAACATTTGTTGCTTAAAGGTATAAAAATATAATAATTTTATATTAACATATACTTATATAAATATATATATAAGTATGAATATATTTTATATACTTTATGCAAACATCAAACATATTTGTTATTTACGCAATTCTAAATGAAACCCTTTAGGAAATTTAGAAATAATGCCAAATTCCCATGAATATTAGATTACTAAACTTCTTTTAAATTATTTAGAATTTTCTATATTAAATGAAATTCCGAAGATTTTGTAAAATTTTCCAATTGGGCAATAATGTCACACATATTTATGTATATAAATTTTGCTGTTATAAGCTTACAAAAACATTTTTAATAATACTTCTATATATGATGAGGAAACCAGAGGTTTTAAAAGTTAATAACGATTTATGCCTACAATATTGTAAATTATATATATACCTACACATACATATTTACACACATTCATTTGTATGTATTAAATATAATTTATTTATTTTTAATAAGAAAATGGAAATGTTTGTTAGAGGGGATCTTGAGAAACTTAAACTGTGAGAAAACATAAAGCTGAGAGACAGTTTCGAAAAGTACTTTTAAGTTGCTAAAATTGAAATTGTGTTCACCTGTAGTGAAAAAAAGTGTAAAGGAAGAAGTATAAAAGTGCAGAAAAGAATCCACAGAAAGAAGACTTAAGTATTTTATATATATACAGTAAAATATGTATATATATATAAGAAAACTAAATTTTTTATGTTTGTATTTAAAAGGAAACACTGTTTTGCCAAATCTTTAGCACCCTTCCACGATCAGTTTTGGACATAATTGTTGTAAACACCTCTTTAACAGAATATTATACTATATAAAGGGCAATACACCTGTCGCATGTTCTATCCATAAAATTAACAGTTTTTGTTACTGTTGATTTTTTGTTAAAGACAATATAAGCGTGTTAACTAAATTAGACGTTTTGTTATAACCCATGTTCAAATTTTCCAGTTTTAGCAGGTTTCCTAAATACTGATCTTTAGTTTTTTCGCTAAATCAATTTTGACTCTTTTAAATAGAAAACTTCCTGAGACAATAACTAATATTCAGAGCAAATTTCATTGAGCTGTATCAATTATTGTGGAAGTGAACGTTCTAAAAATAGACGGACAGACTGACAGATTAACAGAAAGACCAACATTTATAATTTGAATGATTTAAATTTTTATTTGGTGCAAAAATATGTTTACTTTATGTGATGTAAGATTACCTTTTCACCATTTTGAAAAGTAACTATATTTGATTTTAAAATGCTGCAATATTTCCAGAAATATATCTCTAAAACTTTGAAATATTTATAATTCATAGGAAATGCTACTTCTACACACTCTGTGCAATATAGAGTCTATCATAAAATTTAGTACTAAATAAGAGAAATTTTAAGTGATTTGTAGTATTTTAAATTGAACAATGATTTTACACATATGTTATAGAGAAATACTTCAGTTTACAGTTTTCTAGTAATACTTTTCCATAAGATTTACTAAATTAGTTTCAGGAAAATATGATTTTGTTTTTAGGAGGTATGATCTTGAAGTCTTCATACTAAGCACCATACCACTTAAACAAATTCAGTGAATTCCATTCACGTACCCCCACCTTAACATCAGTAATACATTCTAATATAATATACTGCTCCCTCAGATCACTCAGGTTTACTCAGATACCAGGTATGACTCTTCTCCTACGGAACCAACTTCGGTGCTTTTAGACTATGTAAGATTCCTTCTAGTAGATATTATCAAAGCTTTCCACTCCATTTTGGGGCATTTAAGCATCTGTTGTTCATTTTTGTAGCATGAAATTTAGTCATATAAAATTCCAAAGTGCCTCTCTCAGAATAAACTCCAAAGATTACCTGATAATTAATATTTGACTAACATCAAGGATGCTTCTTCCCATTGTTATGCTAAGACACCTATTAAACAGATATTTCCCGGTCCTACCACGTTTATTTAGGAATGTAGTCTTTTTTCAATTCGTATGGATCTGTTCTCCAATAAATACATTTATTTATCTCTAAATAAAATACTCCTTAATCTTGCTATGGTCCAATCTACATTTAGCAAAATTCTATCTAAAAACAACAAAAATTGAAGAAATCAAAGAAAACCAGTTGTACTGTATGGGGATGTGCATCTAAAATGGCTTAAGTTTCCATAGTTTTATTCCAATAAACAATTTCTTCTATACGTTTTTATACCTAAAACCGTTATAGATGGTTGGAGTATTGTACGTTTGTGTTAAAGTTGTAAAGGACAAAAGAAAATCAGTCTCTGAGTAGGTTTAACGATGTCTGGTTGTCCATATAAACTTTAAAAAAATACTTTAATGAAGTTTGGCAGATGTCATTATTTTGGCACAAGAAAGGTGACTATAAATTGGTGATGACGAGATCAATATTTTACCTAGACCACATACAAATGTTCCTTCCGAAAAGGATTTGTAAACTCATAAAATCTCAGCATTTTAAAATAAATTAAATTTGCCACAAGTAAGTCGAATGGTATTTTAAAATGATGGGACAAATTATAAGACATAGGTCCCATTATTATTCATAAGTTCAATAAAATATCCCTTTCTAAATATTAATTTGAAGGTTTCAATTAAAGAATATGCGTTCGTATTGGTGAAATTAAAATTAATATAAACATGTAAGAAATTTTACGAGAGTCGGTCTAAAATTTCGTCTAACTCCCATATAATTATCCCAAAAAAATCATTTTAAAAGTATAAATACAAAAAATTATTATACGAGGGTCTTTAATGATATGTAAATAACTTTCAGCATAAAAATATTTCCGCATCAAGATCGCGAAATAGCTGACATCTGACTATTTTGTACAACATAAATGTGTGCAATTATTTTTTTGTAATTTTCCACAAAAATTATTGTTGTTGTAAATAATTTTTGGCGGCAATAACAAACATTTTTAATGTTGCTTGTTTCATAATTACTTTTAAAGAGACAACATTTTTTGTTAGAATGCAGATTATAAAAGTTTTAAACAAATAAGAATGTTATATTCGGCTTTGCAGAATATTTAATACCCTCCACCACAAATGCGTATGAAATAAACACATTATGTTTCGTACATGCACAATCTCATATACACTCACAGACGTATAAAAATATAAAAGTTTTTCTTAAATATAACATGGAACACTTAATGAGTCATACAATTTGTGTATATTTTTTGCTATAATTTTTATCATGTGGAACCGCTTTTGATAATTTTTGTTAGAGTTATAAACAAAGAGGGTGCCTAAGATATCGGTCAACATCTTTAAATTAACGGAACCAATTTCGCTAGTTTTAAATAGGCACTATAACAAATATTAAGGTAATTTTATTGAAATTTGTGAATTTTTGTGGATGTGAACGTGCCTTCAACAGACGGGCAAAAGGACAGACAGATAGACAAACAGATGGACAGACATAATTAAATCGACTTAGATTTCAGTTTAATGCAAAAATTCATATATATTATGGGATCTGAGATGATTCCTTCTTAGCGTTACTCACGGAATGACAAAGTTAATATGCCCTCTTCATCATTTGTGGTATTGGAGGGTATAATTAATTTAACTGGTCTGTTTACAATAACAAAAAATTTACATTTTCACAAAAAAAAAATAAAATTTCCTTAAAAATGGAAAAAAATGTAAAAATCTAAATGTTTTTGCTCTTTTTTCTTTTTGCACATTTAAAATGAAAAGTGCTTTTTAGTTAACTTTAACTTAATATTCGTTTATGCAATATTTTTTACTACCGTTTGCTACTTTTTATAATTTCTAATTCATTTTAATTAAGAGTCTGCTTTTTTATATTTTGCAGAGTTTTTTGCTTCTTTTAGCATTTAAAGCACAATTATGATTGAAGAGCTTTTAATTTTTTTACTTTAAGGATTTAATTTATTATATTTCAAAAGAAGTAATTCCTTAAAGAAATAAAGTTAATTCTGTTTCATAATCTAAAAAAACAACAAAGTTTCAAAAATATTGGTTCAAGGATTTAAACACACAACATATATTCTGAAGATAAAATCCTAAATATTCTCCATAATTATGTTAAGTTTTGTAATTATGAATTTTATAAGGCCACAGTTATCTATATATTTCTCTTATATCGGAAAACGGGTATATGTTCCTGTCGTATATCCTATTTACAAATAGTGCTTTAAAACATACAAAATAAACTTGTAAAATATTTTAATTTTTATCATTTCTTTTTGTAAACTCTTTTATCTTCCTAATTTTCATTAAATTTGTCTTACAACATAAAAAGCTCATCTTAATTATTAATTCTGTTTATGTTTGTAGTGCGAGCGTATACTTAATAACTCATATAAATCATATAACTCATACGCCTAAGAGACTATGCACAATAACAAAATAAATATTTAAAAAGCCACTCGATTCAGAATAAACTATTTCATTATCGACAAATATATTATCCGATGATATATTGTATATTTTTAGTTCATCTATATTCGTAATTTGTATATCATGGATCTGAGTATAAAATTGAATATCTTTTTGAAACTATATTTGTGTCGATTCAATAAGTTTTTTCTTATAATTTTACATTACCCTAGCACATGTGATGAAAGGGATATATTAACTTTGTCATTTCATAAGTAACGCTATTCATCTAAAACCCCGTTAAGTAATTTAAATGGATTTAGCTTCGTCCGTATGTATATCTGTTGCTGACATGCTCACATTCGTAATAACTGACAGCGCTCAATGAAATTTACTCTAAGTATTTAGTAATTTCCTAAGAAATTTTTTATCTAAAACCAGTAAAATCGATTCAATATGTTAAAAGGTCTAAACCGATATATCAACTAACCTTTTAGTCTAAGAGAAGAAATTTTTTAATATCATCGGATTAGAATATATTTTTCTATTACGCTAATCTATACATCATTATCATGCTCAAAATTGGCTCAGTACTAAAAAAATTATATTTATATATTATATAATTATAGCAAATTATATGATTCGCAATACTCATAAAATATTCTTTTGTTAAATTTATGAATATCGTTTATAAATTGTATATGTTTGTTAGTGTATAAGTAACTATTACACTGCATATGCACAATTGTAATAGTTTAATTTGGTTATAAATTATTGTTACTTCTTTTTTTAAAATTTTGACTTTAAATTATATTCTCTAAACTTCTGAATATATAATTAAAAAAAGTGTGGATGCTATATTTATTTGTGCCGATTCTTAAGTATACTCCACCAGTTAAATTTTACAAAAACTTAAGCGAATAAAAAATTTAATTTAAGTGCTTAATAATACAAGCACATGCGTTCCGATGATCAGGAAATTTGTTACACTCTTAATTAATGATAGTGGCCTTATAATGGAACTGTAATTTGTTACACATATACCCTATACATACAAAATAAATATGGACCTTTCTTTGTTAAATAAGTTATTCATGTAGTTCTCCGACCTTCTAGTTCAGCTCGTATTCTGTCTTTATTTAATTAAAACATATCACTTTTTCAATTAATATTTATTTTCACTGTTCTTTCATTTAACATTATTATATGTCAATGTGTCTTCATGGTCGGTCTTTTATACCTCCGTCCCAATTCTTTTATATTCCATTAAAGTCTAATGTTACACCGTCTCTACTCTGCACTCCTGGCTGATCTCGTCCTTCCTTCCTCTTCCCTCATTTTCTACATATATATTAAAAACACAACGTAGTTTAACGAAATTTCAATGGAATTGGTGTATATTTAAGATTTTTAAAACCATATTTCGGTAAGCTATGACCAAGTGTTAACCGCTATCGTTTAATTAGAAACGTGTATTAAAGAAAAAAATAACTATGTAAAATTTCTCTGAAATGAAAACCATGTTCAGGGATAAGCCCTTGTATCAAAGTTAAGTCAAATAATATTCCCAGCATAATTCAACTTTATGAAGTTTATATTAATTTTCAGACAGTTTTGTATATAATAAATTGATTATGGGTTGTATAAAAATTTTTATACATTAACATCCCTTCTATTTCCGATTTTAAATCTTTTTAGTAAGAAAATGATGTACTTATTAGATGTTATGTCTAAATTCTGTCTAATACTATTTACTTTTTGTTAAAATAATTTTTTGTTGGAATTCTCGTATTGTCTCAGAAATCAGTCAATAAATTTTTTGCTATTGGACCGATAAAAATGATTCTGAAGAACTCGAACAATTATTCAAGACATAAAATATTTCCAACAGACAGACGGATATAGACAAATCGACTCAGATTTTTATTAAATACATTAATATATTTACTATATCGGGTCTTAGATTATTAGCGTTATATACGAAATAATAATGTAAATATATCCCCGGCCAAGCCCAACTAGATAATAGACTATACCATGTTATTAGTTATATATGGTAGCTACCAAAAATTAATAAACGACTCTCGTATTAACTGATTTTCTGTTTTATTATTCTGATAATAAATGCAGTACATTAGGATGGTACCAACATTTATGTTGGTTTTTTATATTCTAAAATTATTATAACTGGTTGGTTACATTGGATCTATAGGAATTTAAGGAGCGAACCGATTTATGTTTATTTCTATTTTAAATTATTGTTACTATACGAACGATATGCGAGGTAGTTATATGTTGTAATCTTTTACCATTCAGGATTTTTCTGAGCTTCTTACGGAACATTTGTATGGGGTTAGATGAAGTAATGGAACTATCACCAATTCCTATAGGCATCATATTTAAAATTGCGAGCAGCATTTAGTTCACAGGGTTACCATGAACAGTCTGTCAGCAAGATGGAGGGCCATCATAAAAAAATTCTGATTATCATGGTGGAAAAATTTTTGTCTGCCTTTTATTAACATCTATGGTGGTATAAATATAGTTATGGGGAACCTACCTAATATGGTCATGATTTTTTCCGGACCTCAAATTAACATGGAATCTGTATACCCAAAAAAATTTCAACATAAAATATTATTTTTATTTTCCACAGGAAAAATCATCCTAGACACGTCTGTGAGTGCGTATGAACGAGAAGTAACGATGATTCGTCATAGCAGAACATAGCATTCAAACTTATATATATATATATATATATATATATATATATATATATATATATATATATATATATATATATATATATATATATATATATATATATATATATATATATATATATATATATATATATATATATATATATATATATATATATATATATATATATATATAAATCAAATCGAAATCTCAGTCTTTCTACTGTTAATACGCTCACATCCGCAATAATTGGAAGGGCTCAATGCAATATTTGCCTGAATATTTGCTACCGACATCTGAAGCATATTCTAAGTTAAAGCTATTTTTTCTTAAAATTTTCAGTTATAAATCGACAAATTACAATAAACTTTTGTTATAATATTTCCATTTCAAAAATTATTAAAAATGGTTCAGTAGAAAAAAATTATCATATCTGTGTGTATGTACGAAAAATAACATTTCTACATACGCATTATGGTGGAGGATATTTAAAATTCGGCATACCCAAATCTACCATTCCTACTTGTTTATCTTCGCCTAAACTACGATCATTGTTATTGTTATGTTCTCAATTATAAAATTGCTACTTAAAATAAATTGATGTATAAATATTTAAATTCATTTTCATAGAATTGAAGTAAAATCTATTATTTTTTTATAAAATAATGTAAACTTCAATAATAAAAGTAATTTCATATAAAAGTGTGTATTTAGGAAAATTTATTATTTTTATATGAGTAAATACATGTATTTTGTATTTACATAAATATAAATTTCATAAAAATTAAATTGCAAAATAAACAGAATATTTTTCTAGAAATTCATAAATAAATTTTAGAAATGGAAATGTAAAATATTTGAACATTTATAAAATGTTACAAAAATTCCATAAATTTAGTATCACAAAAATAACATGAACATAGAAATGTATAAGAGTTTCTAAGATATTTTTTTATAATAAAATAATATTATGAGTAAAAATTTATTTTAAATAAATTTTATATATTTTTTTAAGATTTTCTTAAATTTAATAAAACATTTTATCTAACATCTGCAGACATTTACATATTTTTTTCCAATAAAAACTATAATAAAGTTTTGGTTTTATTGATGTCAACTTTGGTGATAATTAAATTATATATTTTTAAATAAATTGAATATTGTCTATTACTGTCATTACTTAGTCCTTTTGATGAAGACAAGTATGAATGATTTATACGACTATGAAGAATTTCAAATATACTTCATTACATACGTTATATCAGACATACAGTAGTCTGGAGATAGAAATATTAATTTGTTCAAAAATCAGAGAAAAAATAAATATTTTCTTTAATTATTTTTCAAAAAAATTTGAAATTTGGCATTATGTAAGATTCAGCTAATATACTTCAACAACCCAACTACTTTTTCCCAGTCTAATCTCATATACTCTCCACCAATTACATTTAATAAAATTACAGGAAAACATAAGAGATAAAGAACCAAAAGAAAGGCAATTACGAATTCGAATTTTATACGAATAAATTAATATAATTATAATATTCAAACCTTATTCTGGTCTTGCATAGTTCATATTTTCGCCATTATTGAAACACTCTAATGTTCCAAGTAAATAATACATTTATTCTTATATTGAACCTGAAACTAACTGGATGGATGTAAGAAATATTAATGTGCCGAATTTTAATAGAATTAGTCCAGAGCTCTAGAAGCATAAATCTCTGTTCCAAAATTAAAATTATTAAATTGTTAAATTATTCAGAAACGTTTCGAGATTGTCTCAAATTTCAGTCTATAACTTTTTTTGATTTCGGACCGATGCTGCTTAGCTCAATAGTCAAATTTCTTTGTATTCAATTATTCTAAGCATGAGAATATTTTCAACAGACTGATAGACAAATGGACAGATATAGCTAAATCAATTCAGATTATGATTGGATTTAAGATGGTTCCTTCTTAGCGTTAGATACCAAGTGATTAAGATAATATTCTCCCATTACCACTTAAAATCGTGGATGATATAAAATGGTCTTAAGAATAATTTTAAGTGTGCCTTTCGATTGTGAATCAGAACTTCTTGAGCCAATGTTTTGGGTAACTTCTATATAAATGTCCTTCTGAAATGAAATTTAAAGCTCATAGAACACACATATATGAAAATGTTTAAATTAAATTTATTAAAGTTAATACTGTATTAATCTAAATTTTTATGCCAAATTTTGTGGGTCTAAAGCCGTATTAAAACAACAAAGAGCTTGTAAATTATTTGTATTCAAAGGTTATAGAGCGGTTCTTCGAATAAATAGAAACTGATGTTTCTGTATTTCAGTTACGAAAAACGTTAAATTTCTTTAAATTTCAGAAAATTTAATATCCTTAGGATTGAAACTATATTGTATTTCCAAAAGCTTTTTGAAAACACTTTGCGATGAGAATATTCAATGCATGATTCGTTCGACAAAAATAATAAAGTATTCAGAATAAACTGAAATTTGGATTAATGAAAATTTACAATTTCACTATTAAAATATTTTAGTCCAAAAAATTTGAGTTATAATAGAGGATGCTAATTTCATATTATATTTGAAAATTTTAGCTAAAAATACGTGTTTAAACAAAATTTAATAAAAATAATAATATTTATACTTTACACAGGCGATATTTGAAAGAGAAAGAGAAACGTTTATTTTTATTTTTTAATTTAATTATACAAACTTAGAGATTTATAATCAAAAGGGAACAGCTGCCAGTTTTTTGTTAATTTTTTTCTAATATTTTCTTCACAAATCTCACAAAATCATCTGTTTTCTATGAATATTATGTGTAGTGTTTCATCAAACCATAATCAAAGAATACCTATGCGTATGAGTTATAAATATCTTTATAAGCTACAAATGCATAAATACTGCAAATATAAACACAATTTGTAAGTAAAATGTAGAAATTTATAAAAAGAAATTGAACAAAAATTATGATTAAATTCACTTTAAAAAAAAGGTATATGACAGGTACCATCATTCTTCTTTCGATGTTAGAGAAATATATAATATATAACTGTGGAATAAATACCAAATTTTGCCAATGTTTTATGGGAACGAATCACTGTAGGGCGATCAGACGGCCATACAATCGGACAGACATCGTTAAGTCAATCATGAATTGGATGTAATCTTTAAATTTATTCCTTATAAATATGTTGTTGTAGACCATAAAACTATCTTTTCATATTTCCTTTATTTTGATTTCATTTAGTTCTTTTCTTCTTAATTAAATTATAGAAGTTAAAATAAAAAAAAATATCATAAATATTCCATAAATTTTATTTTTTATTTACTTTTTTATTATTCCTTATTCTCAGTTCTGTATTTAATTCAGATTTTTTCTTTATTTTATAGTTTTAAGAACATCAAAAAGCAAAATTTGTAAAATAATTTAATATTCTTTTCTTCATTTTGAGATTTTAGTATTTTTTTTATACTCTTCACCACCACAAGTGGTGAAGAGGGTATATTAACTTTGTAATTCCGTGTGTAACGCTAAGAAGGAATAATCTCAGACTCCATAATATATTGTTGCATCAAATCAAAACCTGAGTCGATTTAGCTATTTCCGTCTTTCTGTCTGTCTGTCTTTCCATCTGTCTGTATATCTGGTTGTTTTTGGTACGCACACATCCAAACTAATTAACAGAGCTTAAAGGAATTTGTTCTTAGTATTTGCTAAAGCCCTGAGAAGTTTCATATTTAAAACTGGAAACATAGTTTCAGTATATTAAAAGATATAGACCGATATCGGCAAAAACTTTCGTGAAATAGTCAGTTATAAATCTACAAAAAATAAAATTTTACCACAATATTAAGCTCTATGTACTTCATTACTAATCGCTCCAGTGAATAAAAGTTGAAGCCAAAAATATAACTTACTTTATGAGTCATTAAGTGTTTCGTGATATATTTTAAAAATTTTTTTATATTGTATACGTCTTTGAGTGTATTTGTGGTGGAGGGTATAGAGAATTTGGCGTAGCCGTATATAACATTCTTACTTGTTTTATATTAAATGAATAAATGTATGATTTTACTTGAATTTATTTACTTATCAATACAACTGCAGGCAAAAAAGTATAGTAAAATTTAATAAAATTATTTACACTTTGTGACAACAGAAAATAATCAAATTAAGCTTTATGGTAGTAATTGAATAAAATTACTAAAAATTTTTATATATAGAAATGTAAATATAAAACTATATTCTTATAAATATTTACATATTTTGCAAAGAGAGATAAAATTTTCATTTCTAAAAATTTCTTCCAAGATTTTGAATGATTAAGATACAAATTAGGAATCCTGTAACATTAATTAAATAGACGACTGTAATACATCTAGAAATTGCGATGTATGTTCTACGATTTCCAGCTCTCCCTCATATGATGTCTCGGGATTAAATTTACACAATTATCTTTACTTTCCCACTTGCACCGAGATCTGTGCAAGGTACTCACCTTCAGTGAAAGAACAGCAAAGGTAGCAAATTATTTTCACAGTTACCGGAATCGACAATTGCCATCACTAAATTTACGATATGCCAAACACTATCTCCCCACTGGGCTTTCAGTGCAGCCTCACAGCACTTAAGACTTCCAGGGTATCGGCGTGAATGACAGAGTAAATGCTCTCCGATCATATCCAGCGGTGCCTGTCTGGACCCCAAGGACTACACAAAAATAAGCTAAGTTCCTATATAAGATCCTATGATCCTCTGTTATGCCCAAAGATACACATCTCAGTGACTTTTGCTCCCACCATAAAGAACAACAATAGATAAGGAGCAGTTTGGTTACCAAGCTGTAAATTCTTCTACCTAAGCACAGTATTTCTACAAGCGTATTAAGAATTAAAATCTTTCTCAATAATTTTCTTTGTATTTGTCTTCCAGGTTAAGATAAATACCTTGATACATTGCAGAGCCTGCCAATGACAATACCTTTTGCCCAAAGAGAAAGCCCTGAAACCTTTAGTAAGATTCCTCCTAATAAATAAAATCAACGAACTCTATCATTGTCGTGTTTATCACAAAAATCCCTTCTTGTTACCCAAAATGACATTTGATTTAGTGTTAATTACATTACGTCACTGGAAAAAATGTCGGAGAACGCCTATAAAGAAATGTTGTTAAAGGCTCTCGCAAAATTTAAAAACCGAACTAGCGTCTATTCCCTACAACCCACATGAATGCTGAAGCTCTAAGTGTTAATCGTGCTCTCTAAAAATACAGTAAATTCCCTCTTAATATAGTATTTGTGTGATTGTATTAAGTAAACCCCACATTACAGTCAAAAGCAAATTTTTATGCAAATAAATCCTGCAAAAAGAATTCAAAAATTCTATATTAAACTTGTAAAATTTATTTTATCTTATTCCTTCCACTCGTAGCATATCCGAATATACTTTAACTGATTTTTAGCTTTATAAATTAGAAAATTTTCATCATCTTCTTTCTGTTTTCCACATTTTTTCCTTAAAGGGAAACATAAGATACAAAACTTAACTTAATTATAACTAAAACTGTGTCAATTCAACGTTAATTAGTTTTATGGAATAAAAAGCAATAAAAAATTTGTAGACAAAAAATGTGGAAAACAAAAAGTTTAAAAGGAAAAAGGATCAAATGTGTTTTTCTCATATCTAATGAATTCAAGAGAAAAAAAGATTTTTTTATTACGAATGGGATTTAGAAAACAAAAGGATTTATGAAATAATTAATACTTTTGAGAAAATTTCTATTTGAAATACAAAAAATATATATATTTTCCGCGTTTCCTTTTTAAATGGGGAAATTATTAAAATATAAATTAATTGATATAAAAAATCAAATTAAAATTTTATAGTCGACCAAGCCATACTTTTTAATACCCTACACCACATTGTTGATTGTAAATGACAGGTACAAAAAATATATGAATGGCCCTCGTATAATTTACTTTATCTCAGTAAGTTAGTATCTTATTCTGATACTAACATTTGTATGCAATTTGTGCGTTTTAAATGAATGGTTGGAGGATTAGATGAGAGTTAGAAAAAAGGTTCGACCGACCAACGTTAAATTCCGCACAATAGTTTTGCCTTTTATTTTTCTTTATTCGATTAAATATTTTTACAATACCGACGTATATGTGCGATTTATAGGTTAACGTGTTTTAAAGTGATATTTGCAAGTGTAGGTGTATGGGAGCTTTGAGATATAATGAATAGATCCTCGTATAATACGGCATTTCATTTAAGAATAAAGAAGACTTAATTTCGCAAATACCGAGGTGACAATTATATGGAGTCTATATAAAATTATGGATCGATCATTACAAATTTCTAAAGACATTGAGCCAAAGTTATTTTTAGTATTAAGCTGCGTCTTCCTTAGAACTTTACTTAGGGATCTAGTCATCGTCTGTCATTATCGCTGTTTTTTGGGTACTTTCATGGTAGAAGAATTTCGAAGTATATGATATGACTTTGCTAGTATGCTCTTTACCCAAAAAATTTAAGAATTTAAGCTCAAAAACTTTGATCTAAGGCTCTAAGTTGCATGAACAACGATACAATCAGACTCTGTACCTTTAAGGTAAGAGAGGGCTTAGAATTCTGACCAATAATAACTTTTTTTAACTAATGAATGCTATCGAAATAGGATTTAGTTGTGCTGCTGAGTTGGATGGGACAGGAAAATGTTTTACCTTTCCTCGTTGTATAAAGAGTTGGGTCTCATTTAAATTCCTGGGAATTATAAGCTCCCATAAATATATATTTAGGTGATTTTTCATCAGCAAAAACTATTGCCACGAGAGGCAAAAGTATTTCGCTGTTTAAAGAAGCTCTACCAATAGAAGGCAAGACTTCACTGATACAAGAGGTATACATCTCGGCCCAGCTACTTGTAATAAAAACATATCCCCTCCGTATATCTGCAGTGTTTACATATAGCTCGTCTTGATGATTTTGATACTGAAGCCATTTGTGCATGATCATCACTTGGGGTCTCGCTCAATTTGGGAAGAAACAGATACTTTAAAGCCAAAAAATTACCAACCATTTTGTCAGCATTTAATAAATTCCAAAATTCCGCATATTTGTTTACAGTTTAAAAAAAAATGGGAGCTATCGATTAGATTGATTGTTAAGCTACTTCCTGTTTTCATAAATCTTAAACTTATTTCACATCATATCTATGTTACCACAATCCTTAATATGGTGGTGTAGGGCATAAGCACGAATAAATAATTACATAAATAATAACTGGAAAAATTATCAAATCTCTAGAGATGTAAAAGTATCATAATTTACACCACCACAGCTTCTTTCTTGGGCAATATTTACATTTTTTGCCATTCAGATTGCTAAGTATTTGTGTTCTCTTTTCAAAAGACTTTTGATTCTGTTGAATTTTTGTGTAATAAAATTTCCCATACTTATGTCTACTTCATTAGAATTCACTTTAGACCACGTCAAACTGTCTTACTAACTAACCTAAAGGAAATATTGATAAAAAATTTAAAAAGGATGAGTTTTTCTTAAAGTATATTCTTCCGCATATTACGACATTTTCAAATCCTCTGGCTAAGGAAAGTAATAGAAAACAAAAACTTTTTCTTTTTTTTAATTTTCTTCTTTTTTACAATATTTAGTTTATCAAGGCCGAACATTAGAATTATATTGACAAACTTAATATTCAATCGACTCCCTTAAGGGATTTTTTATTTCAACAACTTTTTAAATACAATTTCATAGATTTTCCATACAGTCTAGGAACACTGTAGGTTGATAATAATGTTTGTCTCATTTTCCTACCAACATAAGTAATAATAGTCTTATTTAGGCGACCATGACTGTTTGTAAGTTTCTTATTTGTTTACTTCTTATTTTACACATTTCCATTGAGAACTTTATTGCTTTTTCTTTATATGGGCCAGACTTTAAGAATCTGTAATAAATATTGAATTTTTATTTACTTATATAAGAGATAAGGGCATATTTTCGGCTTGTCCTATTATTTGCCACAAAATCATTAACTGAATAATAATTTAAATTATGTTCACGATTTCCTAAAATAAATTTATAAAGATTCCAAATTGGTAATATTGAAATAAAATATTAAAATTGAATATATTTTCAAAATTTAAAGTAAAAAGGATCTAACAGATACTTCTAAGCCTCATATTATACGTTAACACTTTTTCTTTGTATTGTTTTTTTTACTGGTATTTTCAACAAACCATACATGTGTATGACAATAATCATTGTTATTAAATGCCAACAATGTTGCCACAACATTCTCCATCTCTCAGAACACATACACTAACTCACATTCACCAACACACACACACACTAACGTAAATATTTACATTTAAAAAACATGAAATAAAAGAATATCGACCGAAAATACAACTTTTTCAATTGTTTTCCATTCTCATCTTTTTTTTCTCCATAAACATATACACAAATATTATCACACGAACTCACACCACAATACAACAAGAAGAAAACTTTGTTTTCTTTTATTTTCTTAATCTTGTTTTTGGTATTTTTATCAATTTCTTTATAGATGAAAATTGGGCATTACCAATGGCTATAGCAGCCAACATGCATGTACCGTATAAAATTGAAATTGGAGAAGATGACATACGTGATTTGAATCTGGATGATACCGTTGGTAAAGGTAAGTGGTACAATTTTGTCCTTTAGGTTTTTGATAGAGATTTCTTTTGTTTTTATTTTAATTAAGGTTGTTCAACTTATTGCCTTTTTTACCAAGAATATAAAGTCTAAATTAGTGAATAGATGAAAATTAAAGTTGAAACGGAATAATTTATAGTCTAGACTAAAGTATAATCTATAGTCTCTAATGAATACTAATCTGTATACTAATATAAAAGGTCTTCCGTTATGTTGGATTTTTACCTAAAACTAACCATGTCCTGGTCCTCCAATATTAGGCATAATTCTGCATTACTGATTTTTATAGTATCGTTTGCATACATCTCCATTTCGTCCCGTTATCTTACCCGTAATATTAGAGTTATATCAATATTAAATTACTCCAAAGTGTCTTAAATACCAGCATTGTTAACCTTTACAACAGCGTAGTATCTCCATTTGGATCATTCGCCTACAACGACTCTTTTGCATTCAAATCACCATATCAATATATATCATTTATCATGCCTTTTGAAATACACATTGTTTCCTTGATATTCTATTAGCCCTTTCCAACGCTGGCAATTATCTATTGTATATGACTCTTTCTAAAGCTTTTCCAAGCGTACTCAACAGACAAATTAGTCAATTCTTTGATGGTTCTCCTAGAGATTTTCAAAGCTTTGGTACTAATACCAGTATCTGTTTCTTCTGTTTCTAAGCATTGTTAGATCACACGACCTTCTCACTGTATCTTTTGCACGAATAGTACTTCCAGGTTTAATCGCACAATGTTCTACCTAGGAATTTATTGCTATCTAATCTCTATGGGCGTAGTGTTCGTTTACATACCATTTTTGATCCATTGCCTTATTGAGTAGGCGTCTCTTACTCTTAGTGGAATTATACCCAAGTTAACAGATCACCTATTATACCAATCTTTCCATAAAAGCTCCAAACTACTCCAGCAAAATGTTTGTCGAAACGTAGTAATTGTAGATCCTTACGAATCCTTCCTCAGTAATTCTTCGAAAGCATAATTTCTACATGACCAGATTGCTGCTTTCCTAATATAAAATTTTTCCACCAAAAGCACAGTTTCTGGCAATGTAACCTTGTCATCACACTTGCCACTGGATATATTAATCCAGACATATGTCCATATTCAAAGTGTCTGATTATAGATTAATCGTTAGTCTCGAATATAAACTAATCTGCAGCTTCGACGATAGACTTATCTATAGACTCGACTATAGATTGATCTATAGTCTTGAATATAAACTAATCTGTAGTCTCGACAGTAGACTGTGGCCGGTACCACAATTTTAACTTAGATCGAAATTGAGCACTATAATTTTTGGTACCATCCTAATGCTTTTTATTGATTTCAACTTAAGTACCCTGGGAAGCAAAAACATAAGCAGTGGTGTAGATTTTGGAGCTTTTAGTTAAACTATAATTCATTAAATATTTTTGGCACAAAAATCTTGGTTTGTGGTCTAGGATAAATCAAAATCTTTTTGAGCTCTATGTTAATACTTTTTTATTTTATTTAACCGATAATTTGAGTCTATTTTTTATATGAGACCAGTATATCACTTAAATTTTTACGGAAATATTTCTTACAATTAACAATTGACCTTTTCTGGGAAGGAAAATATATACATATATTATAAGCATGAAAATTCCTGACAGTTGAGTCTAATGAAATAACTTTTTGTTCTTCGTAAACACCTTATGTCGTTGACAGTTTCTATGAATATTTTCCTGGCAATTTTACAAGAGTTATCTAGACTTTGTAATTCTTTCGATTACTCCTCTTTTTTGGTCAACTATTATACATGAGTTTGCAAAAATTAAATCTGTCTACATGTCATTGCTCCATTCATGTGTACTTAACCAAATGTGCTTTTTCGATTTTATGTCACTTTTCTTCTCTTTATTTCATAGCAATTATCATTACGGCCCCAATGAATGATGTTACAACATTACGTCTTCTCAGTTTATTGGAATCATTAATGCACACTAAAGTTTTACTCATTGACATTGTGGCAACATCTTTCAATGCTGAAAATCGTTTTTACAAGTATTTGACACGTATTAATCCAGAATCGCAACTAATGTCCAATCTACTGTTATTGACAATATTGAGTGACAACTATCGATATTTTCTTAATGTGGCCTTTGATAATAATGGCATTGAAATGGTACAGAATTTTCGCCAACAAAAAATCGGACGTGAAATTGAGCGCAGTAAGGAGAGACAACACAACTGGCCCATGCATTTGGATAAATCTGTTACGGATGTATTACATAAACCAGAGGCTACAGAAGATGTGAATAGAAATTCAAATTTGGAAATAATTCAAGATGAATTAAAATTGCTATTGCTGCATCTTAAAGACTGTCCGGAATTGAATAGTTCTGAAATTGATGTAAATTTTATTTGTCTGAATGGCAAGTTTCATAAGGAAAATTGTTTGAACACACAAATGTTTGAATTGATTGAAAAAGTTTGTAAAAATCATGCCATCTATCGAGAGCAGCAACTGATTGAGAATCTTAGAAATTTTATAGACTTTTTTAATTTTTATGATTTCATAATTGCAAATATTTTAAATTCAACACCAACATCAAATACAAATACAAAAACAAAAACAAGTAAATCTTCGAAACATGTGCCAAAATATGATTTTATTGTACTTGATGTGGTACGTGGTATTGGCAATAGTAATACTAATAGCAACAATAACAATAATAATGTTGGCAATGCAACAAGCCATACAACCTTAACGGATGATACCAGCAATAGCAACATGTTTGAATATATAAATGGAAAATATCAACATCAATATAAAATTAAGTCAAATACCTCAAGCAACAGTTTTAGTTGGGGAACATATGAAGAATTTTCTTCTTTTTCCTCATCATCGACATCATCACCAACATCTTCCTCGTCGTCGGCATTAGTTTTCAAATGGCGTCCTTTATTGATATTGGAACAACCAGAAATCAATTTAAAAACTTATATAACACATTCCATATTACCTGGTTATGATGATTGGCTGTTGGTTAGTACGGCTCAGCTTTGGCATTGTGGTTCAATATGTTGGACAATTGTAGCGATATGTGTGGGTGTTTTAATAGTTATTGTGGTAGCAAGTGTTGCAGCTGGTATTGCCATGAGGTATGTATGCATGAATGTATGTACGTGTATTGATATTGAAATAGTTTAATAAAAATTGTTTTCTAATTTTGCATAAATTGTTGAAACAGAAGAGATTAAAATTATAATTAAAATAATTTGTTGTTTTGTGAATTTTAATTTAAGTTCTATGAGTGATCAAAGAAAGATCTTTTTTGAAGCCTTAATCGGAACATATTGTTCAAGTATAAGTTTTCTCAATTTATATAAATAATCTCAAATCATTCATAAGGAATTATCATTTTAAATACCCTCCACCACATATATTTAGGAAAGGGGTCTCATATATTAACTTATATGAGAACTATAGCAAAATATGGACCGATATTTGCCAAATAAGTTAGGAAAAATAATGACAGTTATAAAAATAAGAATTTCAATAAAATTAAAAAATAAAAATAACAGACCGATATTCTGCAAATAAATAACATATATTTAATGCAATTAGAAAAATATTTAAGAGTTTTAGAAGTTTAAAGTCCTACTTCGAGAGAGGATCTTGTATGTATGCGACAAATTTCAGAAAATTATCTTTAAAATTGCAACTTTTATGACACAATGATTTTAGGGCGTAGAAAATTTTTTCATATTTCTCCCTATAACTTTGAGGTTGTCTCAGACATCGGTATATAACTTTTATCAGTCCAACTTTTTAAACCGATATTAACCGCTTTAAATGACAAACGGAAGAGAACTATAATAAAAAATAAATACCCATTAGAATCATAAGAATTAACTAAACATTGTGTATATGAGAATGTTTCCAACCGACGGACATTGAAAAATCGACTCAGTTTTTGATTTAATACTAAAATATATTTCCCTCCTTTCTGGCCTTATACGAGAGAAATGCTTAATTTGTAAATTGCGACCTATATAATATTCCGTTTTGTGATTGACTTAGTTATTTATAACATTATTCTACTGATAAAATAAGGGTACCAGTATGCCAGACTCCATTTTTTAAATAAATTTGGTAAATCTGAAAATAAATCTGGTCCTCATATTTTTAAGCCGGTTCGGGATAAAACTATGGCTGGGAAGCAATCGAATGTTTTTAAAATATTTTTTTACAGATTTTAATACCAAAAAAGTTCAATCCACAAACTGATCCTGATTTTTGGTTCAAATTAAAACAGAATTAAAGACAATTAAAAATGTCTGTTAAAATATAAAATACTTAAAAGGAACTTAGACAAAATGTTCCTCTCAATATTTACTTCTATATAACTGAGATTTAGCTGAGAGGTAAAATATATTGCTTATGGGGTCAAACCATAGAATAATTTGAAATATATAATCACAAGTTACCTATGAGTAGATCGTTAGCTTAAATAATGTTGATTTATATGGACTGATGATGAAACCTTAAAATCTGACACGAATAGGAGGGAGATCGATAAGTTCTAAACACACGTTTATTAAGTCGATAACGTAACGTATATTGTGCTGATGCTCGAGGGAATATTGAAGAAATCCAATCAAAGTTTCCCAAAAAGTTCTTGGTAAAACAAGTCATACGCATTTGTGACAAAAGAAGTCAAGCATTTGTTACAACAAGCTAAACTTAGCTCGAATATCGTCAATCTAGAGTCTTAAAATCCTTTTAAATTTCCTGCTAGAAAATTGTTTAAATTATGAAATTCAGGAAGGAACTTTGGATTCAGTCAATTTCATCTAACAAAAAAAATGTTAATTTATTTTTTAAAGTACTTTTCATTTTAAACTGCAAATCATCCCACTTAAGGTTTTCACAATTAAACTATTATTTTGACCGTGACTTAAATTTCTATGGCAATAAAACAGGCAGCTTGTATACGAACATTTATGTATATTTTACACATACATAGTTATATACGTTATATATCAACATACAAAAAGGTCACATTTGTTGGTTTGAAGGCAGAAAACTTTATTTTAATTATATTTATTTCAATGTTGACATATTTAGTTTTTAATAAAAAAAAAGTAATTTATATTAATAAAATGGAGCGTATGATGGATATTTAGGTATTTTATGAATATCACGTATACGTATGGTAAAAAATTTTATTAGTTTTAGAATAAAACCAAAAATTGATATAAAGCAAATATATACTTTTCAAAGACTTTTAATTACCATCAAATATAGAAATCAACATAAATATAGGAAATCTCTTCTAAGGATTGGGATCGAAAAATTAACACACATATATGTTAATAAGGACGAAACCGCTAAACTTAAAGTTTTAATTTTTTTATTTTATTATATAAGCACATCGATTTGTGCTTATATTTATTATAATTTCACCAATTAGTATTACAATACCAACGTATATGTAAGATTTTTGACCTTAAAAGTGATATTTGGAAGGGGGTTTTGTATGGGATCTATGAGAAATAATGGAACAACCTTCGCATATTTGGGCACATCGTTTTAGAATATTGTAAGACTTATTTGTGCTAAATTTCATATCGCAATGTATAAACGACTTTTATAACCTTAAAACCCCATTCCGGGAAAAACATTTGCTTCAAAAAATATTAGTAAATTTCAATATGGTTCATTCTGAGGCCAAAATAATAACATGTACTAAATTTCATCGATATATTTCAGAACTATATCGATGCCCGTCCGTCTGCCTGCCCGACTGTACGGACAGACTCAGAAAGAGATTCTGGGTGTAACATCATTTTTCTGCACATTACAAATATCAACACAAACGCATAATAACTCAACCACCTTTGGTGGCGTAGGATCTACAAAACGAGGAAGAATGCTATATTTGCGGATGTGAAAGAGACAGACAGACGGACATGACTAATTCAATTCAGATTTTAATTTGATCCAAGAATATATATACATTATAGGGTTTTAGATAATTCCTTCTTATTGTTACACACGGAATGTCAAAGTAAATATACCCTTTTTACCACTTGTGGTGGTAGAGGGTATTAAAAATTAATTAATACTTAGATTTAAAGCTTTTATTAAAAACTTATTATATATATTTAAGAATTAATATATTATATTCCCTACATCTATTAAGACCGAATTAAGTATTCGAATTTTTCTTTAAAATATTCATTACCATAAGCCAGTTATATAATTTACCATAATTTAAAGCATAACATAGATTCCTGTTGAAGTACATATTTATAATCCTTTAACCAAAATTCGGCTTGAATAAATTTAAGCCAATTATTTGCGTTTTATTCAATAACAATTTATTTGTATGCATTACAATAAACATTCACTTAATGTATCCTATATCATCCACAATAAGGAACCTAAATTTCAAAACAGAAACAATAAAAATAATAAAGAAAAGGACTAAAATCTATAATAAAGATATTTAAAATTTACTACAAATAAACTTGACTCACAAGCAATACAGAGAGAAATATATGTAAATTTTTTGGGAGGTTATTAACTAAATTAGATTTAAAATTACATATTTTGTTCAACAAAGGATTAAATTTAAATAATTTAAAAAGGTGAAATGACCCTTTAAAACACTTCAGCAAAACAAATACTAATAAAGGGTGTACCAAAGTTGTTGTTATTATGTGTGTAATTCTAAGAAAGAATAATTTAAAATATAAAAAGATGCTGAGGAATAAAAAATTGCTTGAAGAGCAGTAGTTTAGGATGGATTTCTGGCAAAGCTATAAAGTCTTTGTAGAAATATTTGATATTTATTAAACGTTACAAACATGCAAATTCACAATTTATAAATAATATATCAGTGAACTTAAAATAAACTTATATAGGTGCTGGGGGTATTATTCCTTTGTGCAGATATTTGTAACGGAAAGACAATATAATCCTACAACCACTTTAAAATATACCATTCAACTCATAATAATTTCCTAAGTCGTTGCATGAAATGCCCAAAAACTCGGCATTGTATCGAACAGTACATTGACCCTAAGAAATCGGCGAAAATTGTTCGATTTCTTCCAAAATATAATTAAAAGGGAAATTAATGGAGGAATGGGAGAAGAAACGGGGTTACTTTGACTGAAATATTTTTTGAATAAAATATATTTTTTGTCTAAGTTAATCATTTCTATATATCAATTATTTCCTTATCACGGGGAACCTTTAAATATTGTAAATGATAGACGACAATGACTTTTGTTCATGTGTGTATCTATGCTAATTACTAATTTACTAATTGTAAAAGTGAAATTTAACACAGTTTTTGTAATGTATTTTCCGAGTTTTTTGGAAGAACATAAGTTTGTGTTAAGTAAGAGGCAGTACCTGCGCAATTTCTAACATCCAAGTTTATAACCAAGGGCTTAGAGAAGGTGGTACTGCCCTGGCCCCGAGAAAAACTCGATACTTACGACTTTGCAAACCCCTATGAAAATTCCGTGCAAAATTTCACACAAATATAATACAAAGAGTTACACAATACTATTTAAAACTAACTGTTAACTTATAATATAGAATACTGCAAAATATATATTAACTAGGAATACGAACCAAGATACAAACACACTAATGACGCCGCATTTTTATGAGGACTGCATATAAGTATTTTTTAAATCAAATCATGAAAGGTGACCAGATTTAAAGGTTAACACCTTGCGTTCGTATTCCTCTAGAAAAATATGCTCCTCTAAATCAATTGAAATAAGTAAACATATTATATTCTGTCAAGCCCGACAACTTAATACCCTACACCACATTGTTGATTGTAAAATTGTATTTATGTGTAATTTATGTGTTTTAAAGGGAATTTTTTTCTGTAGGGTTACATGGGAATTAGAAATATTTATGTACCCACCCTCGTTTAATTTCGCACAACGGGTTTGGTAAATAATTTTCTCATATATGACTAAATATATTTACAATACCCACGTATATGAGTTTCAAAGTGATATTTGGAAGGGTGGTTGTATGGGATCTATAAGAAATAATGGACTGATATTGGTATAGCTTGGCACATCGTTTTAGAATATAATAAACTTAGTTTTGCAAAAGTTATTTAAGAATTTTCATTTCATTTGTATAGAACCTATAAGAAATAATTGTTCTTGGGTCAAAATAATAGTACGTGTCAAATTTCATTAAGATGTCTTTAAAACTGCGAACAAACTTTACAAGGACAACCAGCCGGACAGATGGAAGGACATGCTTAAATCAGCTAAGTAAGTGATTCTGGTTCAAACGATATAATTATGATTAGGATTATTTTTCTACTCGTTGCGAGCATCTGTACAAATGCATAAAAACTCCAGCACCTATGGTGGTGTAGGGTATAAATACATGAAGAAATAAACCACATGAACTTCATTAAGAATATTCTGTAGATGCAAAGTTACATAGTGACAAACTTAGTATACCTTGTATCATCACTTGTATTGTTGGAGGGTATGAAAAGCGCTAAGTTGTAAGGTCCATATTTTAATCACTTATTTATAACTATGTATTAGAGTGTATTTAAAATTCGTCACAAATTAAATTATAAATTTCACTTATTATACTCAATTTGCATAAATTTATCTTATAAAGAAATCCTTTGGTAAGAAAATAAACTGGTCATGCGAAGAAATTACCTTATTTTTTTGGTAAATAAACTTTTCTACTCAAATTTATCTGCTACCAAAACCACAAATAATTATAAATTTTCCAAAAAACATAGAAAAAATCTCCTAATAATATGTATAAAAGTAATACTTATATGCTTTTAACTTAATAAGCACATTTTCTATTACAATATGAATTTTAGACAGAGACCACATTATTAACATTATTACAATTAGCACACATATACAGACATACACTCTCATTTAAAAATCCTGACCACCCACTTACAATTCACTCAAGAGTTTTACCAACACTTTTACCATCATTATGAGAAGACCGACTTTGTACGTTTGTTCTGAATTAACTATGTGTGTTTGTGTGCGTTTGTAGGAATGTATATAATTGTTTAAACACTCATTCAGAATTTACAGACTGACCCCTAAATAAAATTTTCATTACAATTACATTTATTTTACAAAGAGCGAAGCAAAAAGGTAATGAGGGTATATTAACTTTGTCATTACGTGTGCAACGTCATAATCATATCAGACCCCAAATTTTCTTGCATCAAATCAAAAGCTAAGTCGATTAAGCTATGTTCGTCTGGATGTCTGTTTGAAACTTTTCACGCCCTAAATAAATATCGGAACTCAATGAAATTTGGCCACATTATGTCTTACAGTCCAAAGCAGTTTTCTATTTAAAACCAACTATATCGGCTCATTGGCAAAAAAGATTAAGACCAATATGTGAGACAATCTCAAAATTACGAAAAATAACTTTTCTAGTTAAAAAAAATCATCGAAATTGGATCAATATAAAAAAGTTATTGTCTGAAATATGCAAAATGTTGGGTTCATTATTTAACATAGCGCCCATATTAGGCCCCTTCCCCGAATATAGTTTATAGCTTGTTAAATATGAACCGAAATTTGGCACAATGAACTTTCTAAACGTCATGAATATATGTTATTAATTTGATATCGGTTGTAATTATAACGCCCCTTCCCGAAAAACGGGTTTGAGCATATGAAACTGTTAAATAAGGACAAATAATATTAAAATTTTAATACATGTTATTATTTGGCCGTTCTTAGTCCATATATTCCCGGAAACAGAAATTCGACTCGATTATTTTTCTAACTGCTTTCAATATATATTTTTAATCTCGCCAATATCGGTCCACATTTCACTTTTTTAATAAAATAGGCCAATGAAACTTTAAGTAGGTATCAATATGGTTGGGTTTAAATGCGTTTGTGCTTAAGTTTGTAACGCACAGGAAAAATAGTACCACCACCACTTTTAAGTATACCGTTCGACTCAAAATCACTTTCTAAGTTGTCTTAAAGATGTCCGACTGACATGCTGGCCATCCATGTGAACTTTGTGAACAAAATGCAGGTTGCAGTTTTAAAGATTTATTAATGAATATAATTTGGCATGTGCCATTATTTAGTCCCAAGGACGATGCCTATTGAAATTGGTGATAATGGGTCCATTATTTCACATAGACTACATACAAATATTCATCATGGAATAAGTATTTAAGCAATTTTAATGTATCGGTCTATTATTTCTCATGGGTCCCTTAAAACCTCCCTTCAAATATCACTTTGAAGGATTTAAATCTAACGAATACGTTTATAAAAAGAATAAAGTCCTTTTTCCATAATTGTCGTTTAAGCTTTTGATATAAAATCTTCAACTCATGCTAATTTTTTTGTAATGTTAGTGGTGGGGAGTCCTTAAGATTCGGCATAGCCAAGTATAGCATTCTTACTTTAATTAAATATCTGTATTGTTCTTTTTTCAGTTAAATAAATGAAAAAGAAAACAAATGAAATTACACATACATGAAGTAATATCGAGAAGAATAAAACTTTAATAATCACTAAAATACAGAAGAGGACCATTGAAACAATTAAAAACACTATTAAAATATGAAATGGTTTTCATTGTGGGATACAATATTTATTAGAAATCACTATGAGTTGGCAAAAAATAAATAAATGGAAAACAACGTAAGAAATTTTAGAAACAAACAAATGGAGTCAATGACTTCTAGATTAATAACGAAATGAATTACGTATTTAAAGGTGTATTATTTCGGAAAATGTACCTTTTACACTTGAAAATGTAATAAATGTTCGAATATGAGAAAATTATATTCGGTTGCTCAGTGGAGCAGAATCGTGTTTTTTAATAAATTCTTAATAAATATTTAGTTTTAGAGCAGCAAAACTTACAGTCTTATTTTTGTTTATTAATTATTAATTATAAATTATTAAAATTTTCAAAACATTTTAATCACTAGAGAAATTTTGAACCTCTTTCGAAAACCCTTCCATTCACATTTTTATTATTCTTTCTGTGACTTTGCTCGACCAGGTAGTCCATTTCCGTTAAATATCTATCATATTTTTGGACACCTTTTTGGTGCTCTTCAATTCTTGTTTGGCCTTAGCTCTGGGCAGTTTGTAGGATTTGTCTCTTTACCACTCAAACGCATGCTCAGTATGTGTACACATTATGAAATTTTATGAATTTAAACAACCTTTTTCTGTAAACGCACCTTGATGTAAATTTCGGTATTTATATAGACCACTGTAACAAATGATTGGCTTCTTTTGTATATTGTTAGTCATGCCAAAACATTTTCTTCAACATTTTTTAGATTATAAACAACATAAAACTTTTGGCCAGAAAGTTTCGAAAAGTCTACCAGTATATAAGTTTCGGCACCGTTTTATAACATTTGAAACAGCTTTAGAGTTAATTCATTTGGTTGACATTAAAAATAACAACTGGCGTGTTTTACAAAGGTAACGTGATCTTTTTTTGATCGCGTTACCTTGGGTTTAAAGTTAAAAAAGTCTACATTTATTTGAGGCATGGAAAAAGCCATTACCAAACAAATATAAAAATTTTGAGGTTTCTAGATTAAATTACGTTTTTATAATAAATAAATAATTAAGAATTTTATCAGCTTAAAACTCGATTGCGGGAATGGGGGGCTGTAAAAAATTTTGCATTGATAATTGTGAATTTAGCAGCTTCTTTTAGGATTTTTGGTGATCGAACTAAAAAAGATAAATTAATAATATTATACATTTATGAAAACGTCAAAATACGTTAAATAGATTCACCATAAACTTTTGCTTTGACAATTCATTTATTCTGGAAATATGGTCTCAATAAATGTAAAAAGTTTCATGAAATAAGTCACAAATATTAATGACAATAAAAATTTTTTTAGCTTTAAGAAAAAATCACTTACAAAATTTCTTCTCTAATTTTAAAGGTTAGACCGGAAACCAGTCTTAATTGTATTCCTACTCGACAGCTTTAATTAACAAACTCAAGAACATTAAATGTCGAGGGCTTTGATATTTTTGAATAGAACAAGCAATAGAAAATTACCAGAGTATTCGACAAGATATCAGGCCATAATCTTTATTATCAAGATAACGCTTAGACACATGTTGAAAAATCAGTCAAAAACTATTTATAGGTACTTGGATAGACAGTTATGACTTTATTAAGGCCAATACTATCATTTCTTTTATTTTAATGCATACAGATCGATTCCCTTTACCCTTGAACAGTATATATGCAATACACATTACCTTTAGAACAGTATACAAGAGATAGATTTTTATGTTACATAGAATCCATATGTTACCAGAAGGTCAAGAGAAATATTTACTTACGATGATCAAAAAATTTAATAATATATCAACTGATTTTCAATAAAATAAGTAAGAATGCTATTTTCGGCTGCGTCGAATCTAAAATGCCCTCCACCTGTTATATCATGGAAACAAAAACCGAAATACTTTAATATTTACCAAGATTAAAGGCTTCTTCGAAAGAAATGGTTTTATATAGGAGCAATAGTCAAAGAAAACGATGTTCAATAAATCAATTAGATATATTGAAGGTAATTCCAATTTCAATTTCACAATTTCAGGACCCGTTATATGGAAGCTATAATTTTTTCCCATTGGACCGATATTGCCAGTTTTGAACAACTTTGACGAAAACTATGATAAACTTCTGAATCGAATTAGTTTTTGTCTTAAAATAAGAATAAATATACTTTATGGGATCAAAGTGTTACCAATGTAAAGTCAAGTTAAAGTCACTAGTTGTAGTGACGGTTTTAAAAATCTATATTGTTAACATGTATTTCCAATATCTGTATTCTCCATATTCAATATTTTATGGGATTTAAGCAGATGTATAATTTGACTTAAATAGAATTCATCATATATAATCCATGAAACAAAATGTAATGATCTCCAAAATCAATCAGAAAACACCTCAATGTCTATATGTCAATAAAAAGAGATATTCATAATTTTGAAAGTTAGCGAAAAATATCCAAACTGTGCGGGCTTAACTAATATGCTTCGTGAATCCACAATGTTAAATTCTTCAAATTTAGTTTTTTTAATTACGTCGATATCTTTTGCTTGAATTTTATCCGACAAAAGTTATTAAACTCATGTTTTTGAATATAAATTTGTCCCTTAAACTATGATTACTCTCATAATTCCCTGAAATTTTCACCATTGATTGCTCAACTATCTTAAAGTTAATTAAATAAATATCTAAATGTATTAACACTTTGTAATTCTCATATAAAAAATGTGTTTAGTCACTATACGAAAATATGATAAAATAAATTAAATATAACTCATACGTCATGTACATAACCGAGCCATTTGTGACACTAATTTTATTATACATAAATCCCAGAAAAAAAGAGAACTATAAAAACACCAAATCATTTCATATCAATTTGTTATTTCTTTATTTATTTGTTGCAGAAATTATTTATTACGAAAACGTTTATCAAAAGGTCCTAATAAAATTGTATTATCAGCAAATGATTTTGTATTCCCGGTGGATTCACGTAGAGTAAGTTGATTATTTATAACACTCACTTTAGCATGATAATGATTTAGATACAAATATAACTACAGATATTAAATAATTATTTTAATCCCTCTTTCAGGTGGATGAGGGTATTGAGGCCATGTTGTGCTGTTGGTTACAACAATTACAAGAATTTGGTGGTCCCGAAGTGGATAAACCAGATTTATTGAAAGGTTCAATAGGTTCTTTAAAAAATTTAGGTTTCTTAATACCAGGAGGTGGTGGTAATAATTCTACCACTGCCACAGCTAATGGCAAAACTAGTTCAGGTTCAGCTAGTTTGGCTAGACATAATCCTGCTTTACTGGATATGAGAGCAAGATATAATGGTGATTTGGTACAACTTAAAGAGGTTCCATTAAATGGTTCTACAGAACTAAAAGCCAAAGCCATGGATTTACTTGTAATGGCTCATGGGTTACGCCATGAAAACATTAATCCCCTAATAGGCTGGCTCGCAGATCCCAATAGAACTGCTATGGTCTTTGACTATTGTTCACGTGGTTCTCTGCAGGATGTTCTCATAATGGATGAAATCAAATTAGATTGGTCATTTCGTTTAAGTCTCCTAACTGACTTAGTACGTGGCATGCGCTATCTACATACCTCACCACTGCGTGTTCATGGCACATTAACATCACGTAATTGTGTTGTTGATGCACGTTGGGTACTTAAAATAACTGATTACGGATTACCTCTATTCTATGAGGCTCAAGGTTTAACACCACCACCCCGCAACTACAAAGAACTCCTATGGACAGCACCAGAATTATTACGTTCCCTAAAACCACAAACTCATCACCATCATCATCATGGCACAAGAATATTAGGTACTCAGGCCGGTGATGTTTATTCATTTGGCATAATAATGCAAGAGGTGGTGGTGCGCGGTGAACCGTATTGTATGTTGTCGTTGTCGGCAGAGGAAATAATAGCGAAAATAAAAAAACCACCACCTCTAATAAGACCTTCAGTATCAAAGGGTGCTGCACCACCAGAGGCAATAAATATTATGCGTCAATGTTGGGCAGAACAACCAGAAATGCGACCAGATTTCAATTCGTAAGTATTTGGTTATTGGAGGAGGGGAAATGCTGATTTAAGTATATTTAATGAAACTGAGTGTTTTAAATGCAGAGTTTCAAAAAGTGTTATCGATAAATTGTTTTTAAAAATTTTGAAGAGAAATTGCTTTCGATGAATATTTTTTCAGAAATGTCCGTTAAATTTTCTATACAAAACTTCAATTTCTAATAAATTTTCTATAGAAAACTTAAATTTTCGCTAAATTTTTCTTAAAAAATTATTAATATATAAATTTTCTATAGAAAAATTTAATTTCCGATATATTTCTATAGAAAATTTTAATTTTCGGTAGATTTTCTACAGAAAATTTTTATTTCCGGTAAACTTTCTACAAAAAAAAATAATTTCCGGTAATTTTTTACGGAAAATTTTTATTTCCGGTATACTAAAAAATTTTCTATAAAAAATGTTAATTTCCATTAAGTTCTCCATAGGAAATTATCTATAGAAATTTTTAATTTTCGATAAATTTTCTATAGAAAGTTTTAATTTCCGATAAATTCTCTACAGAAAATTTTAATTTCCGATAAAGTTTCTTTAAAAACAATTAACTTCGGGTACATTTTCTATGAAAAAAATTCAATCTCCGGTAAATTTTCTATAGAAAAATATTTTTTTATAAATAGTTTTACTGAAGAATTTTTTTATAGAAAAATTTCATTTCCGTTAAATTTGCTTTTGAAAAATAATTTGATTAAAAAAAATTATAGATCACAGGTATAGTAATAATTATAACAGAAAACATTTCAGAAGCCTGTAGAAACCCGATAATTAACTTTTTCTACAAAAAATTTACTGAAAATTAAATTTTTAGATAGAAATTTTTAGAAAATTTACCGGAAATTAAACTTTTCTATAGAAACTTTACCGGAAATTAAAATTTTCTGTAGAAAATTTATCGGAAATAACATTTATTTATATAAATTTCAAATTATTGTAAAATCTTCAAAAGAAAATGTTCACATAATTTTAAGATTTTTATAATTTTAAATGTTTAATGAAAATTGAAGTCATCGATCAATGGAATATTTTGGGTGAAGATTTCGAGCACATAATTTTTAACATCAGAAAATTTTCTCTAAAAAATTTTAGTGATCAATAAATTTTCTGTGGAAAATTTAAGCTTTAAATCAATTTTTTTAAATCGATATTTCTTCTAAAGAAAATTCAAGTTATCGATAACTTTCCTGTTAAAAATTATGTTTTAATCTTAGTTTTCCCAAACCCTGCCCTTTCAATCAGTTCATATTTTATTGAACAGTTTTTTTATTGTTACTTCATTCTTACTCAAATTCAGTTCATATGTAAAACACTTTTCACTTTTCATTGCCTCTTCATTTCCTTTTTTATTCTCTTTTATATCGATTTTCATATTTATTACATTTGTTTTGTTTTTATTTTAAACCTCTCGCCGCATACGTGTATGGGTAACTTTATATTTACTTTCCTGTCTCGTATCGTCGATATATTTGTGTTGATTTACTTACATGAATGCGTGTGTATTTGTTATCCCGGTTTGGTTCTTATGGCTTTTCTTCACACACTCAAACACAAAATAAAAATGATTGACGGCGATGTCAATGTCGCTTTTTTCTTACTTTAAATACAAATACAATGATGCGATGATGTTGTCAATGATGGCGGTGATGATAATGATGACGGCGAATGTTTACAAAATAACTCACACTCACTTTTCATTCCTCCCGCTCACTTCTCTTTAAATGTTTGCGAATGGCAATGATGACACATTTTAAATATTAAATAAAATAAAAATAAATAAATAAATGAAAACAAAATGTTATAAATATATATAAAACAAATACAACAATAACTTTTACCACAATGGAAAAAACAACAACAAAAACAACAAAATCTATAAAAACTTATTATAGAGTTTATGAACGTTTTAAATTGTTAAATCATGGACGTAAAGTAAATTTTGTCGATACGATGTTTCAAATGCTGGAAAAATATTCAAATAATTTGGAAGAATTGATACGTGAAAGAACCGAACAATTGGATATAGAAAGAAAAAAGACTGAGCAATTGTTAAATAGAATGTTGCCAAGGTAAGAAGAAGATGAGGAAGAAGAGGGATTCATTGAAATATAAATTCATTTAAATTTCATTTGAAATATTTTTTTCATACTCTATTAGTTCGGTGGCGGAAAAATTAAAAATGGGTTTGGCAGTTGAACCTGAGGAGTTTTCGGATGTTACAATATATTTCAGTGATATTGTTGGTTTTACAACAATAGCTGCTCATTGTACTCCAGTTCAGGTTGTTGATCTATTAAATGATCTCTATACGATATTTGATGCCACCATTAATGCTTATAATGTTTACAAGGTAAAGAGAAGCAAAACAATAGAAAAAAATCAAAAAATATCTATTAAATTTCGTTACAGGTTGAGACCATTGGTGATGCTTATATGGTTGTTAGCGGCATCCCAGTACGAACGCCCGATCATGCCGAACAAATTGCCACTATGGCTTTAGATTTATTACATCAAAGTGGCCGATTTAATGTTAAACATTTACCAGGAGTGCCACTACAATTAAGAATTGGTCTTCATACGGGACCCTGCTGTGCGGGGGTGGTGGGTTTAACTATGCCTCGTTATTGTTTATTTGGTGATACTGTCAATACGGCCTCAAGAATGGAATCAACGGGTAGGGATGATAGACCAAAACATTTATATTTTTAAATATCAAAAATGATTTAATTTTTCAGGTTCCTCTTGGCGTATTCATATGTCACAAGAGACACGAAACCGCTTAGAGGCTCGTGGTGGCTATATGATAGAACCGAGAGGTCTTATCGACATAAAGGGTAAGGGAATGATGAATACGTTTTGGTTGTTGGGCAAGAAAGGTTTCGATAAACCTTTACCAAATCCCCCACCGATAGGGTAAGTATTAATTAAAACCATTTCCTTACTAAAAGTTTAATTATTAAAAAAATATCTTTATTAAAACATGCTGCCATTTTTTTAATAAATGGATATAGAGAGTCGCATGGGTAGGTTTATTCCCCGATATAATTTCATTATTATCAAGAAAATTATAAATTTTTTTCTATTTCATGATATTTTTTCTTATTCACGATAGATTTACTGTAGATTTTTTAAATATTTTTAAGAATATTTATATATTTGAGGATAATTTTTCTATAGAAAAATAATTCACTAAAAATTTTTTTAAAAAATAATAAAATTACCGACAATTTTTTCATAGTAAAATTATTAAAATTTAGTAAATTTTTTATAGGAACTTTTATGAAATTTACCATAAATTCTTTATGAAATTTTCTATAAATTCAAAAATGTATGATATTCACGAGAAATTTTCTACAAAAGAATTTGAAATTCACGAGAAACTTTCTATAGAATAATTTATGAAATTTACGAGAAATTTTCTATTAAAAATTTATTAAAATCATTAAATTTTCTATTGAATAATTAATGAAATTCATTTTATTTCTACAGAAAAATTTCTGAAATTTACTATAAATTTCCTATAGAAAAAGTCATGAATTTCACTATAAATTTTCTAAAAAAAAATATGAAATTCACTAAAAGTTTCATATAAAAATTTATGTATTTTCAGTATAAATTTTTTATAGAAAAATTTTTTAAACTCACGAGAAATTTTCTGTAGAGAAATTTATAAAATTCACTATAATTTTTCTGTAGAAAAATTTATGAGATTCACTATAAGTTTTTCATAGAAAAATTTATGTATTTTCAGTATAAATTTTCTCTAGAAAAATTTACGAAATTCACGACAAATTTTTTAGAGAAAAATTTATGAAATTCACTATAAATTTTCTATAGAAAAATTTATTAAATTCACGAGAAATTTCCCGTATAAAAAATACTTTTTATCTAAATTATAAATTTGAAAACATTTTTAAATAATTTTTTTGTTATCATTTCAGTTTAGATGAATCATTGATACGCAACTCCATCACCCTCAAAGCTCAGGCCAATAAATCACGTAATAGTACAAATCCATCTTCCAGCCAATCTTCCTCTCTGGCCGGTGAGTCTGTTGAGGTCAAAGTTGAAATCACACCACCCACAAATGTCGATGTTTGTTCATCTTCAAATTTGCCCAACTCATATTCATTAGACTCCAATTCTACCAACACCATTAGTCCCAATATGACATTATGTCCTGAGTTTCCCACAAAAACACCCAGCAATTCACCACAACCTAGAAAAATTACCGAAATTGCTACTGATAATTTATTAAATCCATCCAATTTCAATCGTTTACCGACATCAGCGGCTGCCTCATCATCAAGACTATATAAGAAAATTGAAGAAATGATGGATCTTAGTTCACCTTATAATCACTATAAATGCCTAAGTCCAAGTGAAAGCAATTTGACACAATTTTATGATGGCAAATATTTGTATAGTAGCGGTGGTGTGGGTAATACAGCGGCAAGTAGTTTTCATTCGGTAGCGGGAAGATTTGAAAAGCCGGGTTCATCACGTTTACTACGACGTCAATTTAGTTTGGATCGTGACGATACACAAACAAAATCGGAACATCAACATCATCAACACCATCAGTCTTCCTTACAATCTTCCCTACCGTTATCAATGTCCAACAAGTCTTCAACATTAGAAATACCAGTTTTACATGAGACCTCTCGAAGTCCCAAGGGGACTTTGAATAGAGTACACAAGCAGAATTCTACATCTATAGCGCAAGACTTGGAAAAAATCGAGGAAATTCCTTTATCACCGGCCTCATCACAACAACACAGTAGTTTAGATAGCAATATTAATCGTAGTCCACCATCCACCATAGAAGCTCAATCACCACCAGCACAAACGACCACAAATCGTATAAGTGGTTTGCTAACATCAACATCACCACCACCCACTCTATTGTCGGCGCCTACCTCACCAGCACCCTCCAGATCATTAAATGGTGTAGCCTATAATTGCACCATTATGGAGAGTCCAACAACAGATGCTTCCACAGCCACCACTACAGCTTCGGTAAATTCGAACACCACAACTCCGCTCGAGGAATCAAGTAAGAATTTAAAAAACCAAGAGCTAATGCTTAATGTTGAGACTCTGATCAGCAGGTAGGATACGGTGTAAATTTACTTTATTTTATGTTAATTTAGGATTTAGTTATCTTTACCTTGCAAGGATCTTGTAATTTTGAAAATTCTGTTTTTCATTAAATATCTAAGTATTTTTTATTTTAATTATTTTAAATGTTTAATTTTAATATTTAGCAACTTTGATTTTGAAATGAAACGACTTATTAATTGAAATTTGAATGGCTTTAAATAATCAAGATGAAATGGTACCTTATTATAAGTAAATGGGCTTTTTAACTAAAAAAAGTACAATATTTTTGTTTTTTTGTTTATTAACCTGAGATTATAAAAAATATATATAAAAAATAATAATTGAACAAATTAAATGTTTATTAATGTTAAGATTTAACAATAATTAAATTTCTAAGAAAGCAAATATTTATTAAGAGATAAAATTATTTAAAAAAAATTCAAAATATTTAATTATCCTCAACTCAATAATAAAACATACAAGTTCCTTTAATAATTATTTTAAACTTAAGTGTAATCGGTTGCAATGTTTAATTTCTTAATATACACAGAATATAATACAATTTAGTTTCCCAGGTATGACTTAATTTGACCAGATTTGAGGGTCTGCTGCCTTTGTATAACACACAAATTTCTTTGATGACAAGTGAAATCTTAAATATAATTAATTCTGCGGGGCATAGTGGTCCCAAAATGCCTTTAACTTTGGAAGTATTGAACAGTTTCTTGAGAATATTCTTGAATTTTAGTACTTTTTATGACTGTTTTATGAATTATATATAAAAAGATAAAATTTTCTTTAGATTAATAATAATAGTATTAGATTGGGGTTTCGATATTAAAATGTCACTTAAAGAATTCGTAAATTAAATTATACCAAACAAAAGACATCGGATTCAAAAAGTATTTCCGGCTTGATTTCTGTAGTATTCATACGTTGAATTCGCCAAACTACGTTGAAATAGTACCAAAGTAACTTATTCGCACACAGTATTTATTTATAGCTTGAATTCGGTAAACTAATACTTCGAACTCTGAAAGTTTTCATAGTTTGAAATAGTACGTATTCAATGAGACAAAAAAAAAACAATACTTTAATTAAATGAGTTAAATAAAAAAATAATGTTTATATGTTATGGTTGAGTTAAAAATCCATTATTTCAAAAATATAATACGTTGATCGGACTACAAGTTTTTATTATTGCACTTTACGGATTTTTCAATTTTTTTTGGGAATCACCCTTACAGCGAGTTTTTTTTTTTTTTTGTAGGTCTTTATTAGCACAACCATTTCATATAAATTTCTTTAAAATTGGTTCATATATAAGGAATCTGGATTGTTTTAAATATTTTAAGACCAGAGGTGACTAACTTTGAGACCTCTAATTCGCCCACTTCTACTATCATTACGTGGTAGTAGAAGTATAGGTGATACTAGCCGTTCGGAAGTTATATACACTGTTATACTACTTATGGAAAATAGCTTAAATTTAATTTTAATAGGTTCTTCAGGCAAACGTTTTTGGTACCTATAAAGACGCTAATACATGAAGAATCAGAATATGTGAAGAAAAAGTTTGTTGAATCTTGTTTGATGTTAAACAATGATATCTATTTAATATTTCTTTATATTGTATATAAAATATACATAATACTTCATGTATCAGGAAATGGAAATAAATCATATAAATCATAACCCGTATAAAACATGTTAAAAAACTTAACTTAAATTCACGTGAGTAGATCTTTACTTCAAACTCGTTCAGATTTAACACATTATAGTTACAATTTTTTATAGAAAAAAATAGTAGAATTTAACATTTTTTAACATAAAAAATTAACATAAAAAAATCATTTTTATTTTTATTATTTATTTATTATTTATTTATTTTTTAATAAAACTAAAAATTATTTTTTTAAGTGAAACCTTCAGAATAGTATAAGTTTTTAACCATAGTGGGCCCATAAATTAAGAATAATAATAAGTTGAACGTTTATTATGACTGTAATATCAATGAAACTGTACTAGATAACCTGCACACTGTTAGTTTTTTTTTTTTTTTTTGCGAGGACATTTCACTTTTCTAATATCATAAATGATTTTTTATGAATTTTTCAAAAGTCAACATTAACGATATGGTCAATTCTTAAAAGTAATCTCCCGCCCCTGACTAACTAGTGCCCTGCAGTCTTTTAATCGACTTGAAAGTATCTCAGCTTTCAATATGTTAAATTTATGATAATTAAATTAAGGCGTATGAGTGATATTTATGAAATATATGACTTATACGATAGCAGACCTG
This sequence comes from Cochliomyia hominivorax, assembly GCA_004302925.2. Classification (NCBI taxonomy): domain Eukaryota; kingdom Metazoa; phylum Arthropoda; class Insecta; order Diptera; family Calliphoridae; genus Cochliomyia; species Cochliomyia hominivorax. The sequence continues at coordinate 33,682,794 of PYHX02000467.1, read as the reverse complement.
CATTTATTAGTAAAATGTATGTTTTTTCAATGGTTAACAGTATAAATTATAACATTGATAACTGTCTCATATCCCGGAAATTAAAGTTTTAAATTTATGGTGGAATATATTAAATACTCAACAGATTTGAATTAATTCGTATTCCTAAACCAAAAAATTAAATATTGCAACCGATACTTAAATTATTATAATTTAAATCTAAAAGATTTTGAAATTATAATAACCAAAATGATTTTTATTTTAAAAAACCATTAGTTTTCTTTGCGTTTTAAATTAATCAAAATAATTAACACAATTGTATTATTTAATCACATGACAATCGTTATTTATGTAATAATTCTTTAAAAAAAATCTAGTGAAAAAATTTAAACATTATTAATTAAATAATGTAGTAAATGTTAATTGTTAAGTACCGTGTAACTAACTAAATAACTATTTACTAACTAGTAACTAAATAATTAAATAGTACGTTTTCCAGTAATAAATAATAATGAAAAAAACTTTATTTAATAAGTTTAATAAACTTTTCAATTAATAAACTTTAGTTAACAAAATTTGTGTATTAAAACGTTTAAATACATTTACACTACAAATAAACCAAACAAAATAAAAATTGTTAATAATTTATTATTGATAAATTAAAGAAAAAAAGAGAAATCAAATTCAACATTTTTTATAACTCAAAAACTATAAAAACCCACTTTTTATATGTGAAAATCAAAAAGAAATAAGTAAAAATGTTATAGTCGGTCAAGACTGACTATGTAATACCGTACACCATATTGCTGGTTGTAAATTCTACGAAAACATTATGAGCGACCATCGTATAATTTGCTTTTATAATTTACGACTAAATTTGAAATACATTATTATGATACTAACAAAAGGACTTTTTTGGGGGGTTATATCGAAGCTAGAAGAAATATTGGAGCAACCCTCGTATAATCTCGAAAACCATTTTTAAAACATATTTATCCTAATTTAATTAGTTGTTATTTCGATACCAACGTAAATGTGAAATTTATGACCTTCAAATTGATATTTTGAAGGGGGCTTGTATGGGACCTAAGAGAAGTAATGGACCGAATCTCGCATAATTTACGAATACCATAAGACTTAACTTTCTTGAAGTTCGTGGAAATCACCTAATATTTAGAACATTTATGAAACCCCATTCCGGGAGGACATTTGTATGGGAGATACCTGAGATATTTGACTAAACATGGCTAATTTGTATAGGCTTTCTCCTTGAGCCAAATAATAATTTGTACCAAATTTCAAAATATCTGAAAAATTGCGACCTGTACTATATTCACAACATTTACATGGACAGCTAGCCAGACAGACAGACGGAAGGACATCATTATATCGACTCAGAAAATGATTCTTTATCGAACGGTATATTTAAAAATAAGTGAAGTTCCATTCTTTCCTTATGTAGAAAAAATCAGCTCAAACGCATTATGGTGTAGAGTATAAACATAATAAACTTAAACTGTTACATAAATTTTTAAGTCCTTAAAAACGTAAAAAAATAAAATCTATAAAGTAAAAATAATGTTAAATGAAATTTTTAAATATTTAAACTAAAATTAAAATAAAATAAACCTCTTTTCAATACCAAAGAATAAATTAAAGTTATAAAGTAAAAGAAATCACATTTGAATGAAATATTTCAAAAAAATGTTAAAGTGATTATAAATTTTAAGTGAAAAATATATTACAACAACAAAAAGAAAAATAAAAATAAACTTAACAAATGAAAAAGTAGAAAATATAGTTAATTTTATTGTTTTATTTAATTAAAAACTGTTATAAATGAAAAACTGTTATTAACTTGTTATTCTGGTCCATATTTAAGAACCGTTTTAGTCTTCAACACTATTTCAAAAAGTGAATTACAACCGAATAGAGTCCCATAATTATCAAATTAGATTCATATAATAATGACAATTTAAAAAATTGTACTAAATTTCAACACATTTTAAGAGTCTTATAATTTTTAGAACAAGAAAGGACTTCATATGAGAACTATAGACCGATATTCGTCAAATTATTTACATATATTCAAGATATTTAGAACAATAATTGTGATGATTTTTAAAACAAAGTTGATTAATTTTTAAGAGTTATAGCTTTAATTGATATTCCGAAATATATGGTTGTTAGGTCAAATAATGGGTTTAGCACAATCTATTTTTTTTTTATTTTAAATTAAAGAAATATATTTCAACAAATTATTAAATTAAAATAAATATATTTCAACAAAAACCCCTTTAAAATTGACACCCATTTGACAAACTGAATTTGGAGTGTAAGCAAATTTAACATATTTAAGCCTACTTTTATGACCCGATTTTCTTGATTTTTTGTAGGACAACATTACAACAACAGTTTGTAATGGTTAAAATTAAAATTTTGAATTTTGACTTTTTGTCTGATATCAGACAGTAGCTTTTTTGCTAATATATTTATAATATAATTTTAAATTGGAAACTACTTAGAAGAACACAAAATAATTGAATATCGGCAATGTTTTCAACAGGCAGACGATCATAGCTTAATCGGTTTTGATTTAATATAAGAATGTATATACTTTATGGGCTCCTAGATGATTTTTTATTGAAGCTACACATGGAGTGACAAAGTTAATATACCCTCATCACCACTTTTGGTGGTGAAGGGTATAAGAAACCAAAACAAGGTAAGTATAGAAATTATGACATAATTTATTGACTATTTCTCTATTTTTTTAATTATTTCCGATCTATAAGAGAAAAAATAAAGTATCCATCTTATATAAAACACTCAACAAGTCAAAAAATTTTCTTGCATTACAATGTTGTTGTTTTCATTATTGTATATATTCAACAACAACCACAATTCAAGGATCAAAATTCTTAAAAAAAATAACAAATTTTCTTTTTTGTAACAATCCATTTTAAGGTGCCTTCAGTTTTTCGCTATTATCTCCACAATTTACAAACATTTTTTAATATCAGAATTCATCTATCTGTAAGGAATAAATCGGTGTTATAACTTCATTTGGAACAACACAGAGCTCAATATCTCTTTTCATACAGATTCAGAATATGTGTGTTTTTGATGGGTCTCACATAAAAATTGTGGACATTATTAACTGAATGACAAACTTTTTTTTTTTTGATAAATGATAACCATATACCCATTTTTAGAGATATACATTTTTTAGAGATATACAAAAAGTGTTTCCAACAAAATTGAAACCACTGGAGAAAAATTTGGCATGGATATTTGTCATTGTCTGGGCGATAAGTTCATTGGTTAAATTTTGGGGCTGTCTCAAATATTGATATATACATCTTTATATATCAAAAAAATTCTGTTTTTACAAAAGTAACTTCTCAAGATAATAGCAAGCAATATGTCCAATTCTCATTTTGCTCTAGCAATTAATTTAGATAATGAGAGTACCAATAAGGGACAAACTTATATAAAAACTCAGATTGTAATTAGATGAGGATACACTTTAATGGATATTTGATAATACGTTATTGAAAATACTCTTGGGATGATAAAATTAATGTAAAAAAGGTAACAATATATAGTCGGTCAAGATTTATATATGGGACCTATGAAAATAATAGAATTACCCTATTTTGGCACATTTTATTAGAGTGTCATTAGACTTACTTGCGCCAAATTTTGTCTAAATTGGTTTAAAACCCCATTCGGGATTAACATTTGTATAGGTGGTATCTGAAATATTAGACCAAATATGGTCAATTTCAATAAATTTCGTCGTTATAACAATTTGTACCAAATTTCATCTAGATATCTCAAAAATTACGTCCTGTCAACAATGTTTAGATGGAGAACCAGACAGACAGATAGACAGATAGAGGGACGGATATCGTTATATTGACTCAGAAAGTGATTCCGAGTTCAACGGTATACGTAAAGGTTTTAAGCTGATGTTGAAGGATGATTTCAGAGCTTCTATAATCTATCTGAACAATATGGTGAAAAAAACCCTGTCCAATTATTGAGTAGAGAAATACATATGATAAGAAAGCACAGGAAGAACATTAATAGGTTTGGAAGATCCTATGGTTCTACCAATACTGTCCATAGATTATGCAATTCCGCAGGGCTGTGAGTAATTTCTGATTACGAATTCTAAGAAGTATATTTCTATTCTGTGGTACTATTCACCAACCCAAACCAACAGTATAGAGCTCCAGTCAAGCACTAAAGTTAACGGACTCTACGAAAATCACGACTGATAATGCAGGAAAGAAAACTATAAAAGTACGCTATGTTTACCCCAAGCCAGTTGAATTCTCTGCTGCAATCCAAGAGGATAATGTCAAGGAAGTTGGATCTGATTCCCAAGATCTTTCTAAGAAAAAAATGAAATGTATGGGACTGGGGAAACACACAAAACAGTCAATTGAAAGGCTGATTACAGGCAATACTACCATCTAAAATCTTTATCAAGAAATTTAATAAGAGGAAATATGACCGATCGGGGAGTATGATCAATTTGCCCCCATTGCGAAAACAACTAATTAATATTCGTGCACCTCCCACAAGTACCACCAAGAGGCGACAAAAAATGAAAATGTGCAGAAGAAGATCAGAAGATCAGTTCCCTACTCTAAAGTAATGCATTAGCTTTCAGAGATAGAACCAAAACAGATGTCAAATTCAATCCTGAGCTATGACGATCAATAGAGAAAACTTTTCTTAAAGAATATTATCTTAAATAGGAAGCAGATAGGGTTAAGGGTATCGAAACTGTCTATTGTAGCAGCATTATGTTTTTTTCCACTATCGCTAAAATAGTTTATCAATCTTTGTCCACCTCCCACAAGGACCATTAAAAGACTTCCAAAAATGGAAATGACGAGGATGACGATCAGCCCTCAATTTCGAAATAAGAGAAGAGTTATTTAAGCGCTCAGAGATAGGTCCGATATAGTTGTCAAATTCAATCTTGTGCTATGACAATCGTTGGAAAAGCTATCGTTAAAGGATATTTTCTTGAAGAGAGGGCGGATAGGGTAAAGGGTATCAAAACTGTCAGCTGTGACAGAAAAGAAACTATTCTTAAAATAGATTATCTGAGGCATACCGAATTCCTTAACGATCTGAGGATCAGATTGGGTAAACGGTATCCAAAGTGGAAAATGTTGCAAAGACACAGCAATAATGGGTCCAAATCATATAGTCTTACTTGTTTTAAAATTAAATAACTGGAGGAATTTAAAGATATATATTAAAGCTTCCTACAGCATTACAATGATCTTGTTTTTAGGACTATGATGGCATATTTTTATTCAAGGATACGCAAAAATATCATTCCTGCCATTTTCAGATTTTTTTTTTATTTCAGTTTACTTAACGCAAAACAAATAATAATAATTGAATTACAATCGTTTTTGATTAATTGCTTCAATTTATTATTCCCATTAAATCCGTTGCAATTTATTTTATTTATTTTTACATATTTATTTCCATATTTATTTCTAATTAATTATTTATTTGATTTTTCTAAAAAAAATCACACAAAATAAATAAAACGATAATAAAAACCGTTGAAATTTATTTATGTGGTAAAAAATTTAATTACAAAATGTAAACAATTTATTTAAATTAATATCAGAAATATAAATAAAAAATGTTATTAACATATGAAAAACAAGTATAATTAGAGTATCATAATTAAATTATAATGTTTTTAAAATATCCTTAACTATGTTACGAAATAATCCTGTAAATGTACATTCATAACGTCTCAAGGATAATTGTCGTAAAGCCAAAAGTAATGATCCAAAACGTAACCAATGCGACTTTTGTGCCGTATAACGAGCCAAAGCTAAGAGTGCATTATTTGTATAGGACTCCAAGAGGCAGGCATATTCCGCGTTTATGGCATATTCTAAAAAAGAAATGACACAATATGTTAGATCTGTAAGTGTTTAATTTAAAATAATATCCATTTGTAAAAGAACAGATATCTTTAAAATTTTTTAGGTAATCATTGACGTTAAAATACAACTGTGCCCAAATAACCGTTTTATGTGACCTTTTAGGATAAACCCATATTAAAGTGACAAGTCGGGAGCATAGTGTTAACCTTTTAAAAATATATGTATAACTAAATCGAGGTTTTGTGCATCTAAAATTGCAGACATATTACATCACATCGTTATAAAATTGGAAAACAATTTTGCACCCGATATAGCATAAAACCTTCGCCAAGATCGGTTAAATATAAAAATTAAAAATTTCTGAAACTAAATATCTCATAAACTATATACAAGATATAATATACCGTTGGTCGTTGGGACATAATGCGTTTGTGTAGATGTTTGTAACATGTAGAAAAATGATGTTACACACACCTCTAAGTACACCAATCGATTCAGAATCACTTTCTGAGCCGGTTTAACGATGTCCATCCATCCGTCCGCCTGTCAGTCTGTCCGTCCGGCTGACTGTCCAAGTAAATGTTCATATATATTTTGGCTATGTTTGGATCAGTATTTCAAGTACCTCCCATACATCTCTTTTGGAACTTCTCTACCATTTTATTTTTATTTGAAACACTGATGCTCCTTCGTATTTATCCAAAATAAAAAAAAAACTTGTTTGTAGACATCACTTTGGTCACAATACTCCAATATAAATCCCCTTTCCCGAAATACGGTTTTAAGCTAATCAAATATTAAAATATTTCAAAGAAATAGGCCAGTAATAATATTGGACTTGGCTCCAAGAAAAATGCTTAAAAAACAATTTTAAATTATGTAATTCACTGAAATTTGCACATTTAGAAGTTTTAAATTTACAGACTCAAAATCATGCAAAATTTTTAAAACTTCACAATTCGATCAACTCGAAGTTACGTCATTTTGAAACTGAATAAGAAACAAAAATTTGGAACACGATTAAGAAAAAATAATATCCAAGGAAACCTATTTTGCATCCCTATAACTCTGCCCATAGAACCCCTAGAAGGTTAGACTCCCACAGATATAATGCTTCACTCTTCTGCCATCATTATATCACATGCAAATTCATCCAGCTGATAAAAGGTCATAGATTTTTCTGCAAAACAATTCATTCTGTCCCACTATCCATTACGTCATATGAAACCCTGCCAAATAAATGTTCAAATTCAAAAAAGATTTTAACGAAATTCATCACTTATAAATTTTATTGACCGGCCCATTATTTCTCATAGCTCTCAGAAAAGTTCAGTCTCTGAATATCACTTTAAAGTGAATAAAGCACACAAAACAGTAAGTGTTAGTGTTAATCAAAAAAGATAAATGAAATCAATTTTTAAAATTTAACGAAGCTCTCATATAAAGCCCCATTAAAAACAATAAACTGTAGTCCATGAACTTTCACAGATTTTGGTAATTTTAGATTAAATTTTAAAACTCATCCACAAAAGAAAAACAAAAACAAGTATTTACCTTTACGACACAATATTAAAGTTTCCAAAAAATTTAATTCCATTACATCAGCCTTTAATTGTTTAGCCTCTTTAATGATACGCTGCAATGCCACATCACCACAAGCCTCAAATACATCCGTTATATCGAGTGTCCAATGTGAAGCCCTCAATACAAAACATTCACTCCACACTGAATACAAAATCGTTTCCTGTTGACAACGTGACAATGTACGGAATTGTTCATTGCTTTTAGCCTGACGCAAACATGTTACCAAAATTTGAGCCAACATTTGAAAATTTAAAGCATTTCCGGTTTGTGGTAGACCTGAGTATAAAGATGAGAGTGATGCTGCCATAAATGCAGTATTTGGTGTTCTATTATAGCTGAAATTGTGTAGAGACTGTAAACGTTTTGTTGTCATTGTGGATGTTGAAGATTTCAATATAAATTTTGTTTCATTAATACGAGTCGTCGATGATAATGATGATGACAATGTTGTTGATGATAATGATGGAGTTGCCGATGCTGTGGCTTGTTGATTTTGTTGCCTGGGACCTCTTTCCTCTTGCACTGCTTGCACATTCATGCCACATTTAAGACATTGTTGAAAACGACAATAAGGACACCAATTTCTTCGGGCCTTATCGATTACACAATTGCCTTTACCCGCTATACAATTGTAAATATTTCCTTTTCGTACGCTGCGCTTAAAGAAACATGAACAACCATCACAACAGATTACACCATAATGTTTTCCAGAACTTTGATCTCCACACACTTGACAAGGATTGAATTTAATGTTCATGGCAGAGTTTTCCGTTAAACTATAAAATGTACTTGAGATTTTATGTGCCATCGGTAAAAATGCTAACGTCGACTAAGGAGAATGTCCTTAAGGACATTTACTTTTATAGATTTATGGTGGTGTTTCCATAATAAATAAAATATTTGTTGCATATTATTTATTGTTGTTGTAGTTGTTATGAACGATAATATGTGAATATTTGTAAGTTGAGTGTCTTATTTATATCTTATTAAAGCATTAAATATTCGACACGTGACAGCACATGTCATGCGATGAGTTGGCACAAATGATATGCAAATCAAATCAAAATTATTTACCGTTTACACCTTTTATTGACCAATTAATTCAATGACCACAGAAAAAATCACACTATTTTAAGTGTTCAATAAATAAATAGACAACAATTCGTGTTTACTTAATAGAAGTGCAACAAATTTATGAATAAAAGAGGAAATAAGGAAGTAGACACAGTGGGACAGAATAGAAAAATTTTCAAAAAATTATCTAATCCTCATTGAGAGAGTTTCAGATAATGGTCTTCTCAGAGTGATAACAAATAATCTTGTTAAATTCCATTGAGCTCTGTGAATTATTTTTAATGCGATCTTATCAAATATAAACTGAAAAATAAAAAGGAGAGATGAACAGCCAGACAGCAAGAATATATTTAGTTAATGAAGTCTTAAATTATTCCTTCTCATAACTTGTGAAGGGTTTAAAAGTTTTTAAAAGTGTTAAATAACATACCTGAAAAAGTTATGAACCGACAGTTGTACAATTAATCTGTGCTTCCAAAAAAGACTCTTATTGATTTGGGAAGTGTATCTGTATGGAAACTAGTTTTATGAATTTTAACCCCCATGAACTATTTGAAATATTAAACCGATCATTATCAATTCCAATACCCAGCAAGGTAGATCGACGTCTACTTATGAAGTTATTTTATTATTTTGAGTCCATGGGTACACTATAAAAATGGGGTAAATTTAAAGTAAATGGATCTTAAAAGCAATTAATTTCATATATTTTTTCAAAATTCATTTCATGAGATGGTCAGTTGCTGGATACAATAATGGCTTGAGGTTTTTCGCTGCACAGACAATTTTATCTCTTCGAAAAGTGTTATTTATTGGAGCTTTAGCATAATGAGAACCGATATCCATAAAATCAATTACATGTATTTAAGTCAGAAAATTATTGTGCTGCAAATCAATTGGACCCTTTTTTAGAACTAGAAGTTTTTTTACTGATTTTGATAATTTTTTTTCGGAAGATGCAGTACGAATAACTGTATGTTGAGGTAAAATTTTAATTCAATTAGTAATTATTTGAATAATTTAGAAAAGTTTTTCGTCCAAATTTCGAGGATGTCTCAGATATCGGTCTAAACTTTTTTGTTATTAAAGTGATATTACTGGTTTTAAAGAAGAAACTGCATAGAATAATTTCATTGAATTCGGACTACTAGTCCGAGTGTGTTTTTGTTGTGATATTGTTTTCCATAGACTTTTGCATGAATTTTGCATATGATATCATTTGAACACAGATTGCACTTTATGAGCACAATTTGTATAAGATTCGATGTCTTTCCCATCTGATCTTAATCAGTTCATCTGTTTCTTTTTATTTTTAAAGCGTTTAAGTTTAAATACTCTCTTTTAAAATGCCAAAGTGTTCTCTATGTAATTCATGTCCGGGGCGGCAGTGTACAATCCAAAGCTACTTGGATTTGCTGTTAAAATTTTGTGCCATTATAGTCCTGGAATACGTTTTTTGGATTATTATAAAGGGATCAAATCCACTGCATGAAAAAACGATTTAAATCAAAACATTGGTCTTTGGACCACGATTAAATAAAGAAAATAGTATTCCATTTTGCTATAGTTAACGTTAACAAAAGAAGTTGAAGAAATGCTTTTTAATAATGGACTTTTAAAATTAAATTGAGCTTCCTACGTTTAGATTTTAAGCTCATTCATATTGACTTTCGATGAAATAAAATATTTCTTTAAACTCTATGGGAAACTGTAAAATCTGTTAGCTTAAAAGTTTTTCAAGATCATTCGCCGATACTGACTGCTTTCCCAGTAGCTTTATTATTTTAATATGTCTTAAAATTGTTAAATTTCAAAATGTTAAAATGATTTGATACAGAATTCTAGATTTATCGTTGTTCAATAATTTCAAAAAATTTTCAGCATAAAAGCTAATTTGGAATCATTATATACTTATTTGTAACACCCGGTTAAATTTAAAAACTATTTAAAATTCAGTGAAACTAATAAAACTATCATATTTTGAATTCCATATCACACAAAAAACAAAAATGTCTATAACTGGTAAAATTCTTTTACCCAGCAATCAGATCTATACGGGTGATAATATATATCTTAGCATTGAAATCGATATACAGGATAAGATCTTTGTTAAAGGTAAAAAAATTTCTCTCAAAATCATATCAACAAATAATGTCCTAAAATTTTCTTTAAGGAATTTTCCTTAATTTTCTAGGGGAAATAAATATCAAATGGGAGGATTTGATAAATAAACCCAAAGACGGTAAAATCATTTATGTCATGCAGCAATTTGAAGTTCAAGAAATGTGTATCAATCAACAAATACAAATACAAAATATGGATGTATTAAACAAAGGTAAACACATATACAACGTGCAGCTAAGAGTACCAACAAATTTACCTCAGACAATTGAAAAGAAATACGGTTCCATTAAATATGAATTAGAATTATTAGTTCACAAACCCACCGACGTAGAAGTCATCTATAAAATACCAATATTTATAAAACAATATATTTGTATATCCTTAGAGGATGTGGTAAGTGAAGGAGTTTTGATATTTATTACAAGGAATATAATAAAGTTCTTTCAATCTTTAAACAGCCCTTTCAAACACTTTTCCGAAAATATTTCTGCTGGGGTTTTTGTAACTCTCAGCCTCTTAAAGTGTGGCTTACATTACCCTCAACTTCCTTTGTGGCGGGACAATCAATTAAATATTTCATTATGCTGGAAAACTTTTCAAAATGCTTAGATCTTCAGCGTCTAACTGCAATTCTTAGCCAAACTCTTAAATATAAAGCTTTAAAACCAAAAACTAGAATAAAACAAGTCCATACTACTCTCAATTTAATGATGCATCATTACACCTACAATCATCATAATTCGAAATTTGAGGGTTCTTTAAAAATTCCAGAATCGGCGGAACCGACTTCCCTTGAAATGGGCTTTATTATGTGTAGTTATAATGTAAAATTTATTTTGGTGTTTAAAACTTTTCAAACAGATGGTTATATAACAATCCCGATTACAGTGGGCAGTCATAAAGATGTAACAAAGAAAATTGAAAATTATACGAAGTCTGAAACAAGGTTACAGATGAAGGAAGAGTTACAGATTGAATATGAAGTTTAATATGAAAATTTAGGTTTTTTAAGATTTTCCATAATAAAGAAAATATTTTAAATTTAAATTTCAACAACAAAATCAATTGGTAGAATGGATAAGTGGAAAATTAGATCCAATTTAGGCAACATGACCAATGAGAAAGCAGATGAGTGTAGTATTTTAACTTTTGAGACTCCATGAATTAGGTTTTAGGGGCGCAAATTAGGGTAAAAAAGATCGTTGGAAAAAAATGGAACCAATTTGAGAACTCCCGCTTTAAGAGTTCTTTATTCGATAACTAATATTTGCTTTGTATGGGAGTAACTTTATCCTTGATCCTATCCGCCCATCATTCTGTCCAATAAAATAGTAACTTGAAAATTTCATTGGGACCAAATTTGAAAATTCTCGATGTGGTTCTTTAGATATTCGATGATCAATATATTTTTTTTTTTTGTATGGGAGTTACCTCTCCCCCTAATCCTATTCGTCCTAAATTTTGTATAGTAAAACAGTTCCTTGAAGAAGTGATTGAAACTAAATTTGAAAATTTTCGTTGTTATATATCTTTTAGATATTCTTGATTATCGAATATCTAAAGAAATATATAAAATCTAAAATTTGCTTTGTATGGGGTCTCCCACTGGTTCTATCGAAAGTTTTTATAGCCTATGTTACTTTCAAGTATATAGGGATCTATCTGAGAAAATTTCTGCAAAATCGGTCCAGTAGTACTATTATATATATAACACTTTGCGATTGAGAAATCTCAAAGTGTTTATAATAGTTTTTCCAGACCTCGAATAAATATGCATTCTATAGGCCAAAAATCATATTTTTGAGAATTAAAAAAAATCACAACACTAACATATCCTGAAAAATTTTGGACAGATTTAGCCCAACCCTCTTAATCTTATTTTGGCCAATTATTATTAGAAAACATACATATATGTGATATTTATGCCCATCAAAGTTATATTTGGAAGAAGACTTGTATGGGACATATGAGAAGCAATCGATCGACAATTTTTTAATTTGGTACATCGGTTTAGAACATCACAGGACTTATTTTCGCAAAATTTCCTTAATATTGCTTTATTTTTATGAGAAGTTCCTGAAATATAATCTTTGGGCCAAAATAATAAGTACCCAATTCCTTCAAGATATCTCAAAAATTGGGACCTATAGATTGGTCAAAACATTTATATGACCAGCCAGACAGAGAGACGGACGGACATCGTTAAGTCTGCTCAGAAAGTGATTCTAAGTCAAACATTATACTTAAAGCTGGGTGAAATAATTATATGTTTATGTATTTTACAAATAATTTATAAAATACCAAATTATTTTTTTCCATAATTAACATTTTCTCCCACTGTGCAACACCACCTTTAACACTTTTGCTTTTTTTTTAAATATTTTATTTACAAATTATTAGCGTTTTGCTGTTTTCTTGTTAATTCTGTTTCCGTTTGGTGATTTGTCTGTCTTTTAAATGTTTATATTGATTGCTTTATTGGTCAACAATACCATTACATATTTTACCATCCACCCTCTTCCATTGTGTTTTATTTCCGTTTTGTCTATGTATTTATTAACGTTTATTTATTATACCCTACACCATCAAAGGTGGTTGGGGTGTTAAGCATTTGTGCTGATGTTTGTAATAGAAAAAATGGTGTTACCTTTAAGTATATCATTCGACTCAGAATCACTCTCTGAGTCGATGTCTGTCTGTGTATTTTGCTGTCCATACGTTGGACAGCAGAACAGTGAACAGTTTAGGGGTCGCAATTTTTGAAATATCTTGATTAAATTTAATACATATTATTATTATTATTATTATTATTATTATTATTATTATTATTATTATTATTATTATTTGGGCCTAAGGGTGAAGCCTATTGAAAGAGACCATGTTCCGTCTAATTTTTCACTTCCCATAGAAATGTTATTCCCGAAATGGGATTTTAAGGCCAAGTATATCTTACAATATTATTTCTCATAGGTCCCATATAAACCCTCTACCAAATATCACTTTTAAGGCCAAAAGTCTTACAAATATTTTGGTTTAGTAATTATTATTGGTCAAATTAAAATAAATATAAGCAAAAATCGAAATGCAAAATTTAACGTGGGTCAGTTCATTATTTCTTGTAGCTCCCATAAAACTCTCCCAGAAAAATTGATTTTAAAATTCATAATATGAAAATAAGTCTTAGTGTCACAATAATGCACATTTGAAAAAAATCAAATAATCAAATTATACGAGAGTCATTGATTAATTTTTTGTAACTTCCATTTTTAACCAACGGTGTTGTGTAGGGTATTAGATAGTCGGACTTGACGTTACTGTATTAATAAACAAATTTATTGAATTACACACATACAGTACATACATATTTCTTTATGGTAAAAATTCTTTCTAATCGAATTTTGACCACTGTTGTGTATATGATTTGGGGTGTCACCACGTTTTTTATTTGGTAAAAAAGGTTAAAGACGTTAAATGATTTGTTAAATTATTTTATTATGTTAAATCAGATTTTAAAATGGAGAAAAATAATTACAAAACATAATGAATGGACAATATTTGTTGTTAATTATATAATGACTAAAATCAACCCAGATATATATAAATAATTATGAAAATATAAATGTTATTTAATAAAAAAATAATGTCACATACTGCTGTACCCATTACGGCCAGGAAGAGGGGCACACCCCATACGTAGCTAATCATAGTTACCAGATATCTAAAGAACTATTATATCGAAAACTTAAAAATTTGTTCTCCGTCACTTTTTCAAGAAATTGTTTACAAAACAAAATGTGGGGGAGCTACCCTATACTTAGCCAATTTCAAATATAGAATATCTAAAGAGCTTTTACAGCGAAAATCTCTAAATTTTTAAATACTCATTTTATGATTTTTTAATAAATCTCGCAATTTTTTAAATTGTGTCTGTGTTCAGAACAGAGTAGAATTTTTGTGCACCAAAGCGCATTGGGTAAAAGCTATAAAAATTAAGAAAAAAATTTTAAAAATTAAGAAAATATTTTGTTATTACTGCTCCATCCGAGCGCCAAATTTCATTAAATTTTCTTTAACAGTTTTACAGATATGCGGATATTACGATATTAAAATATCGTAGGGCGGCGAAATTTCATGTTAAACTATTATGTTTTAAAGGGTCAATGCTCCAAATTTTATTAAAATTTCGTTTGTAAGGGGGATACCCTTCTGCCATGCCCTATCCAAAATTTGTTAGTCTCGAATATTTTATTATTAAGAATTTCTATACGTGACAAAATTCAAGAAATTATCTTCAGAAGTTTCAAAAGAATGCGATATTAAAAGTTTTATATGTTGGGGCGAAACCCAAATGCCCTATCCGCAAGTTTTGAAGTGATATGTAGGTAAAACACCACTTATTTATCAAACTACTTGAAATTTCCTGAATTAGTTACAGATAAATGCGATATTAAATGTCTCATTTGTAGGGGAGATACGTCTCTCCCATGTCCTATCCAAACATTTTATAATTCGTAACGTTTTTCACTTAAGGCAATAAAAACGTGGGAAATTTATGAAAATTTAACAATCAATAATTAATATTAATATTTTCTTTTATGGCGCTAACTCTTCCCCTGATCCTATCTACCCTACATTTTGTTGATCAAATTTGTTCCTTAGGAAAGCGATTGAAGCGAAATCTTAATATTCTCACTTCAATAGTTCATTAGATATTCTATGATTATTATTTGCTTTGTATGAGGACTGCCCCCTTTTCTGATCCTAGTCGCCCCATATTTCTTCCAGTGGAGCTTTCTCTTTCTGCGAAAATATTTTAAGACTCTCACTATAATAATTCACTAGATATTTGTTATCAATATTTGGTTTGGGAGCACCCATCCTATATTTAAACCCTACAACACCGTTAATAGTTGGGGTATTATGCGTTTGTGCAGACACGTGCCAAATTTCATAAAGATATCTCAATTGAAATTAGTGATGGTTGGTCTTTTATTTCACCTAACCCTCACATAAATGCTTCTCCCGGAGTTTGGTTTAAAAGTCATAAAAGTTCTGAATATAAAACGATTTTAACGAAATTTGGCATAAATGATGTGTCAAGTCATACAAAGATCGATCTATAATTTCTCATAGGTTATGAAACCCATTGGTCAAATTTGAAGTAAATATAAGCAAAATGGTTGTGCGATTTTACGAGGGTCGGTTCATAATTTCCTTTAGCTCTCGTTTAATTCGAAGAAATGTTTTTGTAAACGCACAAATCGCAAATGTTAGTACCATAATAATTACTACATTCTAAAGCATTAATTAGAAAATATTTTTATACGAAAATTCGTTTATTAGAAAATAAATAGTCGGGATTAACCGATTATAATACTTGTTTTTCATTGAAGCATGATTGCTATTTTAAGACTCTCGCTGTAATAGTTCATTAGGATGAGGAAGATAGGAGCCACCTCAATTTTTCAAAAAGCTTTGTCACAGTATCGTGATTTAGTACTATCGAAAAAGATAATCTATGTTTTCTTCCAATCGATCCAACTACCTGAGACTTTTTTTTTTTTTTACTTTTATTTTTTCGTCCCCTTTTTATAATTTGATTTTTGCCATAAAACTTAAAAGATATCAAGTTTAATGTTTGTACCCGAAATATGCTGTTATCAATATTTGGGTTGGGACACCCATCCGTCTTCCCCGGGGGATTCTATGATTTAAAAACCCTATACTACCGTAGAAGCATATTTCAAAATTTAGGTGGGACACGGATCAAAAAGTCCTAACATTTGATAAACTATAACTGTGAATTTTTTGTTTTAAAAATTACTTTTCAAATATCAACGGTAACATTATAATTATTTTATTTACTACTACTCACTAGATGGCACTACCACACAATATATACAAAAGCTTAGAAGTATGGAATTATTATAAAAGAACCAATGCTACACCATACAATTTGCTATTGATTATAATTTTATTATTTATTTTATTATAGAATTTGGATGAAGACATTTTAGGCATTTTTTGTATAGACATACTGAACCTTGCCGGGTCTGGTTCAGTATGTCTATGTTTTTGCAAAAAAAAAAAAAAAAAAAAAAAAATTCTGCGTTGGTGGCCCTAAGCAAATATTGGGGTTATATTATTATACAATTTAAATAATAATTTCAATATGCTTTGTATGGGGCTACCACCATCCTGATTCTATCAGTCTATAATTTGTGTCTCAATGTAGAATAATTGCTGCAAAATTTTAAAGGCTCTCGTTGTTATAGCTCTTTGAATATTCGATAATCAATTTTTGCTTTGTATGGGAATAACCGTCTCCCTGGCCTTATTCGTCCAACATTTCTCAAGTAAAACAGTTCCTTAAGGAGGTAGTTGGGAGCAAATTCGGGTACTTCCACTTTTATAGTTCTTTAAATATAAATATAAATAATATACATATAATATACATACATACATACATACATACATACATACATACATACATACTTACATACATACGTACATACATCCCTAATAGATGTTCTCAGATGAAAAAACAACTTTTAAAGAAAAATTTAATCAAAATTTAAAACAAAAATCGCTACTATGAAATATTCATATCATGTATTGAACACTACAACTCAATAGTTGACATCACTGTTATCCAGCATGCTGTTTATTGTTTCTTTCTTTTTGTCGGTCTGCGCGTATTTTTATTAAATGATTGTGTTTTTAATATAAAATTGAATCTTTCCTCCAACAAAATTTATCATCCTCCAAACAAAATGTCAAATATTCCAAAAATTGAACATAAATTTATTGAAAATTCCTGTGAATTAAAATTATTTATAAGAAAACGCAAAGAAAATGATGCCGGTCTCGATTGTGGTCCTGGCAGACATGTGCAAAATATACGAAATTGTGATTTATTTATAGAGGATTATAATTTCCTGATCTATTTAGATGTTCAACTTTATAGGTAAAATATTTATTACAAAATTAATAAGATATTTATTAACTTCTTGGGAAAAACATCTTTTTAGATTCAAAAATCCGCGTCACTTCGATATAAGTGATTTAAAAAATATTGAGATTAATTACAATACCAAAGATCAAGTAATGCAATTAAAACTTCCCTGTCTGCCAGCCAGTGAAAAGGAATCTGAGATTACCGCAGAAAAATATGCTGTCGATAAAAATTCCAAAGATCCTAGAACTTTGGATTTATGGAAACTAAAGAAGATAACAGATCAATGTTATATCCGAATAGATAATTCCAAAGAACTATTGAAACCAGAAAGTAATTTTGATTATGGTTTTGCCAGTAAATTTAGAGGTGGCATTAGATCATATGATGTAATTAGAAATGCTATTGATAAGCTAAATTTTTATCTCTAATAAATATTTATTTTAGTGTGATTTAGACGTTATAACTCGGGTACCAGAACCAGATCGTGTTAGTCCATTACAACGAACAATAGATAGAGAAATAGATGAAATGAAGAATTTTTGCCAAGATCAATACAAGTTAAACTTTTTTGAATTACAAATACCAGAAGGACATGATAATCCCATGCAATTCAGTATCAATTTTAAAGGTAAATAAACATGCTACAGTCGGCCAAGTTCGACTATAAATCCAACACCATAATAGAGGTATGCAAAAATATCCATCAACTCTTGAATTGAGTTTTATACATATATTTTTACAAAACCAATTTGAGGAAATTAGACCATTCGGGGTGATTTTCGGAGTTGGAAATCGGCTTTAGGAAATAATAGGCGATACGCACAAAATTTTGATATGCTGTTTTCTGTTTGTATAAATCTTAAACATACAAAATTTCATCACCATAAGATTGGGATTGAAGAATTTTTAAGATGCGTTTTACATAAAAACTTTTAACCCAAGTATTATTTGACTCTTTATTTGGTCCCTGGTCCCACAAAAAGTTGATAAAACAATCAATGGTCGGCCGTCAAGCACATCCGGTATAAAAGCAGCTTCGTTAGCTCAGTGCTCAAGTGGTATAAGATATTAAAGCTAATATATGTTAAAAAACATACAAGTCTCAAGAATTTGCTGACAGGAATCGCCAAAAACAGAGTACAGAAAATTAAAAAAAAAGGATGACGTAACGTTTGCTCTTGCAGATTTTTCCCATCTTCCTGGTCAACAATTTTAGGTTGCAAATGTTCAAGGGAATGTTGAAGAAAAGTTTAGAACCAAAAAGTAGTCAAACTTTCAGAAAAGTTCATGGCATGACAAGCTGTATACGGGCAAAAGAAGCCAATAATTTTTACAACGGGCCCTATAAATCTCACTCCTTACTAGCATTTTTTGAGAAGTGATTTTCGAAAATGTGTCTATAGGGTAAATTGTGTATCGATCTTCTTGAAATTGGGAATTTCCATTCTGGTAGGATATTTTTATGAGAACCAATTGAACTATTCTCCAAATTCAATATTCCTTGGGCCAAAGAAATTATCTGTACCAACTTCCATCGATATATCTCTTAAATAGTGAGTTGTCATCACAACGTTACGTGGACGGACAGATGACCGGACATTAAATCATCTCAGAACGTGATACTGGACTGATCGGTATATTTTATGTTGGCGATAACAATCGTGAAATATTCCAGATATGGAGGTAAAAGATATAAATAGTTTTATATCTTCATTTTGCATAAAGCAAAACCGAATATTTTTTTATTTATTTCCAAAATCAAAGAAAAGAAGTTTCTTTTAGATTTAATATAAATCAAAGTAAAATTTTCTCTAGAAAATTTGGCTAAAATCAGAGATTATATGTGTAATTCCAAAATATAAAAAACCATTTATTATTTTAGATTTCGATTTATCTCAAGATGAGCAACATCTATTGCACAACTTAACTTGTAAACCAGAATTGATAGAAATGCCCGATGAATATGATACAATGGAAATCGATTGTGGTTTGATAGGTATTCTTCTAGGCATTTGTTATGATATAAGGTATATTGATTTGTCAAAAATCCAAAGAAAGAATTTCATAGATTTTCAACATTTTTCCAGATTTACGTCCAACGAAACAAACTGTGAGTCCGGCTGGACACGTAGTATTCTCTCAGCAACTCTCACCTATTTTGAACCTTTCACATCCATACGGGATGTTGTAATCAGCTTTATGAGACGTTCCTTAATATTTCCTTTATATCGTAATTTCGATTTAAGTAAACAATGTGTTGAGGATTGCATAACCGCATTACAAACAAATTCTGCTTGGATTTTAAAGCAAATTTTAATAACACGTGATATTTTCGAAACAAATGAACGCACAGTTTTTAATCGTTATTATATAGATGATTATATACGTTATATAAGTAATCCAACCATATGTACTGCCGCCCATTTACAAATGTTGGCTCATAATTTGAAAAATGTCTCATTCGATATTTTTAAGAAGCATCTAGGTTTGGGTTTAATTGAATTGGAAACCGAACTTCTGAAGGAGATAATAACAGATATTCACATTACTGCTTCTAATAGTGAAGATGATTCAGAAGATCCAGATTGTGATGATGAAGATGATGAAGAGGCAACAGATGATGTTGGTACCGAAAGTTGTGAATCTGAATTTTATACTTCAAATGATAGTGAAAGTGACAGCAGTAGTAGCAGTGATACCGAAGAGGATAGTGTGATAGAACAAAAAATGGATAAGTTAAAGTTGTAAGTAAAATTTTATTTCATTATAAATTTTGCTCAATTATGGATGTGAATTTTTGAAATTTTGGTATAAAACTAAAATACATTGTATTTTTTATATATGTAATAATTATGTGCTTAAGCATATTCAAACATTTCAAAATACTTATAAATGGCTATGTGAATTATATAATATAAAATGAATTATGGAAAACAAATCAGCTGTTTAAAATTGAATTAAGAGAAATTCAATTGAAAGATTGAAGAACAAAAATCTAATTTATGGGATGATATATTTTGAAATGAAGTTTTATTTTTACATTTATTATTATTTTTATCTTGCTTTTGTTATTATGATTATTTTATTTCTACTAATTTATATATACTTTATATATATTTTATTGGAAAAACTGCTCTAATTAGAGTAAATTTTCTTAGGGAAAAAAACCTCTAACTAGACTAAGTTTTCTTTAGAAATTGGTTTGTTTGAGTAAATTTAGCTGAGCAAATATTCTTAGAGAAAAATTATTTTAACTTGAGAGAATCTTCTTACATTTTTTAAATGAAAGCAAATTATCCTGCCCTAAATAGAAACAAACTGAACACATAAACAGAAAGTATAATATTTGAAAATGTGAAAGTTTTCTTAGTCTCTAGAACAATATTTTCATATAAAACTAACTTTACTTAAGTAAGATCAAACATGACCATAAAGAGAATAATATAAAGAAAAACGATTGAAAAATTCTTAACATACACAATATGGCAATAAAAATGAAACCACAAAAATTATAGTTTTAGTTTTTTATTTGATTGAAAATATTACAGTTTAGAAAAAATATGTTTTTGTACTTTTTCGGAAACCCTTCCATTAACGTTTTTCTGTCACTTTTCTCGAACAGGTATTCCTTTGAAAATCTGCCACACTTTTGGACACCTCCTTTGTGCTTTTCAATTCATTCAAGATCACAAAATATCTCTACTGGACTTATCTCCGGACAGTTTGGTGAATTAGCCTCTCTTAGTACAAATATGTTAAGTTCTTGTACCACTAAAGGGCTCGTTTACCATAGTGACAGGATACCAAGTAAGGCCAAGAATAAGTAGGCACATTATAAAGTCTTATGAATGGAGGCAGCCTTTTTTGTACAGAAATTTTGATATTTTTTATCGGTATTTATAGTCTTTTGTAACAAATGACTGGCTTTTTTTACTGCCATAGCATATTGCTTGCTATACCTTTTGGGAAATTTTGACTGATTTTGGATCTTAAAATTTTTCACAACACGTCCTCGAGCAGGAAGTTGCTCAACAAGAATATTTTTATTAAGTTATTCAGCAAGAATATCCGCGTTCTGTTTTGGCCTCTAACTTTTTAGCAGCGTTCCTTTCAGGAACTTTTTGATCCTTGCTTGTTTTTAAACCTGCATTATTTTAAAATTTTCTACCAAATAGTCCGAGCTCTGAGCTGCTTTTCTATCAGGTATTGTAGGTGCTCTTTTGAACATCATGTGGACCATTCCTTTTACCTATACCCGGTTTTCAATGGTACGTTCCTCCTAAATCTTTAATAACTTTGTAAACAGTTTGACGCAGATCTTTGAATACTTAATTCAACTTTTTGTAGGACCTATTTGGATTTTGTTGAAAATATTTAATAATTTTAGTAAGAATCAAATAATATTTGGATTAAAAGTTTTAATGAAAAACATGTGTTAAGAATTTTTCAGTCTCGATTAAGTGAGAATATCTAAAGCAGCCCATAGACACATACTGCTCATGTAAGAAGTGTGTGTTAGTAAATTTATAAGAGAGCTTGAGAATGCATGTGTCATACAGTCAATGCAGGATGAAAAATCAAAATAGTTTTGATTTCAAAATCAACCAAAATTTTTGAAAAAAATAATTGTCTTTTTCAATTGAAAAAAAATCATTTTGAAAATATTCTTTATTTCGTTAATAAAATTGATTTTTTTCGTCTGTAGTTTGTGTGTAGTGAAAACGTCAGGTACACATGTATAGGGGGGTTCATCGGCTATGAGCTGCTTAATATAATTTAGTAATATTTTTTCGTTATGAATTTTAATGACGAATATCGGTAGAAAATTGAAATCGTCAATATTTAAAATAAAGTTATTTACATACTAAACTCCCGATTAGTCATTCAATAGTGTTATTTGTATGCATTTACTGTCTTCCCACGATACATATTGTGGAGATCAGGTGATTAAGGACTTTGTGTCTTATTAACTTTTCTACTTATTTTGGGCTCGTTTAAGACAAATGTTCGATTGCCTGTTGTATTCACTGACTTCTTATGTGTAAGTTGGAATGATTGCATGTATTAGGATTTGTTATCTGAATGTATCCGAAAGGAATTTTGTTACCGAAAAAATATCGTTAACTTAGAAAATACTTTTTTCAGAAGAGCAGTTAACGATAAAACCCGTAACTAACGAGTTTACGTTACTTTGTTGTTAAAAAGTTATAGAATAGCGTTACAGAGATGTGTAGATGGAGAAAATATACTTCACATTTAAAAATCAATACAAAATATTTCGTAGCAAATTTGCTCTTGATTATTTACTCTGATTTAAGTGATTCTTATATCTCTTACCTTTACCAGGATTTGATATTCCCTTTCTATCAAAAATAAAACATTTCTTTTAATTTTTATTAATTTTTTTATTTTAAACTTAAAATAGTTTTTTTTTGTTTTATGTAAAACTAAGCAAAAGTAAAGCTAAAAAAATTATACAATGCCTTTCATGAATAAAGAAAAAGAGGGGAAAAAATAAAAGGAAATAAAAAGAAAAAAAATACTTTGAAAAACATTTATAATTTAAACACTCATCTTTACAAGTTAACAAAAAAATATTTAAATTAAAAATGTTTTCTTAATGGACAACTAAACAGAACATTTATTATATACAAAAAAATAAAAACAAAATAATAAAAATAAGGAAAATAAAATAAAATTAAAAAATCATACTTAAACACTACAACATCTCATTTCAACTTTAAATAATGGCTTTTTTATTAAATTTATTAAAAATTTTCCAAATAAAAACTGATCATGTATTAAGGCCAATGTTTCTTTTCTTTCATCTGATTTTAAATTATATCTGGCACTTTTTATTGTTTTAAATATTTTTCGTTATTTTTTTGTTTCAAATTTTTCTTAAAAATGGTTTAACCAATTTAATTTTATATATAGTTTTTTATATCGTTTTTAGTTAAGGAATTTATATTTATATATAATTTTTTGTTTTTGTTTTTTATAATATTTACATAAAAAATAATCTGTTTTGAAACCTAATTACTAATACACAACTAGGATTTGTTTTCGTTTTATTATTATTTTTTTTAAATCATTTGAGTAGAAAAATATAAGTTCACTTGGTTATATTACACAATTAAAACCGCTACAGATCTGTAAGCGGAAAAATAAGTTAAATAATATTTACACAATTTTTTCAAATACACACATTCACTGTATATCAATTTTTGAAAACTTACTCATGGTTTCTTGTTGTATATCAACTTTGTACGAGGGATTGTCATAGGCAGCATCACTTTTACGTGGTGGTGTTATGGAAGCTGTTTGATGGACACGCCTTCTTGTCAGTATCAGCAGTAGGACTAAAGTTGACATTATAGCTAAAGCAGCTACTACGGATACTACAACTAAGGGTCCATAATAATCTCCAACAGGTTGATCAACACCAGCTGTTAAAAGTTTTCCTAAATATCAAACAAGGAAATAAATAATTTCAATTAAGTATATAATATTTGTGTCTAGTTTTCTAGCATTAGTTTTTGTATAAAAAACCTGTATTTATATCGATTAAATAGAACTAGGAGTGAGATCGAAAAATTCTAAACATACATGTATGTTAATAAAAATGAAACCACTAACAGCTTTAATTTTTGTATGATTGTAATTATTATTACAATTTACAAAAAACTATAGTTTTAATATTTAGTGACAAAATTTTGAACCTTTCTCAAAGTCCTTCCATTAACGTTTTTGTAGTGCTTTCTGTCACTTTGCTCGAATAGGTAGAATAGGCAGTTTGGTACCACATTATTGTTCTTTACCACTCAAGGTCTTGTTTACCATAGTGATAGGATGGAATTGATTCTTATTAATGGAAGCAGCCTTTTTAGTAAACATTATTGGTTAACATAACAGGAACTGTTTGAGAAATTATGACTGCTATTGGGCCATAACATTTCTTCATCATTCCCCAAGTATCAGCATCATACAAATTTTAACCAGGAGGTTGAGAAAAATGCAACAACAATATTTCTTAAAAAACTTGATGTCTAAATGTCGAAAAGTGTTCCAGGCAACAATTTTTTTGAGCTTTGTATGTTTCTAAGCCTGTGTTAGCTTTAACATTTCGTACTGAATAGTCCGAGCACTGAGCAAACCGTACTACTTTCCTAACGGATGTGTTCTTTCAACTTTTAAATTGCTTTCTATTTGTTTTTCTTATTTAAGAAGCGTCATGTGGACCATTCCTTCTATCTGAAACAGATTCAAATTCTCCCTGTATTATTGCATTACATTCGAAAGGAGGACTAAATGGGTCCTTAGTCATTTTTTATAGATAAACAATATATTCATAACTGATATGTTTTAAAAAGTTTTAATGAAAACGTGAGTTTGGAGTTTTTCAAACTCACTCCTTAATGTTATTATCTATAAGAAACTGACTCTAATTAGGGAACATTTTTTTATAGAAAATTTTCTGCGATTAAAGCAAGATTTCCTATTGAACGATGCAAAGTTTCTTAACGAAAACTTTCATCGATCAAATTAACTTGTTCTACTCAAAACATGGTTAGACATTTTTCTATAAAAATCGTTGAAATATACTCCTACTTTGATAAATCTCTAGAAATAACCCTTTTTTAACAATATGAATTTTTAATTTACCAACATTTCCAAAAAAGTCTTGCATCCTTTCGTAAGCATTTAAAACTTGTAGAAATATTTCTGGATTAATTTAAATTTTATACCAGAATTTGTTCTTGGAAACTTACCAGTTTTACCAGGTACAGCATTACCACCAGGTTTAGTAATAAAGTTAACAACATTACTCTTCTTAATCATGCCATTAGTCATATACATCTCTAACCATAAACGATATTTGGTACCTGGTTTCAAATCCATTATCAAAGTGCCAGTCGTACTATCTCTCTTGGCTACCTTGAATACACTGGAATCTTCCTTACCCGAATCACTTTGATATATAGCTCTATAGATATTAACATATTTATCTTCTGGATATGGTACACCATTCCATGACACTTCTACGCTTTGAGCCTTAATCTTAGTTACATTAACCATAACATCAAAGGCATAAACGTCAACTTTAGATCCAGTACGCACTTTAATCATATGACCAGCTCTTAACTCTGCACCATGACCGGGGAAGGGTATATAATATAGACCAATTTCATAACCAGTATCAGGTTGTAGGTTTTCAATGGTGTATGAGGTAAGTGAACGGTGTATTAAAGGTGTAGATGAATAGATCATGCCGGTCAATTCCTTATATCTCAATTGTATACCATCAACATAATCCATTTGTTCGTCAGTTAATTTCTTCCAAGTCAAGTGTAACCAAGTGGAATTGGTTTCACTAACATTCAGTTCAGGATCTTCAACATTCTTGAATACATCTTGGAAGTCGGGTCTATAGTCAGAAATTGGTGGAGGTGGTGTAATAGTTCTTTCAGCTGGTGTTTTAACTGTGTAAATCGAGCTGGTAGGTTGTGAGTTCAAATCTCTTAAGATCAAAGTAATTTTAATTTTATACAAAGAATTGGGTTCTAAACCGGGCAAATCAAATTCCATTTGAGAGGTAGCAATCAAATCTTCTGGTGGGGCAAATATTTGTTGTTCCCACTTTGAAGTATCATTACTGGGACCATTGCTATAACGTAACTCAACACGACCATGTAGATTGACATAAACTTGAGGCACAGTAAATACAATGCGTACAGTTCGAGGATCAATTGCTTCCAATGTGTGTACCTCAATATCAGGTTGCAAATTATTGAAAGCTATAGGGAAAGAGGGGACAATAAAAAGAAATAATTGATTATTATTTTGTTTTATATAACATAATAAAGCAATCTTGTTTAAGGATTTAATAAAAGGTTTTAATTATTATTTAGTTTACTCTACTACAACTCAAGTAAGTTTTCTAATTTATGAGATGGAATTTATATTCATGACAAAGATGAAGTTCAGAGAGTTATGTAATATATATACAGTGTGTTAGTATTATGTTGTAGGTGATTTGCAATTATGATAATGAACCCAAAAACCGTAGAACTTAAGTTAGGATAGATATCCAGAAAACATATTTAAAAATGTGGAACAATGAAAAATGTTAAGCTACTAACACAAAATTTTCAAGACTAGAGGATAAACTCGGTCATTTTAAGAAAACTTGATATTATCGTTTTTATAGAAAATTTCGCCATAAACTGATCAATTAAAAAAAAACTTTTCTATAGAAAAATTTACCACATTATGAACAACTGTTCTAGAGGAAAATTTTCCAGAATTTGGGAAACTTTTCTGTAGGAAAATTTGACAGATTTTGGGAAACATTTCTATAGGATAATTTGCCAAATTTAGAGAAACTTTTCTATAGGAAAATTTGCCAAATTTAGAGAAACTTTTCTATAGGAAAATTAGGAAGATTTTGAGAATTTTTTTATAGGAAGATTGATCAGATTTTTGGAAACTTTTCTTGAGGAAAATTTTCCAGAATTTGGGAAACTTTTCTGTAGGAAAATTTGCCAGAATTTGGGAAACTTTTCTGTAGGAAAATTTTCAAGATTTTGGGAAACATTTCTATAAGAAAATTTTCAAGATTTTGGGAAACTTTTCTATAAGAAAATTTTCAAGATTTTGGGAATCTTTTCTATAGGAAAATTTGCCAGATCTTGGGAAACTTTTCTATAGGAAAATTTGCCAGATTTGGGAAAACTTTTCTATAGGAAAATTTGCCAGATTTTGGAAAACTTTTCTATGGGAAAATTTACCAGATTTTGGAAAACTTTTCTATAGGAAAATTTGCCATATTTTGGAAAACTTTTCTATAGGAAAATTTACCAGATTTTGGGAAACTTTTCTATAGAAAAACTTGCCAGACTTTAATATATTTTCCATGTGAAAACTTCTTAGAATCTGAGCAACTTCTCTATAGAAAATATTATCAAAATCTGAACATCTTTAATGTAGGAAGAATAACTTTTATATTTAAAAGTATTTTCACCTCAATAATCTTGAAAATCTTTAGACAAAAGTAGCTTTTTTAGAAGTATGACAAATGAGGGTTTAAAGAATCAACCTGTTTTTTTGGGTTTTGATGCACTTGTGGCTGCATGATCTGTTGATTGTGATGAAGCTAAACCATTTGATGATGTAGTCGATGCAAACTGATTCGTAGTCAAATGTGTAGCGACGGGGCCAACGCCTGGTATAACAGGATAGCCACCGTACTGAACAGCTTGACCATCGACAATGGCTATGCCATGAGGTGGCGGTGGTGGAGGTAAACCACTATGAACAACAGGAACATATTGTCCCGGTTGATGACCAGCAGCACCTCCACTTATATTACCATGACCATGTTGGGGTACAGCTACGTAAGGTCCTTGATTGTTGGCATGTTGATTTTGATTGGCTACATTTTGTTGTAAGTGCTGTAAAATATGTTCAATACGAACATGATGTGGCAAATTTGTTTGTGCTGGTTTTCCACCAGGTCCAGCAGCTCCTATAATATTAAATAAGTCCGATTGACTAGTTGGTGTGGGAGGTTTTCCTTGAGGTATTCCATTGGGATTAATATCATATTGTTCATAGGGATTGAAGGGATCATTGTGATAGAAGGGTCCATAGGGATTTTGACTGCCTGGATGTTGTGGTGCTAGATTTTGATTATAATTAACACTATCATACGGCGATATACCACCGCCCAGGTGGACAGGCACAAAACCTGGACCTAAACCTGGATGATGTATGGGTATATCCTCATCCTGTGGTTCATGAACATCATATTTAACATCATTTTGTTGAGGTTTAATTACTGGTTTCTTGACATGTTTATCATGCTTCTCAGGTTTTTCATGCTTATCAGATTTCTCCGGCTTATAATCAAAACTATATGGAGCTTGACCACTCTTAGGTGGTTTACCATCTACTGTGGGGTAAAAGGCATTATCGGATTTCTTATCACTCTCCTTGGAATTCACAACATTAAGAACTTCCTTCTTATCAATTGGCTGCGTTGTAGAAGCTGTTGTTGTTTTTCATGTTTTACATTTATTATTATTTTTTTTAATTTTTGATTTACAGATTTTTATATTTACAAATGCATTTTTTTGCAAAGATTTTTTATTTAATGAAGCATTTATTTTAGTTTTAAAAAGTGGGTGAGTGCGCAAATAAAAAAATGATTTTTTTTTATAAAAAAAATAAAAAGAGTTATAATTATAAAAATATATTATTAAATGCTAAAAAATTAAGAAATAAAAAAGTATAAAGAAATTTATGATAAACACTTCGCATTAGGAAAATGTTTTCGTTTCGATTATATAAATTTAGTTGATTTTATGAATGATGATTGATAGATGATTTCATAACGAAATGCATTCAATGATCTCGAATAGAAAACGTAAGGAAAAACTTTCAGATAGAAGTGGGAGTTCATGTAGAAAATACAATGATTTTTTTTAAAATAATAATATGGGTCTCATGCATAAAGAGGTACCAGTTAGTCACTTGTAGGTTATTTTAAATAAGTTTTATTTTTTTCAAAAGAAAATGTTATCAGAATTGATCAACTTTACTCTAAGATAACTTCTCAAATTCTGATCGAATTTACTATAGAAAAACTTGAGTTTTCTATAAGAAATTTTTTCGAAGCTCTTTAAACCTAAACTGTCATATTCTAAACAACTTTTCTGTAGAAAAACTTGTCATACTCTGAACAAAATTTCTACAGAAAACTTGTCACATTCTGAGCATTTGAGACATTCTGAATAACTTCTTTATAAGAAAACTTATTAGATACTGAACAACTGTTGCATAAGAAAACCTGTTAGATTCTGAACAACTTTTTTAAAAGAAAAATTGTCAGATTATAAATAACTTTTCTTTAAATTTTTTTAAATTCTGAGCAACTTTTTCTATAATAAAACTTATCGGATTCTGAATAAGTTTTTGTTACGATTTGAGTTTTTCCAAAACTCGTATTGCTAGAACCTTGGGGATTTGGTAGACTTAAAGTTCTGAAAATTTGTTTGTCTTCTATAAACTTTTATTTGCCGATATTTCGTTTATCGATCAACTTTGACTTATACAAGATTCTGAAAATGTTACTGAATTGTATTTGATTTTGATCCACGTCAATCCTAACAAAATTCAACTTCTCTTGTTAAACTTGTTTCAGAAGAAACCCTTAATATACTAAAAATTTCAAATCTACCTTCGTTATGAAAAATACATATATCGTAAGTCCTTCCTTACATTTTTCTATTTGATAATTTTATACCTAAAATTCGACCTTATTTATACATTAAATACTTAAAAATAAAACGATCATTATTTATTTCTTTTAAATCAATATTCCATTATAACCCCAAGCATACTAAGCCGGTTTAACCTCCTTGGACCCATATTAGTGATTAAAATTATTTATATATTTTCATGTTTTGCATTTGGCATACAAAAAAAAAACATTCAAAGAAAAGTGATAAAATATGAAGCTTTTCACATTAGAAAAAAAAATAACATGCAACGTTAAAATACAACGTTATATAGAGAAACCAATTCTTTTATATTTACCATTATGACCCTGATGTTCTGCTGATATTTCCTCTTCCTCTTCTTCTCCATGTTGTTTGCTATCGTTGTCTTGGCCATTATAAGGACCGGCTTCAAAAGAGGCACAAGACCAATGTTTACAACATTCATCATCGGGTATCGGTACTAAGCGGGCTTGAGAGATATGGCAACCCAAATCTGCGGGTGGTAAAGCCAACACAGGTGGACAAGCGGGTCTGCATTCTACTTTACCATTTTCACAATAACAATGTTGTTCACAACCTATTTAATGTGTTCATGATGTGGATGATAATGGATAGAGGGATGATGGAATAATATATTTCAAAGGGAGTTAGTAATTTTCTTTTTTTCGATTGCGATTAATGAGAGTTTATGAAGTGTAAAATTTACCTGTTAGATTGGTGGGTATTTGAGACCAATTTTCAAATTCTTGACCTCTATAGGTACAAGTACCATTATCCACACAACGCATACTATCAGGACAACAGTGAGGGGCTTCTGGTTTGAAATCGGCAGGTACTGGTTCCCATTTCAAGCAATGAGGATTTACAACATCTAAACCAAATGAGGAGGGACATTGAAGTTTGGCACAATGAACACCTTCAGAAGTACAAATACATAATTGTTCACAACCATCATGGAATTGTTTGCCATCCGAATACATTTGTCCTTTATATTCACAAACAGCATCTGTAACAGCGCCATCGACATCACGAGCCTCTGGAAAACCATAACCATCATCACCTATGGCATTGTGGGCCGTAGGTGGTGAGGGGGTTTGTTCATGATCATCTAAAGTAACATCACATAATTCCAATTGACAACAAACATCTTTGGGATCCTTGACAAACACACATTTATCTAGACGTGTGTGATTGCGTTGGGGACATCTGGGTTTACAGTTCATTATACCACCTTCGTCACAGTGACAAATTTGTTCACAACCAATTTCCAAACGTTCACGGAACTTATATATGCCACCATTATAATGACAATCAAGACGTGTTTTATGTGTTGAAGCTGGATTTTATTGTTTGTTTTTGGATTGATGTAGTAAAATGTTGTTTTGAGGCAAATTGTGTTTTGTTTATTTGTTTGTTTGTTTGTTTTTTTTAGTTGTAGTGAGGCAATTTTTGTTTGTTGTGATTGAGTTTTGAATGAATATATGAAATGAAATTAAAAACGATATTATCATTTGATCCAACCAAAAATAAAAATACTAAACAAAAGCAAATGCAATAAGCTAAATATGATATGTAAAAAATGAATGAACATACCACCTAAAATGGACACTATAATGAAATAAGGAAATATATATTTTTTGGATTCATATGTTTTTTTTTCTTCTTTTCTTGTTAAACTACATTGAAAATTATACTGTTATACCTTTCATTCTTTAACTGTGTTAAATAATTATCAAACTGATAATATAAATCTTACAAAACACTTACCATTCATAGATTCAGCAGTGGATTGAGTGGGTAAAAATACTTCCTCAGCTGTTATGCATTCCATTGTGGCACAACATTCATCATCTTCTACAACAACTTCACGACAATTTGTTTGTTCTGATTCCATACCGATTTGCATGGAGCCACGTTTAAATGTTTTACCCATACAACGGGGTGAACAAATCCATTCACCACGATTACAAGTACAACGTTCATCACAACCACGTTCTATATTTTCACCATTCTAAAAGAAGAAGAAAAAAAAAGATAATGAATTTAAAACCCATTAGAATGTTTGTTTGGTTTGTGGTTTGTTCGTTTTTTTTTAAATTCGTCTAATTTAAAATAATTTTCCTTCTCATTTAAACGAAAAATTTACGAGTATGAAAAAAAGTCACGCTGACTTTTAGAAATCTTCTTAGAAAATTATTTCGAATTTATTTTTGTAGAGGAAATTTGTAGAGCATAAATTTATTTAGAAATTCTATTATTTACTAATTTTTGCTATTAACTAAATTTTAAGAAAAACTTTCTTAAACAATCATATATTATTGGCAATTTTTCTTTAAGACTTAACAAAATGGGAATTTGTGTAATACTTATTTATTTGCTATTCACTTTTGTGTCTTAATTTGTGATCATTTTAAACTCATTAGTTTAGTTTTATTTGTTTAACTTTGTTTTTGCTTTTTTTGCAAAACCATAATTATTTCATAAAAAAAGGTTAATTACCAACGTTAGGTTAAGCAAATAATAAGATAATTTAGCAATATAACTTATCATATTATAAACTCACTAACCATATGAGTACAAGCAACATATAGAGTTTTGGCAGTTATTAGAAAAATTATGCAGTTATGGTACACTTCCATTTTCAATTAAGAAAAATAAATAAATATGAGATATTTATTAAAAATTATCACCCTTTCATCCATAATTGTATTAAAAGTGTACTTTTCATTCATAATTTGTTTGTTGCATAATAAAATAAAGGGCAGATTCAAAAATTGTTGTCCTAAATTTTGCAAACAAATTTACGAAAGGAAAGTGGATATGATTCGAATTCCGTTTAATTAATAAAAATAATAAAATAATAATTGAAAAAAAGTAAAAAAATGGCTTGTACTATCTGAAATTTTAACAAACTTTTCTGGCTAATTAAACTGTTCGAAGCCTAAGTATATATCTTCCATTTAATTAATTATTTATTAATTCACATATGGTTTATATTCTAAACCTACAGATTTTCGTACAGTTAAAAAATCATACTATTTCATCATAAGATGCAAGGAATGAGAGCGAAAAATTCTTAACATATTTATTTATATTTATAAGTTACCTTTGCAAAACATGTCAGTTATTATTTTTATTGTCAAAGAAATTTTCCATCTGATTAAAGTGATTGACCAGAAAAAGTGCGTTTCAAAAGAGCTCACAGTACGTTCGATAGGAAAGTAGCCCAGCTAGCTCAGAGCACGATCTATTTGGTACGAAAAGTTAAAGCTAATGCAGGTTCATAAAAGTAAAATTCTCATAAAATTCTTGACAGGAATCCTGCTAAAAAATTATAGACTAAAAACAGAGCACGAAAATTGAAGTCAAGTTTTCTAAAAAAAAAATATTTTTGTTGTATAGTGGATGACGAAACGAACGATCTGGAAGATATTTTTGCAACTTCCTGGACAAACATTTTATATTGCTGATGCTTTAGAGGATGTTGAGGAAATGTTTAGGATCCAAAAGCAGACAAAATGTCCTAAAAAGTTGTTGGTATGGAAAGCAATATGCAGTTGCGGTAAAAAAAACTCAATCATTTGTTCCAACCCCAAAGAACAAATCCTCCAAACTGCTTGGAGCTACAGTCGGTGGAGAGATATGGGGTAATTGTTTTTTTTTTTTGTGATATCGTTTTTTATCTTATACACAGAGTTGCAAAAGTATATATACTTTTTATAACTTGATTTCATTTATTATCGCATTTTTATATTTGTTCCTTTTTTAAATGCTCATTTAAGACGATCCATAATGGAAAATGTCTACACTTATTTTAGAAGCCAATTTGAACGTAATTAGGTAATTTTTCATTCCATAAAATTAAATTTAAAGTTTTTGAATCAATTTGTAGCCTCTCATATTTAAATTAATGCAGTTCTTACAGTATGAAAAATTATAAATATTTTATTTCAGAGTGTATGAATCAGTACCGATAATTTTTCAGAGACGTTAAAGTATGAAAAACTAATACAGATTTTTTTTAAAGACTACGACTGGATTGAAACATTTATAACATTTCACCTTTATTTTCAAAAATGTAGTTTAGCATTCTCATAATATAAAATGTTCCTTACAAAAATAGGAATGAAAGTAATAGAAAATACTTACATTCTAATAAAAATAATTTGACGGATTTGTGGTACTTTTCCGATTTTATGTTGGTACTTTTTTCGAAATGATGTGTTGTACTTTTTCCTTTGTTTTTCAGACATAAAATCAATTATATAAACATCCAAATAGTTGAATATAATTTGAGGTATTATTTGGTACTATTAGAATTGCTCAAGGTACTTCTTGTATTTTTATAAAAATTTACTCACTCTTTACTCTTACAAAAGTACCATTTTAAAATAAATTGAATGTCGATATTTTAAGATGTTTTTTGGTTTTTCAATGTAATTTATTGTATCAATTTATTAATATGAAAAAATTTTGTGAAAAAAAATAATTTTTTTAACAATTATTTAAATATATGATCCTAATGAAATAGCGGGTAAAATACCAGTAATTCTTTTTTATTTTTATTATTTTTTTAATTCTTCTCTTTTACGAGAAAACCTGATCCAACATGGAAAAATTGAAACTTGGTTTTACTGACAGTAGTCATAGGTATTTTCATAATACGTAATATGGAACAATCAAAATTGTAGGATCAAACGTTTTCAATTAAGATAAAATCTTTAAATACATAATTTTAAAATACATATTTTTTTTTAAGTTTTAAAACTCAACCTTTTTATTAAACTTTAATTATTTTGTGTCGCTCTTTAAAACATATTTTTAATATTTTTTTAATTAATCTTAACAACAATTGCGCTGTTCAAAGAATTTGCAATAAAAATTAAAATTAAATATAATTTTTTCTCTATTAAAATAACTGATGCCGGTAGTTTTACAACAGACATTAATTTAATTGTTTAAATATATTTCCGTATATTCATAGAACAATTAATAAGAAATTAAAATAAAAACAAGAATATAAACAAGTAAGAAGTTAAAGTCGGCTAAGTCCGTCTTTTTATTACCCTACACCACATTGTTGGTTATAAATCGTAGCTATCAGTTACTAATGAACGACCCTCGTATACATTTATTTTATTATGATTAAGAGTACAGTACATTAGTATTATACTAACGTTAATGTAGGATTTGTGAGTTTTAAGATGATTTCTCTGCATGAACTGTGTGTAGGCTAGAGGAAATTATGTACCGAACCTCCTCAAATTTTGTTCAGCGTTTTTTGCTTGAATTTATTCTAATTTGACCAATTTTATTACTATACCAACATATATGTGAGATTTAGGTTCCTCAAAGTGATGTTTTGAAGGGGAGTTATATGGAATTTATGTGAATTAATAGACCGATCCTCGTATAATACGATTCATAATATTAAAGGACTTACTTGTCCCAATACGCTTTATATTCAAATGTTTTATGGCCTTTAAACCACATTCCAGGAGAAACATTTGTATTAGGATTAGGTGATATAATTAACCAACATCGCCATAAACAATAGTCTACGATGGTGTAGGGTATAAAACGATAATTAAAACTTTTGTAAGCAACAACTTGAACTATTGAAAGTTGAAATACGTATGTGTCTTAAGTCTTTTGTTTTTTATTAAATAACTGAGTCATGATTATTTCGCGTTAGAAGATAAATAATTTATAATTATTTTAAATAATTTATATATAAAAATAATTGAATATCTGTTTTTTTGTTTGCTTTTTTGAACATTTTATTTTAGTTACTAACTTGTTGTTTTAAATAAATATTTAGCAATAATTTTTAGAAATAATTTTATAAAATAAAAAGTGAATGCATTTTTTTCACATTCATATATTTTTTATTTTGGTGAATGGTATAATTCAGTTTTTATTATAGTTAATTTTTGTAAAACTTTTTTATTATTTTTAAACAAAATATTATGCACTTTATTGTTTATGTTTTATTGTTTTTCTTCTTTGTTTAATTTTATCTGCAGTTTTTGTTGCTGTTATTGTTGTTTTTCCGTACGGTCGTCTGATTTAATTTCAACTCTAAAATGCAAGTTTTTTTTTTTTTTTTGTATTTTTAAATAGATTTAACTCTTATATTTCTATTAGTTTGTGTGTAATGTGTTTTATTTCTTTTAAGATTTCATTGGCCTGTTTCTATTTTTTCTCGTTGTTGTTATTCATTTATTGTTGAACATAATGCGGCATTTTCGTTCCACTTTTATTTCATTTAATATTATTATTTTTTTGTTCATTTAATTTGATTTTAGCAACCGGGTTTTCATAATAATAAAACAAGAAATATCTTTTGAAAATCTCTAACAAACATTTTTATTTGAGTCAAATAACTTTAAGAGTTTCAGACGAATTATTATGCACCAACAACTGATCTTATAACCGGTCTTCTATACAGGGTGTCATTAAAATTGTATTGTTTAATAAAAAAGTTAACAGCAACAATGAAAATGTGTTGGTTGTATGTTTTTTTTCTTGTTTGGTTTGACTATTGTTAATGATTAAAAAAAAAGTTTAGAAAAATTCAACATGTTAAATTCAAAATTTATTTGAATTTTAATATGTTTTTTTTTCCTTTTAAAATCGTCTTGAAAATGATTTTCAAAATTATTTGAAATATTTCTAATTTTTTTTTAAATTTTTCAATAAACTTAACATATTTATTTCCGGTGCAATCTGGAATATATAAGAATAAAAATATTATTATATATATTCCTGAGGAACATAGTAGTTTTAAAAGTGAAAAAAAAAATAATTTTTCATTTCAAATAAGAAGTTAGATCGAAAAATTCTCAACATACTATATGTTAACGAACAAAAAAAAAAAAAAAAAAATTCCTCTTTAAAAAAAGCACAATATCTCTCCACTAATATTAGCTGCCAGCAGTTTGTTTACAATAGTAACAGGATGCCAACTCAGATCAAGAGTAGGTAAACACATCATGAAAACAGTTGTTTTGAGAAAACATTTCTTGAACTTTTGTTCAACACTCCCTCAAGCATACGCAATATAAAATTTTTGATCAAAAAGTTGCGAAAAATCTGCCAGAACATATGTTTCGTCATCCATTATGCAGCGAAAACATATTTTTTTTAGAAAACTTAACTTTAATTTCCATGCTCTATTTTTGGCCACTAAATTTTTAGCAGGGTTCCAGTCAGGAACTTTTTGAACCTTGTATGTTTTAAAACCTGCATTAACTTTTACTTTTCGTATCAAATAATTCGAGCACTGAGCTAACCGGGCTGCTTTCCAACGGATGTGTTGGGAGATCTTTTCAAATGCATTAGTATGCACTTTCTGCATTGTTAATAAGATTAACAATAAATTCATTTTGTTTGATATTAACCAAAATAAGTGACATATTTTACACAGGTAACTTGATAAAAAGAAAAATCAATTAATACTTGAGTTAAAACTTTTAATGAAAGACAAACGTGTGTTAGAATTTTTCAATCGCATAACAAGCAACGCAACATTGTTGACATAACAAATCCTACTGTGTTGTAGGTTATAAAAATTTAATGTTTAATGTTTACAATCAAGTATTTGTCTTAAATCTTTTGTTTTTTTTCAGAACACTTTTCACTTTAACGTCAATTTAACCTGTTGTTGTTTTATTTAATATCAAGGGAACAATTTATTTTAAAATTTTATCAAAGGTCGTCTACAATTTATTATTTTACATTCCAGGTCATATATTTATAGACTTTTCATTAATTAATTTCATAATATTATTTTTTTTTTGCATTACATATATCTATACGTATATTGTTTTTAATTATCATTAATCTAATAATGCTATAAAATCAACATGCTATAAAATAATTAAATTCCATTAAAAAATCCTTCATATATAAACTAAAGTAAATAGTTGGTCATTGTGTGAATTATTTTTCATTTTTCTTGCATTTTTTGCCAAAAATGATTTTTTGCTTTTGCCCAGACATTTTACAGGTAAATGTACTACTCGTTTCATACAATGCCACATACCAATAATCCACCAGCTATAAAATTAATGCAACAACAAAAAGCACGTGTGGCATGAGTTGTTTTTATGGATTTTTAAACAAAATACAAAAAAAACTTATTTTATATTTTATACCCTACACCACGATAGAAGGTGAGGGTATTATGCGTTTGTACAGATCGTTACAAACATCAGAAAATATTTAACCTTGTCCCTTCGTTCGTCGTTCACCTTGATGTCCATGTAAAGCTTGTTCACAAAGTACATTTGTGAAGATATCTTAATGAAATTTAGCACGTTTTATTATTTTAGCCCAAGGAGGTTGCCTATTGAAATTGGTTATGATTGGTCCATTATTTCATATAAACCCCATACAGATGTCTCCCCGGAATAAGGGGAGACATCTGTATGGCTTAAGGCTCATAAAATTCCTAAATATAAAACGATTTTATCCAACAATTCGCAAATAAGTCTTTTTATATTCCTCAACGATGTGCAAAATTATACAAGAATCAGTCCATTATTTCTCATAGGTCCAATACAAACATTCTTCCAAAAATCACCTTTAACTCATAAATTGGTCATATACGTGAATATTGTAAACATATTTTGCCAAATTAAGATAAAAATAACAAAAATCGCTGTGCGAAATTATACGAGGGTTGGTCCATAATTTTTTCAAGATCACATATAACCCTCCAAAACAATTTTTTAACGCATATAATCAACATAAATATGAGTACCAAAATGATCTATTGCACAAATAAACATAATTAAGACAAAATTATACGAGGGTCGTTCATAAATTTTTGTAGCAGTTATTTACAACAACAATGTAGTGTAGGGTAGTACATAGTCGTTCTTGATCTACTATAACATTTTTACTTATTTTTATTTGTTTTTGCTTTTCGTCAAATAAAATCGATGTAAAACTCATATATTGAAAGTGAAAGTATTTATTAAAATATTTGTAAACGTTTTTGTTAAAGAAAAATTTACTTAAAAAATGCAAATTTTTATTTTCATTTTTTGGTCAGCAAGATGTGTGTTTCACATTTTTTGTTTTGTTTTAACTTGGCTCTGAGTAAGAAAACATTTAATGTGCATTTTGAAGCAAAAAAGTGTATTTTTCATTTAATATTTGCATGTTAATTACAATAATAATTAGTAGTAAATGTTTTTACTTAATGAAAGTGATAGTTAATTTATTTATGAAATGAGAAAAGCAAAATAAATAATAATTTTTAAAATGATGGCAAAAAAAGTATTGTCATTTAAATATTTGCTGATTTATTAAAGGAATGTGGGCTTAAACACATTATTCATCAATAGGAGATTATTATTATACATTTTTCAATTGCATATATTTGTAATTGTTATGCGAAACTTGGTAATTGTAAATCGAAACTTTCTAATAATATTTTTAATTTCTAGAAGTGGACGATAAAGGCTATAAATTAATGAAATTTGTCACTTATAGTCAATTTGACTCAAGTATGAAGCACGTTGATTTGTCCATTACTTCATTTAGTCCTCTAAAAATGTTCTCCCAGATTGGCGTCCATAGAAACAAAATTTCTCGAAATTTGATTTGAAGAAGGATAGTTAAGGTTGAATATCCTGTCAATTTATAAACTTCTTATAAAAGTACTCTTGAAGATTTTCATTTTTATAAAATTAAGTGGTCATAATGATACCAATATTCGAAATTTAAAACTGAATCTTCCATACGATAATACCGACAATCCCAATCCCAATAAAATGTGTTAAAATTTTTTTTCACTGAAATTATTATCCTGTCATTATAACAGCCGTCCGGCTGAAAATAATTCTTGGGTGTTTATCTAACATATATAATTTAGATATATAATAGGGATAATTTAAAGATGATTCCAGCTTTGGAATTTGAGAACTTAAGAACAGTTTCTATAAGGATTGTGGACAGAACTTTTTCCCAAACACATTCGGAGTTGGTTTATAAAAAACAAAAAGAAAATTTAAAATTCATAACTAAAAAGTGTTGAAGTAAATTCCAAAAAGTTCCAAATTCAGACTAAAATAACGTTTAAAAGGTTTCATATATTTATGTTGAAAGAATATCACAAATAGATTAAAAAGCACAAGGGTAAAAATAGGAGATAACTTACATTTAAGCATATTTTAAAGGACTTTTTACTACAAAATTTTTTAACATGAAACATTGATGATAATTTTAAAGTGTTTCACCACTTGAAAAGTTGGTCGCTATTTTGCCGTCAGTTGATAGCTCTTCCTTTTATAAATATAATATTGTATTATATTTTTAGTGAATTTTCAGTAATAATTACAGTTGTTTTTTGAAATTATTCAGTTTTGATATTCAAATAAAATTTATGTCAACCTTAAGAAGCTGTGTACTTTATTTTTCTTAAAAACTATCCAGTAATTCCCCAACGTCCTTCAATAATTTTCAAAACAGTTTTTTATATATATATATCTCCAAACGATATCTGGGTGTAAAAAATTCCATTACCATGAATTTTAGAACAAATCAAGTTTGTAAACTTTCATAAAATTCCAGTTTTGCAATTTGGCAAATTAAGCCGCAAATAAGAGTGTTTAAAAAAAAGGTCGAATTTAGGAAAAGTTTTTGAAGGCTTTAGAATAATATAAATACCGTTAAGGTTACTTAGGAAAATTTTTTCTAACTCAAAAGGAGTGTAACTACTTTCTTTGGCAACAACTTGGCGTAAAATCGACATTTAATGGTTTTGGATTTCATGAAAATATTTTTTTCTTTACAAAATAATAAAAGATATTTGAAGAATTAGTTCAAAATGAGGACTCGCTATATCATAAAACTTTCGTATACTTTTTTTCTTAAACTTCGATACATTTCAATAGTTTTCACAAGCAAAATTCTTTCAAAATCTTAAAATCAGTTTAGATATAAGAAATCTGGAGCCCTTTTAATATTTTTATGACCCGTTGTATCCAATATTGGGGTGCACCTTCACATACATATAATTCAAACTTAAAACCTTGTGATATTTTTTTTAATTTTATTTGAAATAAAATTCTTTTTTATTTTAATAATCGAAAGAAATTCGAAGTACATTTAGATTTTGTTATATTTCCGCCATTTATGAGCCACTTTCGCTGATAAATAGTTGATATATATTTTAGATATAGGCCGGTTTTTTAATTCATAAAGCACCTATAAGATCTAAGCTTCTAATGTTATAAGGCTACACTTTTCTGCTATCAGAAAATACTTATTTTGTCCTACACTTGGCAGTAAAAATGAGCGATATTTTCACGACTGTTAATCGTTAATCACTGTCATTGGTAAATCACTGGTAACTGCAGTGACTGAAGTTATGAAATAACAGTTACTAATAATGTCGTTCTTTCTTATATGTTGCATACTCAATTGTATTTGTTTTTATTTTGAACCAGCAAAATTATTTTAAGGTGGTGCTGAGCATAAATTGGCGATTTATCTAAAATGAATTTTTTTTGTTTGCTGTATGCACAGTATGAACACTAATAGAGACTCCTATATTCAAAGAAAACAATGTTCTCTGCCATTTATTCTTAAGCCTTTTTAATAAACATAGAAAAGATGTCTGCTTTCTTTTGGAATTCTGAAATCTCTGCCACTGTTTTGAAGAACAATGATTTAAAAATCACTTTCAGTGGGAACAACGTTATTCAAAAATCACGGTATCGCTCATCTCTACTTGACAGTCATTCTATTGCCAAACACAATAACTGACTAAACCACGAAAAATTTAATCTTTAACTTCCGAAAAATTTAAGAGTAAAAATTTTTACGGCCTCATCTTTACATATTATTGTATAGAACTTTTGAAATGATGGTATTTGTTTTATTAAGCATT
This sequence comes from Cochliomyia hominivorax, assembly GCA_004302925.2. Lineage (NCBI taxonomy): Eukaryota > Metazoa > Arthropoda > Insecta > Diptera > Calliphoridae > Cochliomyia > Cochliomyia hominivorax. The sequence continues at coordinate 33,640,950 of PYHX02000467.1, read as the reverse complement.
AAACTTACATTATTTATTTTTAATTAAGACTTTAGAAATGTTTAATTAATAACTAAATTTATTTCCTTATTGCTTTAAACGTTTAAATTATAAACTTTACAATATTGCGTTTAATACGTTTTTTTAAAGTTTATTTGTTTTAACAAATAAATGCCATTAACGTAATAAAGCTTCTCTTCTGCTATTTATTATTCTAACATTAACATTTGTTATAATGTAATGTACTCAGTCTTACATATTAATTATAAAAATGTTATTTTATTTAACTAAAATTTATTATTCTATTACAATGAAACCTGATAAGATTTTTAAACATAAAAATTAAATATTAGAATTTCTATAAAAATGTCTTATTTTAATGCAAAAAAACTTAAAACTAAAAATAAATATTCTCACAAAAAGGAATTGAAGTGTGAGATAGGAAAGTTCTTAATACAATGTTTATCATTAAATACACGTTTAATGTACATTTATATTGTTAATCTGATTTAAATGAGTGACCAAAAAAAGAACGCACCAAAATTGTACATAATTTTTTATAAAACCCAACTTGGACGTACAAAAAATTGGCCAAGCTTTCAAGGCTGTGCCGTCAAACTGTTTCCAATGTTTTAAAATGTGTCTGCTGAAAGATAACCTGGTACAGGTAGAAGGAATAGTCCTCATGATAAATAGAAAGCATTTTCAAAAGGCTTCCAACATATCTGGCAGGAAACCGGGTCGATTAACTCAGACTTTAGACTGTCTTATACGAAAATTTAGGGTTAATACGGTTTTTAAAACATATAAAAAGTTCTCAATAGGAACGCCGCTAAAAATTTAGAGGTTAAATACAAAACACGAAAATTGAAGTCAAGTTTTCTTATAAACCTATATTCAGATAGATTTTTTGCAACTTCCTGGTCAAAGACTTTATGTTGCTGATGTTCGAGGGAATATTGAAGAAAAGTTTAGAATTCAGAAGCAATCAAAATTTTTCAAAAAATGCTTTGTATGGCCAGCAATATTTAATTGCGGTAAACGAAGTCAATTATCAAGGAATGTTTACAAAAAAGCTTGCTTTCTATTCATAAGACTTCGTAATATGTCCACCTATTTTTGGCCTGATTTGGCAACCTGTCACTATGGCAAACAAGAACAGTAATGTGGCATTTGTACCAATAGAGGTTAATCCTCCAAACTGCCCGGTACTGAGGCCAGTGGATAGATATTGGACTCTTGTTAATTGTAGAGTACAAAAAGGTGTTCAAAAGTATGGTAGATTTTACATGAAGATGAAATCCCTGGTCGAGCAATGTGAAAGAAATACTTATAAAAACATGAATAAAAGGTTTTCCAAAGAAGGTTCAAAATAGAGATTAAGTTATAAAAATATACATTATTTTTTGTAATTTGTTATATTAAGTAAATTTTATGATTATTAACATATATGTTTAATAAGAATTTTTAAATCTCACTCCTTAGTATTTATGGATAGTTTAAGGTTACAAATAAAAAACTTTTTAATAATGTGCATATGTCTTAAGTCTTTTGTTTTGTTATATACGAAAGAAAACACTACTCTAATTTATAAGTTTCTGAGAAAAAAAAACTTTTCACTTTTTTTAATTGTGAAATGTAATGAATCAGAAAAAAATATTGTTACGGTTAATTGAAAATTTTCGTCACGTTTGACTTAAAATAATATAAAATAAACAAATAAATGTTATATAATTTTTGAAATCTAAACCACAAATATTTGTCCTATAAACAAATCAAAATCAAATCACTAAAAATCACTCATTAAACACAAAAAGAAGAGGTTTCAATATCAGCATTTTTATTATTTTTGCTATACTATTTCAGTTTTTGTCTTTTTTTTATTATCATATTTTTATTTATTCGATTTCTTTTATTTTTCGTCTAACACACTTGCATTTTTCAGCCGACTTCCTTTTTTTCTTGTTGGTTGTATTTTATTGTTTTCCTGTATTTTATTTTTCAATTTCTCTATTTTTACGGAAAACTTGTTTAAGATTTTGGTGTCATATTTTTTGTTTTTGTCTAAAACATGAAATATAAATTTATGGCGATTTTATTTTAATTTTTCGCGTATTTTTTGGTAAAATTTGTTTTTGATTTCTTGTTTTCGCTTTTTTTAGTATTTTTATTTATATTTTTGCTTTCAAAGATCATAAAACTATTTCCTAGTTGATCCAGTTTTTATTTTTTTAATTTGTATATTTTTGTTTCATTTCATGTTTTATATACCAAAATAGCTGATGTGTGCGTGTGTGTGTGTTTGATTTTTTGCGAACCGAAAAAATGTGTTGATGTCTGATTATGAATGAAGTGTCTCAACTAAAATTGTTGTATTTAAAAGCGGACAATGACTTAAGAAATTGAAGCAAATGTAATTGATAATCAGGTAATTTATGTACAGAGTTGTTTTTCTATTTTCTTTTCTGAATTTTGTTAATGTCTAAATTTCGTGTACAGGAAAATGTGATTTTTAAGTAGTTGATTTAAAGATCGCGATTGTGAATACAAAAATATATTAAAATTTATACAAAACAAAGTTGTTAATGGTCGAAATGTTTATTGTAGGGACATGAATATTGTTACAACATAGAAACTTAATTATTTAAAATGAATTCCAAAAGTGTAATTTATTCTTAGGTCATAAACCTTAAAAAATCAAAACTATTTAAGGAAATAATTCAGGGAAATCTATTCTTAAAAATGAGATTCTTAAAAGGATATACACATGGTCAAAAGAATCTGTCTATATAATTCCAACAAATTCCTAACAAATCCTACTAACACAAAAATAGAAATTAACTCGCTAAAGATTAATTTGTTCGGATCCAAACTTAAAATATAATTTTGTGAAATTTTACTTTCAAAACTTGTTTTAAGTGACATCAAATACAAGGATTCCTTAGATGATCAGTTCTGATTGATCAGAGGATGTGGTGAATTTTAAGGTCTAATGTTTTTTGATGGGTACATTTTGCGTATGGATTCTAAGACCGTAGCATTATGGGATTTGAGAGTAAAAAATGATTCACGAATTTAATAAGGATTCCTAAGAACAACTTCCGATTTTATGGTATCAATTCCTGATACCAGTAAAAGCATGAACTCCGTTGAATTTATCCCAGCAACCAGTGAGGATATGTGATGTTAAGTTGATGGCCGAGCTGGAAAATGTATGTCCAATAACCAAAAAACAAAAATTCCTGGGAAATAATAAAAAATACAATTTGGAAAAATGCTCCTGGGAATGTGGATGATCTATGGAAACAATTTGCTAAATTTGTGGCTACAGAACATCCTAAGAAGAAGATAAAAGTTCTGTTGGATCTGCAACAGAAAAAGAAAGAAAAAAATAAAGGAAAAACATTTTTCTTTGTATCATTTTTGACTTGAGGTTTAAATTCGTAAACATACGGAGCGTCAACGGAAATCATTCACCGAATAATTGCTCATCCTATAAGAAATCGGGAATCATTCACCGAATACTTTCTCAGCCTACAAGGCCATATGCGACACAAAAATGGAATGAATGGAAAGAAACGCCCATTCGGTTTACCAGAGTTACATTCAAAGAAGGGCTTTCAAAAGATCTACAAATGCTGTTCGAGAATGGGTCCACATTTTTCTGAAATTCACCTCAATTAGGATTAAATTCTCATTTATGCGAGACTCTCAAGATATTTAAAACAAATTATTTTATACAAGCAAAAAACATAAAATAAACATTTTGAAAATCGGTCAATAATTTGTATTATGGTGTAGGGACTTAACCGAATCGACTATATTTTATTAGGACATATGTGATTTATTAAAGTAACAACAAATTTAGTATTAAGTAATACAAATTTACTCATCACTTATGAAGAAGCTCTTGAAACAGCAACAAGTAAATGACCCGTGACATTAACATTTTCTAATATACAGATATATTTGATCATCAAAAATGTGTTGCTGTTTCTCAAATTATTTCCTTAAACATTTCCAAAGTGCCAGATCCACGATATATATACTAGGAACTAGTGAAAACTATGTTTACAAATGTTTCATTAACTTACAAAAATGATGAATAAAAAATAAAAACACTGATTTAAGGAAAATCCAAAATTTCACGTGACTATTTTTGTCATTTAGTAAAGTTTTAATAATTAATTATACAGTTTAATTATTCATAATAAATCCCTCGTACTTACACTAACAAGTTTTTGTGTAAAGTCTTTTGTTTTTCTTCTAATTTAATTTATTCTATTAAAAATACAATACTCATTTTGAGAAAAATTTAAATAATATAAAAAAATATATAAATTTTCTTTATTTTAGTTAATCATGTTCAACTAATAAATATTCTTTACGAACAAGAGTGCTAAACACTATAACAATAGACATCGCACTACAGGGTCATTTTAGACGTCATTTAACTAACAAATTGTTAACGTTTCTATTTCTACACTTATTTCCCTCCATTTGTTTTACTAGAGAACCCCTCAAATTAATTCATTGAAAATAAAATAAAAATAAAAATAATAATAATAATTTACCTTATAACTCTTGCCATCATCCATACATTCACGATTCATGGTATCACCGGCTGCTGTTATTTCAGTTATTTTCATTTGTGGCTCTGACGAATTTTCCGTTGTTGTCGATTGTTGTTGTTGTTGTTGCTGTTGTCCAGCTTCCATTGAAGACGATGTATTTGGCATTGCTGTTGTTGTAGTAGTGATCATTTCTTCTTTGGTATTTTCATGTATAGCAAAATGATCATGTAAATGATGGCCACTATGATCATGTAAATGTTCATGTGTTTTTCTCATATCTCCCATCTCTTCATCGTCTTCATCCATACTAACATCACTAATATCTTTGAAAGCAGAATTTTTATGTTCATGATCATTATGGGAACGTTGAGTTGTCACAAAATTATAATGATAATTGAAATTATCATCATCTTCAGCCGATATGGAGGAGTCAACCGAACGACCCTCACCATTGAAAACATAAACAGCTGGCATTTCATGTATTTTCTCTGTTGTGGAAGAGGTCATCGAGGGCGATTGTTCATTTTTGTTATCAATAATTTCAACATTTGTATGAGAATGTTCGTGTGTTGTGTGATCATGTGTATGTTCACTGTGATCGTGTGGGTGTTGATGATCATGTTCATGTTCATGCATATGATGTCCTTCAGTTATACTAATTACAGGTCCCACAGGTGTGGCTGCTGTTGTTGATGTTGTTAGAAAACTTTCATCTTTGTCATCCTCATCATCATCATCATCGTCTTTCATGTTAATGGCTCTAGCCCTTCCCTCGGGAGTATCATTGTGCATTGGTGTAATGGCATTGTAGATAAGAGGTTTGGCAGTTGCTTCATTTTCATTGCTAATAACAATTTCATCAGTGTGAGTATTTTCAAATGGTTTTGGTGCTGTGGTAGTAGTTGTTGTTACTGGTACAGCATCTAATGAATCTTCAGTGCTCGATAACATTTGATAGTCCTCATGTTCAGCCAAACGATCATGATTTTCTGATAAAATATGAGCATGATAGGGATCTTCATGCTCTTCAATTGATTTTGAGACATCTTTTTCTCTATTAAGTGTTTCTTCACTTTGACTAGCTGTGATTAGGGTGGCTGGATGTCTGAAATTATTCAAGTCCTTAACATCGTCATCAATTTCGGCAGAAATTTGATTAATATGTTCTTCAGTTTGTGGTTCAATTTCATTGAATTTCTCTGTTGTTGAAGTGCTGCCCAACAAGTGTTGATGGCTGTATACACCATGGTCATGACTATGGAAACTATTTTCATGAGCATGACTATGTTCACTATGATCATGGTTATGTTCACTATGATCATGATTATGTTCACTATGATCATGATTATGTTCACTAATATTGTTATATTGACCTTGATCATGATTATGATTATGATCGCTCTGAACATGATTATGTTCACTATGATCATGATTGTGTTCACTATGATCATGATTATGTTCACTATGATCATGACTATGATCACTATGATTATGATGATCACTTATTATTTGTATATGATTCTCTTCATTAACATCATGATGATGATGTTGTTGCTCATCTGTTTTATGTTCATGTCCCATCATTTCATTGATCAGAGTGTGATGTTGTTCATTTAATATTGTGGGTGTTGTTGTAGGTTCAGTTGTCATAATTGGTTCAATTGTTGTCATTGGCAACGATGTTTCTCCTTCATTTGTTGTTTCAATCAATATATTTGTTTCCGTTGTTGTAATCTTTGTGGTTGTAGTAGAGCTAGAGGTATCTACAGATTTTGATTCCGGTAGCATTGTGGTTTCCATTGCCATCAAATGTGGTGGCATTGTAGTGTCCATTGTTGATGAAGTATCTGTAAATTTATAGAAAAAGATAAATTTATTATTAGATTTTTTTGTAATTGTGAAATAAGGTTTGTTTAATAAACTTTTGTTTTCTGTCAGGGATTTTTATTTCATTACACTGTTGGGAGTTTCATGGTCAATTTGGATTTAAGGAGAAATTAGGCGGAAACTATTTGCTTTAAATAATTTACAGTCCATTGCGAATGGTTGAAATATTTTCTATTTTTATTTTCGGTGTATTTTTGTGAACTCTTTTTAATATTTGACGTTAAATAAAATCCATATAATATAAAATATATTATATACACTGATGTATATTCTTATAAACGCATTTAATATTCTTCTCCATTTTTGTTGTTTTCATCCAAAAATATAGTATAATAAGCAACTCTTTGCCTGATTAAATAAGTTTTTCTTAGTCTTGTTGTTTACCTCATTCATGCGATCAAATGTTATTGGTGCTATATATAGTGGAATATTTCTATAAACGCAGACGTAAAAATTAATTAAAAATTTTAATTTAATATTTTTATGACCATGTAATTTCTAATAGAGAAATTGGTGATAAAATTAAACGGTCCGAAAATGTGGTGCATAATTTCTTTAAAAAAATATAGATTTATGGTATTTGGAAATATAAAATTAACAAAAAACTGATTAATCTTATAAAACAAGCGTCATCCCGTAACAAATTAAAATTTATACAAATATTGATAAAAATAAATCTTCCTGTGATTTTAAACCACTTTGTTCAAATAAGAGATTGGGCTGAGATTGGAAAAAGATAATTTTCTCTGATGGGAGAAAAAATTAAGATGGTTCTGAGTCATACTCATGTTTGAGATCAAGCGATGTTTTGATGTCTAAACGTAATTTCAGCGGATAAAAATTGCATATTCCAGCAAGATAATGTAGCAGTACATTTTCCAAAGCAGTTTAATTATGGCTTAACGAACACACCAGTCTTAGGAAACTTGTGGGGATACACGGGCCATAAATAAATCAAGTTTGGAAGGGAATTGATTCCGATTTTCTTAAAAAATAGTGAAATTAATGCCAGACCGTACTTTTGCGGTAATCTACAACAAATATCATCTACTCGTTAATAATAATGCTATAAAGACAAATAAACTTAAGTGCGTTTATAGAAAAAAATAAAGTTTTTTAGTTAACATTATTTTTTAGTTAACATATTGTAATTGTTATGAAAATTTTGAATTTTATTTTCAATTAAAATTTTGTTTAAAAATCTCAATTTTAAGTATTGTTTTTATCAAAACAAATCATATTCATTCATTAAAATTAAATGACATTTTCTGTTGCCTCTCAAAAAAAAATGCTGTTGAAATATATCTAACAAAAATACCCTTGAAAAAAAATACTTAAATTCTTCTTCTTTTTTTTCAGAAAAAAAATATTTATGTTATCTTGTTTTTTATTAAATTCCAAGAATTTCATATGATTCAAATTTACCAAAACTAGCATTTATCATTTGGTAGCCCACAAAACAAGCCTGAGAATCTTCAAAATATAAAAAAAAATCTTAAAAGTGTGTGCTTAGCCTTGGCAAGTATTATTTAAGCTTTTTGTTCAAAAAAGCACATTCTTGAGAATTCTTTAAAAGAAAAAATCAAGAAAGAAGATGTTTATTTTAATAAGCTTAGAAATACTCGTTCGTAATAATACAGTAAACCAAATAATCATCATGATATGGGGCTTGAAAATATTTTTGAAAATTTCAATGAAAAACATCAGCTTCTTTTGAAGAGTAAAGAAGAAGTTGGGCATTTTTATACCCACCCTGTATAATACCTTAACAAAGTAACATAATGACATAGCAGCATTTCTTGTATCATTTAACTCCTAAAAATTGTATAATGATTTGTTAAATTTATTTTAAAACAAGGTCAGATTGACCATACCCTACACCAAAATATTGGTTAAAAATGACATTTATTATTTATTATACAATTTGATTTTCTGATGTATTCTTTCATGCGCAGTACATTATGGTGACACTTAATGTGAAATTTATAAGTTTTGGGGGGTTATATGGGAGCTAGAAGATGTGTATCTTTATTTGACCAATATTTGTTACAATACCAAAGTATATATGAGATTTATGTTTCTCAAAGTGAAGGAAGGCGACTTGAACTGACTCTCGCATAATTTGGCACATTTTGTTAGAAAATCATAAGACTTATTTTGGCAAAATTTAGTTGAAATTGTTTTATATTTAGAACTTGCAAAAGCTTAAGACCTCATAACGAAATAAAATTTGTATGAGAGGTACCTGAAATATATAATCATTAGGCCGAAATTATAATACGTGTTAAATCGACTCAGAAAGTGATTCTGAGTCGAACGCTATACTAAATATTTTAACGAAATTTTTCCATCAACACAAGCGCTTAATACCCAAACACCTTCGGTAGTGTAGGGTGCAAAAATATCGAATAGAAATCTTTATAATTTTCTGCTTTTAAATTTCAAATTTAAATTTTAATATTAAATAACTGTCATATTATTGCGTAAACAACAATTTCTAACTATTTAAATTCTATGATTTTTTTCAAATATTCAAACTTTAACAATAAATATTTCGTTTTCTTTGAGCTTTAAGTTTGAGTTATAAGAAAAGAAATTAACCGTTTCTTTTATTATTTATTTTTTATACTTATGACATACTTTAAGTGCCATTTTTGGAGACTTATAATAACTGTACGTGGGCTTTGGTTATTTTATTTTGGCACATTATTGTTAATTGTTTACAAAAGTAGAAATAATAATGACAAAATTTCATGAAAAAAGGTGAATGACTTTAAAAATAAAATTAAATTAAATTAAATTAAAAGATAAATAGCTATTAAATTACATACAATTTTAAAATAAAAATCATTTATGGAGTGTGATAAAAAAAACACCGAATGAAACGAAAGACTTAAGCAAGAAACTTGAAATAACAATCCAAATAGTTTTTCAATTAAAATTCATTAAAATCTGCTTTTGAAATGTTGATTTTTAGCAAATGAGTGAAGACATTAAATAAGAGTAGCAAATTATTTTTAGAAATGATGCTAAGGTAATTTCAGAAATAATTATAAAACTCTAATTGTAAAAGTTGTTCTGACTATAATTGTTAGCAGTAGATTTTATCTGTATTAATATTATAGAATTAAGCATGTGCTTCTCTAAATAGCACAGCCGATTTTTTCAAATATTAGATATTAAAATAAGTAAGAGTGATATATTCGAACGTGCTGAATATTAAATACCCTACACCACTTACTTTACTAAAACATTTGTATGAAACCTGATTAAATGTTTCACTAACTTAAACCCGTTTCCGTAAGTAGGCCTCATATGAAGTTATAGTAAAATTTCTATTTTCTAAATTACCAATTTGGCCAATTTAAAAAAAAATAATGTTAATGAAAGTATTCACTCTGATTTTTTTGGATTCCTCAGATTTCTGTTTGTAATTTTTTTCCACTAAACCGATATTGCCGGTAGCTGAACTGAAGAGGACTATAACAAACATTCAGGCAAAATCTCGCTAGAATGAGTCCATTATTGTAGTCCTGTACATGTTTTTAAAGCAGACAGGCAAACATAGTTTAATCGGCTCAGTATTGTTATCGTAACCAGTTTTATGATTTCGTTAAAAATTTGAATTGGAACTTTGAATTAATAAAATTTAATAATTTTTTAAAAAATCTGCTAAAATCCTGTACGTCAATTAGAAGAAAAAATTCCTTAATCATTGAATTATACTTTTAATGCTGATTTCTCTTCAAACAACATCTTTTGTTAACGAAACAGACTTAATTCAATTCTAAATTTGGTAGCTTTTTAGCAGTTTAACAATTATAATTGTCTTGTTGTCGCCTTAAATTTATATAAAACTAATTTAAGTGATTTTCGCTAATTCATATGAAGCTGACAAAAATTCGGATGTTTGATGTGAAAAGGTCACAAATGTTCAAAAAATTGTTTAAGAAGACAAGTGAAATTAAAAAATCGTTATTTGTCGGAAAATCCTTGTAAAGTTTGTGGCATATAAAAGTATATCAAAGCTACTAAATCTGGAATTCGGTAATATTCCATTTGTTAAAAAAAATCCCTGAAGGTGAAGTCTTCAGAACTATTGAGAAAAACTTCAGGAGTTGCAAAACTTAGCTCTCTTTTTAACAGAAATCTCTTTAAATTTTTAATCTCCGCATTAAAATCTATATCTCTATTGCTAATTAATTCCAATTGCCTAAATGTGAAGAGGAATAAGCGGACTGACATTTGGCTATTACAATGAACGAAGAGCACAAAAATGTTGTTCTAATATATAATGGATTATGAAAGGAGACTAAAATAAGGTTTCAAAAAGGGAAGTTAGAGTTTGAAGTGATCTTTTTCAGTGGTCAATGTTTGCTTTGGAATAAAAAAGTAATGGTAGGTAAATAGGTTGAGGGAAGAAAGTTCGTCAATATTTCAACTTGTTGTGCTTTATTTTTGGTTCCAAGGTTTTTCACTCATATGGGTCTCCCTATAATATTATCGTAATTTAACTAACTGTTTCCACAGTGAGTGATGCGATCAGCCATTCTCATAGTTGTGGTGTTAGGGCGATGAAAGGGAACTATTTTTTTCCTACAAAGCCTTATTATTTATTATATATTTATTATCTAGTTCATTTTTCTCTTCATTTCCCATTCCTCCCTCTTCAACGGATATGCAGTTGCTGTGTACCATTCCACTTGCACAGGCTATACCCTCCCTGATCGTACGCACCTTCGCTTGTACGATCGTATTATGGTCTGGTAATCGGAGACACATTTTGGCTTATGTTTTATTCTATATAAAGTCCCAGCCATGTCAAATTATGATGCCTGGATAAAGTATCCATTAAATTTTTTTAACATTTGTTAAAGATTTCATTAATCTCAATCTGATATTTAAAGTATAACTGTCCAAAAATAGCATTTTCACTTTGATATATTTAAAGTTTGTCTTTTTACCAAAATAAGCAGCTAAACTTTGTTTCTTTTGAGTTTTTAGTTTTTAATTAATGTTCGTTAACATTTTTATGTAACGAATTTTGGGTTTTATTGACAAAATTCAATTTGCCTTAAAAAAAATATTACTTAACAACAAATACGCATAATGACTAAAATAATGTTAAAAAAACAAAAACAAAAATAAAACAAAAGACATGATGAATTCATTATCACACAAGAAAATCAAAAGCAAAAACAAAAGACCTAAAGCATTAAATTTATAAAAAACACAATACAAAATCAGTAATTTAATTAAATCACAACCTACAAAATCAAAACTGATAAAAAATAACATTATTAAATTAACAAAAATAACATAACCTAAAACTTAAAAACAACACAAATGTTTAATGACTCATACATATATCTATTTTCATACATATGTAAATATGTAGATAAATTCCATTAAAATATTGTTTTTATTAACAAAAATTAAAAAAAGCACGTGTTTATTGTGGTTATGAAAGAAATTAAATAATTTTTTTTCAAAAAATATTTTTCTACTGGTTTTTTTGTATTTAAATTTTATTTAAATTTTATTATTTTCTTTTTTTTGTGTTTAAATATTATTTAATCAATGATGGATTTCCGTTAAAAAAAAATCTATTGGTTACCATTTTGTTTTTTTTTTTATAAAATTCAACGTACTAGTTGAAAAATCATATAAACATCCGCTTGGTTTTAGTTTTGTTGTATTTTTCCTAAGTTCTTGTTTTTGTTATTCTGCCTTTTTTTCCTTAAACTGGCATTAAATAATGTTTTTTTCTTTTATTCCCCGATACATTTATGATAAAACGTGCTTAGCTTAATGATGGGTTCTTAATATTTAGAAAAAAGCCACACTTATAGAGTGTTAAGCATTTACTTTGTATGCACTTTTGTGTAAATGTCTGTGTATTTGTGTATAGTTAAAAAAAGTACAAAAATAAACTTCGAAAGAATTGTTTAAATCCTTGTTTTTGTTGTTACTAAAAAAAGAACCTTAACTAAAAATGGAAAATATATCTTTATGTATGTAAAGGAAATAAACAAAAGACTTAAGAACTAAACTTGGCGTCTGTTATTTTATATATATTTGAGTGTGTGAAAATGAGAATTTCTTTAAAAGAAAATTACTTTTAATTTAGATAAGTTATACATAAAGTGTTAACATTAATTAACAACTGTTTTAATTTTATACCATTAATTTTAGATAAAAGGAGTGTTAAATTTTAAACTTAATAGTTTTTATTTAAAGCATTAAAGCATTAACCTGTTTTTTCATATATTTTCTTATAAATAAATCTTCTTTATTTATACAACTAATAAATTTTTATTTTTATTTTAAAAATAATATAGTCCACTTTAAATTATTATGCAATTACGGTGTTGACTGTTCTTTTTTTCTTAATAATTATATATTTCTATATATGTTTCAGTTTTTTTTACTTCCATTAAAAGTTTTATTTTGTTGCTGAAGGAAATGTTTATTAAAATTGACCTAAATTGTCTAAAGATAAGAATAAATGACTGAATTTATTCCACCCCTAAGTATAAAACTGGCATAATAATTATTATATAAAATGCATTTTAAGTGTTAGTGTCTACAATTGTTTATAGAGATATAATTTAAGAATTTTATAAATGTAGGAGTTGAAAATTATATCAAACACTGATATTTCATTAAAATTTCAAATGCAAATCTAAATCTGGTAATAAATGTTTTAAAAAGCTATAAGAAACGTTAATTCTTGAGAAATTGGTTAAATAGAAATTCTAACAATTTGCATGAATAACATAACTGTAATCTGGTTATATTTATGGCTTGAATAAGAATACCGAGAACGCACATAAATACTGCTAAAATAGATAATTTTGATATATTTTTAATATGTATTTATAAATTAGAAAATCGATAACGTATCAAAAGTATGTACCAAAAGCATGCCAACAAAAACTGTTTATAATTTGAAATATAGATGGTCCTAAAGGAAACAGAGAATATATTTTTATATATTTTTTTTTACTAAATTTTGATACTTACTTTATATAAGTTTTTTCCTGAATAAAAGAAGATCAAAGTATCAAGATCATGTCCTCCAAACCTTGAACAATTTTAAATCAAAAGGTTTCTAATGAAGTCTATTCTTCTGAAAGTATTGCTTTAAGGATTTATTTTTGATCATAATTACTGTTTAAAGTATGGACCTTGACATGAGTAAAATAGGATCAAGGTATCATGATTAAATCTTTCAAAATCTAACACAAATTTTGATCTATAGCATCCTCATCAGGGCATACTTAAGACTAATCCTTTTAGATATGAATATTTATATTTTCATAAGCTTTATGATTTGCTTTTTCAAGAATTATTTAATTGATATGTGGTAGGCCCGACTAGTACTGGTGTTATGATCTTCACTCCGGTCCTATTTTTTTTTTTTTTTTTGAAATCCAACACTTTAATGTTCATTTTATGAGAAGAATAATCATATTTTTTGAATTTTATTCCAAAACTTTCCGTAATTTATATTCTCGATCCTAAATCTGAAGACCCTATTTCAGAAGAAGTGAACATTATTTCTATAACAAATTTATAATATCAATTATGACACTAATGAAAGTTCAGTTTTAATCTAGAGGTTCCTAATCAGCGTATGATGAAAACTATAAACGTTTTTTTCATATTTTTTATAACCTAGAAAATATTTGCCCTTTATTTAACTTTATTAGAATTTTTCTTGACTTTTTTTGGATCTTTACACCTTTATTATACTTATTTATGAAAAGAAAAATAAGATTTTCTAATTTTCCTTCAAAACCTTCTACTATGTGTAATCTAGAGACTCCTAATAAGAATCCCCTAAGATCATTCTTCAGAGGATATGCAAACACGTAGTCTTCTTTATACTTTTTAAACCAAGATTGTCTTTTTTTAACCAAAATTTAAACCTGAATGTTATATATGTGGTAGTCCCGATCAGTCTGGTGTTCAAGATTTCTAAATTTTTTTGGCTTTTTCATTTTCTTTAAAAAAATTCCAAAAAAGAAATTAAATTTTGCCCTATTTGGAAAAAGCTCAATGATAGAAGGCATTTATGTTTTTAAAACTTTAACTGGTTTACGAATTCAGACTTTATGGTTTACGAATTCAAAATTTTGATTAAATAAAGGTGAAGAAGTATTAGTTCCTTTTACAGGATAATCAATTTCAATTAAAACTTTTTATATTAAGAACTTTTCAGAGAAATATTAATTTGATATGATCCATATAAAGATTTTTAAATGGCCAATCTGAACTTGAACAATGTAAATATATCAACTTTTTGTTTGTTAATTTGATTTATAACTTAATAAAGAAACTGAACAAGAATTCTCCTGGAAATATGGACTTAGTCATTCGATATTATAATGTAGAAAAAAATATTAATTTTTTTAAGGATCTCATGTTCTTCATATTAATTCATTAAATCAGAAATTCGGTTAATAGTGAAATTTCGCTTATACTGATTATTAATATTAGTATGAGTATAATGTAAGACCTTTCATTTTTATTTTTTTTTTCAATAATTTTGATTGAATTCTCAATTAAATAACTGAAATATTTATTGACATAATTAAATTACAAAATATCTAAATTTTTCTTCAAAAAAGTTCCATAAAATATTTAAACAACACAAATACTGTGATACCAATAAATAAAGTTTGTGCCTTAAGTCTTTTGTTTTGTATAACTTCTTTAAAGTAATTAAGAGCAAAATTTTTTATTTTTCTTTTTTTTATTATTCATATTTTTAATCTAAATTAAAAATATCAAAGTTAGAAACTAAAACCACATTAGTTTTTTCTCTTTTACATATAATATGAACTTCATCTTGAAGTAAAACACAAAATAATAATTAATATAGATTAATAAATATTTATATTCAATTGATATTTATACCAGTATTTCTGATGTGTAAAAGAGACTTACGTAACTATAAATTGGATTAGAAATAAATATAAAACCAGCACAATTTCAAACGTTTGCACTCGTTCATGGTCAACTGGCAATAATAAAAAAAAAAAACTAAAAATTGTTAAACTAAAATTTAGATGACAGTCATATGATCTTAAAATGAAAATGAACTTTGTAATTATAAAGAGTTCAATGTTTAAAACTAATGAAACATTTTTTTAGATGAGAAAATGAAACTTAAGTTTTGAAATAAAAAAAAAAAATACAAAAGCAGCTGTTTTGCCAATATGTGAATGTATGTACTTGATTAAGAAATATGTTTATAAGAAAAATGGCTGTTAAACAAATATTTAGCAGACAAATTATTTAAGAAATATAAAAAAAGAAAACAAAATAAAATTCAAAACAAAACAAAACGAATATGTTTACTTTCTTAATAAAAATTCAAACACACACACACACACACACATACACATTTCTACAGATACATAGAGAAAAATAACAATGGCAAACGCATCTCTTAGTATTTAGTTTGTTTCATTTTTTGTTCACCAACTCAAGGTTCATGTCAGTAACCCTTTTCTAAATGCAATAAAAGTTTTTAACTTTAATGGCCTAAAGGCAACACAAAAAATACTACTTTTATATACAGACAAACACAAATTTAGCAAACAACTACACCAACACTTATGTAAAAAAAACTCGTCTTTAAAGCCAAACAACAAACAAACAATAACAATTGTAAAAGAAACCAAAAACCAAAAAAACAGAATGAATTGAACCTCAAGCCACCAAAGACCATTTTTACTAGTTGTACAACATTAATAAGAAAAAAAGGTAACATTGCCCAAACCAAGAGTGTGACTAAATGCTAAAATAAAAACTTTAACTAACGAAAAAAATATTAGCAAAAAAAAATCATAATAAAACCTAACAAAATTAGAATTATACATTCGGATAAGTCGAATTTTAAATGATCCTTCCCAAAACCTGTTCTAGAGATATGCTCCATTAAATATTAGATTTGTAGAAGTTTTCTGGTCTCCTTTGTCCTATCAAAGCATATATTTGCCTATGGCCCATTGTACTAAATTATTTAGCGAATTTCATGAAAGTAGCTTTTATAGTTTAGATATTGCTTTTGGAAAATTAATCCGGAAATACAACCTCAATTACAGACGGTTTTAGCCCATCTGTTCAAAAATTTCCTGTCGTTAAGCTAGAGAATGGACCCATAATTTCATATTGACCAAAATATTTGTTTCTTATTGATTTTGCAATATTTTTTCTTTGTGTTACATACGGAATGATAAACTTTATTTAGCCCTGTTTAGTAAGTAGTCTTTGTTGTAGAGGGTATAAACAGACTTAACTGCAAACATTTGAGGGATTTGCATGGTTTTATAGTTAGTGCCCCCATGAGCAGAGCAAAAAATGTTCTTATTGCTCGCAACCAAAACAACAAAATTCTAAAACGTTATTTTCACGTTTTAAAGACTTTAAAATAACCCAATAAACATTTTATAAGAGAAAAATACCTGTTGAGCAAAAACTCTTGTTGAATTTTATTTTAATTAGAGATTTTGGAATTATGTTTTCAAGTTAATGTTCATAAATTGGACTTTATTATTATGATCAAAACAATCGCGAGTGGAAGCTAGAAACTGAAATATCAATGTGAAAGATACTCTATGCTTAGATTGATCAAGCGGAGAAAAACCAAATATAATTTTGCAGAAGGCATTGATGATTGTAAGATCATGTCAGTTTGGATTCGGTTAAATTGAATTATTTATTATTGAATTTATAAATACCTGAAAAAGACATAAAAAGTGTTATATTTACTAGTTTTTGAGAAAAATTGACTTCCTGGTTCAGATCATACGGTTGAGATCATACGTTTTGATAAGCTATAGGCGAATAAATGTTTTGGGTTTAGTTTTTATGGATCTAACAAGCATCAGTTCACAGGGTCAGTTAAGTTCATACTCAAAACTTTAATTTGCCAACATTTTCACTATCAATGTGTAAATTTCCGTTAAAGTCCGATACTCCATTCGGATGTTACAGATTTATTTCTATTTCATTTGAGACACTGTGCGGATTATAAAAATTTAACTTTTCTTGATTTTTTGGTGTAAATATGGTTAAATTATTAAATCAACTTCTTCTCAGCAACGAGTTCCTTCCTATTTAAGGAAAAAGACTTATATAGCGGTATTTTTTGCCGGATGGTCCTTATAATGTCACATCGATCTATTTAAGTAAAAAAGCCATTTTTTTAGCATGTTTGAGAGATTGAGATTTTCGGTATTTCCGCGAAAATCGTTGAATCTAAGCTCTATAAACTTTGGCCAGATTAAACCGGTAAAAGGTTTCATATAATTAAACTTTATAACCGGAGTATCAGATAGAAAGTTATGTACCGATGTCTGAAGCATCCTAATAGTTTTAGATCGTGAAAAATCAATAAGCATATGAAATTTTAGACTTTATTCAAACCGGCCTTTCAATTTTTTTCTATCGGGTAAGATTTTATCAGTTTTTAAGCTTCAAAAGACATGTAAATGAAACAAAATATATATATTCAAAATAAATATGAAAAAATTCCTTACAGGATAAAAAAACAAAATCCTTTCAAAATTTTGGTTTATTTTTTTTGTAATCTTTATAAAGATATGGTAGAATCTTCTAGAAGAATTATATTTTAAAAGCATCACATATTAAAGAAGAAAAACCTAGATGGCACTGTTTTGCATAAGTAGTCGTAATAGTAAGTTTATTGTAAACTATGAGATAGTAAGGATGAGGACAAAAGTAGTCATTAAATTTATTGAAAAGAAAATTCACATTTTTAAGATAAAATAATAAATTGTTGAGAATAATTATTATTTATATTTTTTTAAGGTATCAAATACTTTAACTTTGAAAGTCCATTTGAAAGAAAATCTGACCCGATATGATTATCGACTTTATTTTGTATAATTATTATTTATTTGTGAATCATTTCCTTAAAAATCTACTAAATGTTTGCTGGGGTTTTTCCTTAGATTTCTACAATTGTATTTGTGAGCATTAAAAATAATAATGTTTAGACTTATGTTTCTTGTTCAAATAATACATACATATAATTGTATTTATGTTTGTATGTATATAACTTCACTCCATTTATTTAAGGTTTATTTCCATTTCATACAAAAATAAAAAATTAAATGCAAAAAAATAATAAAATAAAAAAATAACACTAAAGAAATTCCTAGGAAACTATTAATAATTTCTTATGATTTTTTTTAAAGCCAATTTCAAGTACACAAACACATGCTTAAAGAGATATTTACACAAATAACAATTTTACTATTACAGAATAAGTTTATGTATTTCTATTTGAAAGTAGAAACTTCTTTAATTAACCTATTAAAATAAATTTATAACGAAAAAGGGAAAATACTAGAAATAAGTAAACAGATTAATGATTCATAATTAAGTTTAACTGAAATATTTATTATTTTAATCGAAGGTTGCATTCCTTAATAAAGTGTTATTTAATAATAAAAAAACAAGAAGGTGTTTTGCCAAATTGCAATTTTAAAAGAAGGTGAATTAAAGTTTAAAATTAAAATTCTTGTATGGTTTTGAACAACAAAATTTCGTAATTACAAAATTAAAGCCAAAAAATCGAAAATAATAAAAATATATATTAAAAAAAATGCTGTGATTCACAATTAACCACGCATTAAGTTACACAAACACGATTATTCCATTATTATTGTTTTTACATATGAAAAAAGTGATAAATGACTAACAGACTGACAAGTCTGCACCTAAATATGTGACCTTAAATGTAAAACCATTTTTTTATTATTATTAATATTATAAAACAATAAAAAATTTTAGTAATAAACTTAAGTTCAAATATTGTGTGGAGGCATTTATACCCTATAATGTTACTGCTTCTTTAAAATATACTGATTGACTTAGAATCACTGATGAATTGTATTAACGATGTCCGACCTTCTGTCCGTCCGTCTGGCTTGCTGCGTGGAGGCATTTATACCCTACATCAAAATAAATAATTGAGGTATTACGTGTTAATGCAGATATTTGTAATGCACAGAAAAACAATGTTACCACTCTTTTTAAATATTCTGATATACCTTCTGTCCGTCCGTCTGGCTGGCTGTCTCATAAAGTTACGGAATTCAAAGTTAATTCTGTAACTTCATGGAATTTCTTTCTTTATGAAATTTCACATGGTTAGAGCTGAGATGTCTTCGAGTTGATAGGAAAGAGTTCAGACTCCCATCGAGTCAAGGGCGTAGTCACTGACGCTCCAAACTTTGCCATCTCAATTATGTTAATTTGTTAAAATTTTGCAAAAATAATCGTTTAGAAAAACAAATTTTGTACATAAAAAGTTCTGTAAATCTCTAAAAGAATATATTTACATCTCTTAGTTTCAGAAATTTTAAGTTTAATTTTAAATTAATCTGAATTTGGAACTTTTAACAAATTTATCACTTTTGTGGTTATTTTCAAAAAGGTGGCCTTTAGTCACTGATAAAATCATTTCTTTTATTCTGAACTTGATATTTTATTAATTATTATTGAGAAATTTCAAAGAGAATGCACGTAAAGTAAATTCAAGTGAAAAAAGCCAAAATTTTTTAATCATGTTTAACACGGATTAAGATTTTTAGTATTTTCGTATGGAAAAGGGGTAGTGCTTTAAGAACAAAAAGGCTCAAAGAGTTTCTCATAGGAACGCTGGTAAAAATTGAGAGTCCAAAAACAGAGTACGGAAATTGAAGTGTTGCTGATGCTCAAGGGAATGTTGAAGAAAATTTTGATTTTTGAAACCAATAGGAGCCCTATTTTCGTAGTCATCATAAAAGACATAAATCACTCACAAATTTCATGAAATTTGTGCATCAATATGTAGGGTACTATATAGTCGAAATTAACCGATTATTATACTCTAACGTGTTTAATTTAAAATTTAGCCAAATCAAAACAATTTTGGTAAATTTGTTGAAAAAAGAATTTTAAATGTTAAAATTTCTATGACTAATTAATAGTGTTTTTAGGGAGTTACTATTATTAAAGAATCTTATAAATACTACTAATTTATGTCGGCCTATTTCATATTCATATTGAAATATTGATACTGACAACTTTTCATAATTAATTTCAGTAATTTGGGTTTATTTTTGGTTTTGTAGTTTTTTTTTTTTGTAAATTTCTGCTTGAGAAGAAATCTGAATTATTTATTTGGCTTTATTTTGTGATTTCTGTTTATTTATTTTAGCCAGCTTTTGTTACAATTATTTTATTTATTATTTCATGTTATTTTCAGTTTGTTTATTATTTAAAAAGTTCAGTGGTGCGTTAATAAAATTAATTGCATTTCATATATGTTTTTGAATGGGTCTAGACCATAATAGACCTGGTTACAAACTATTACTGTAACTATTTTCTGTTATACAAACTAATGTATTAAATTTATGAATTAATTAAAATTAAATTATTATTCCAGATTTTTGGCGTAAATTATTATAAAAATATTTTATTAGAAAATTTTAAAAAAACTTCTTAAATCACATGAATTTTATTAAAAAAAGTTTTAAATTCCAAGTGAAATAAATTTATGATATAATTCCTATGAAGACACAATGATATATATGTTTTCTTATATAAGCGTAAATAATTGATTATAACAAATTAAAACCAGTCTTATAAGCAAAATAATATTAATGTTAATTTTAACTATTAATATTAATATTAACTTAAAACAATTTATTATTAGTTTAAACAAAACCATAGAAAACCTGCAAATGAAATTACAAATTTATAGCATAATAAACTTTTTTTAATAAAAAGCATAAAATATTTTTGAAAAAGCTAAAATTTAAAACAAAAGTGGCAAATAGTTCTTTCTTTGTATACCCTCCATCACAGCAAGGGATTTTAGTCATACATATTTATTATTTTTTTAATTAAAGTTATTAATACAATTTAAAAAAATATATATTTTTATAGTCAGTTTCGAAAACCCTTCCATTAATGTGTTCATAGTATTTTCAGTCACTTTGCTTGAACAGGTGGTCCATCTCCGTTTAAAATTTGCCACACTTTTGGACACCTTTTTTATGCTCTTTAATTCTCTTTTAACAACAGCTTTATATCACTTCGTTGGCCTAAGCTCAGGGCAGTTAGGAGGATTTGTCTCTCTAGGTAGAAATGCCTAATTATTGTTCTTGGTTACTACGAGAAATAATGGAAAGATCCCGCTGTAATTTAGCAATTAACAAGGCATATTCTTACCGAATATCGTTAAAATCTACTGTTATGACTTTAACACCTCATTCCGGGTTGATTATTTGTATGTGGAATAGGTGAAATAATGGATCCACCATCATTATTTCAATAGGCATCATACGTGCAGGTATCAAATTTTATCAAGTTATCTAAGGAAATAATTTTGTTCACAAACTTTACATGGACGTTCAATCACCTCATAAAGTGATTCTGAATCGAAGGAATAGCACAGTTCATTCTGCTCGTTACAAATTTTTGCAAAAATGCATAATACTTCAAACTCCCTTGATGATGTACGATATAATTATGAGATGTGATATTAATTGATGTGACTAATTCCTGGCTTTTTCGAGTAAGACGTTCTCTAACTTCTGGAGTTTAAAAGTTCTAAAATACTGAATTGGTTTTCTTCAAATATTTTTTAAGGCCTTCAATTTTCTTGCTTCGTATAGAACTGAATGCTTTTAATAGCACTGGAAGATCATTTTGACACTAACAGTCTTCCAGTGTAAGTTGATTAATCGCCCTTGTATAATAAAATATCATTTTCTGAAAATCGCTGATGCGAATTTAGATGTGATTTTATATGCTTACAAAGTTTAATTCAGTCGAGCGATGAAGCATAGTGGACATGTAGGGCTTCATAAATAAACATTAAGAGCATTAAGGACTATTCAACTAGTCCTTCATTATCTGTGATCTATAGCGTTTTATACGAAGTTTATAATTAGACAGTGCTTAAGGAAAACCTCAGTTGAGACCCGTGTTATTTTATAGATATTTATTGAGTAGATATATCGTTATACTAAGAGCTTTCCGTATGTTCTCAAAGTCTTATATAGATAGAAAATTTAACTGATTCTCATCCGAAATAGATTTAGAATTATTTTATACATGGAAGAATATGTTATGTTCCATGATTTTCGTTTTCAATATTTCTTTTAAATATCAGTTCTCTTCATTTTCTGAAATTAATTCATAAACAACCGGCCTGATTCTTTACTGTGCCAGTTTAAATTGACATATCAATTTATCATTTATATATTTTTGACAGAATTAACAATCCAAAATTTATATAATTTTATCGAAAAAAAATTCAAATATATTTTTTAATAAACCATTTTATTACCATAAAAAGTATTTTTCTAAATGTTAATTTGTTTTTATAAATCTTTGATTACTAATTATTGAAGTTTCTTTTTACTACAATAACAAAAACAACAACAGCAACTAAACTACCCTGACATTAATAGAGAAATATTAAGAATTTTTTCTACATTTAAACATTAAATAAACAACAACTAGTTTTAATTAAAAGTTTAAAGCAAAAAAGGCCATAAATACAAACAAGTGAAACTTCTTTAAAAGATTTGAAAAAAAAAATATTTAAGAGACGTTTGAACTTTAAACATACAAATTCTTTAAGCAGAGAAAGTAAATTTATAATTATAAGAAAACATACAACAACACAAAATTAAAACTTAATCTAAAAAATAATCTTAATAACAAAATTTCGGCACAAAAAAAATTTTTTCTATTTATCTAAATATTTCTAATTTCTCTTATGATATTTTCTATTAGTGAAGTGGTGGAGCTTCAAGTAATGAAGAGGGTATATTAACTTTGTCATTCTGTGTGTAACGCCAAGAGAGAATCATCTCAAACCTCCTGTATATATCTTCTTGCATTAAATCAAAATCCGTCAGTCTGTTTGCCTGTCTGACTGTATGTCCGTCTGTTGTTACATCCACAACAATTGACAAAGCTCAGTGAAACTTGAATTGATTATTTTTTATTGTTCTAAGAAGTTTCCTATTCAAGGCTAGTAAAATCGGTTTAATATATTAAAATATATAGACCGATATCGGAAGCAACTTCTTAGTTCAAGCAAAAAAACTTTCGTAGGATTTCGTATGAATCGACAAATTAGAATGGCATTTTGCTAAATTTTTTATTTCTATATGTACTTCATTACTGTTCCAAATCGGTTCATTATAAAAAAATCGGTTCATTATGAAAAAGTTATATCTAAAAATATAACTAATTTTATGACTCATTGAGTCCGTGTTGTATTTAAGAAAAACTTTTTTATATTGTATACGTTTGTGAGGGTTTTGGGTGACTGGATAAGTAGGAAACATAACATATTTACTTCACACCATTTTATTAAGCTATATATTCTTTAATTTAAACATCGGTTCAGTAGAAAAAGTTATAGCCAAAAATATAACTAATTTTATCACTCAAGTGCTCCGTGTTATGTTTAAGAAAAACTTTTATATATATTGTACTTCTGTGAGTGTACGTACGAAACATAACGTATTTACATCACATGTATTTATGGTGAGGGTTATAAAAGATTCAGCATAGCCGAATATAGCATTCTCATTTGTTTTATTTCTTCTTATTAAGTTTTGTATTCTATTTAATGTTCATTCATTAAAAATTTCCTGCAAAAAAAATGTGGAAAAAAATACTTGTATTTGATGTAATGACACTTTTATTTGTGATGTTGATTATTTCTACTTTTTGTGTTTAAATTTACACACATGGAAATTGTAAAGAAACAAGTTTCCATTTTTCAGGCTTTTCATTTCACTGATTTGTGTTTTTTGTTGTTGTTATTAGTAAGAAAGTTATTTGTTGGCTTTTACCTCTTGAACAAGAAAAAAAAATCAGAAAAAAACAGGTTAAAATATTTACAAGTGGTATTTTTTTGGAGGGTCATAATACACACAGTTTTTTGTTTTTAGTTTTCGGTTTAGTTGTTATGATGATACAACACCATACCACACCAGCTAAAATACCAACCACCGGTAGTGTCATCTTTTTTTTCTTGTTGAAAAAACAAAATGCGAAGTAACAAGTTGTTTGGTTACTTGAATTATTTATTTTTTTGTTTTCATCTTTCTTTCAACAAAAAATTTATTCAACCATAAAAGTAGTTAGTAAACTACAACAGTAAAAAAATAATATTAAAGAG
The DNA here is from genome assembly GCA_004302925.2 of Cochliomyia hominivorax. NCBI lineage: Eukaryota > Metazoa > Arthropoda > Insecta > Diptera > Calliphoridae > Cochliomyia > Cochliomyia hominivorax. The sequence goes on along the minus strand of PYHX02000467.1, from coordinate 33,616,272 downwards.
AGGGAAATTTTAATAAGATGAAATTAGAAATGAACAGAAAAAAAGATCAGGAAATAAAATATGATCTTTGTATTAGGTGCGTAAATAGGTTCCCTGCTGATTTTTTCATTCCCAATGTCCAAAATGTTCGCTTTTTAAAGACCTAAAACAAATGATTCTGCTTTCGCTTTCGAGGATCGGCAAATCAGCAAGATCATGAAAGTTTTAATGAATTAAATAAAATTCTCTGAGAGGAAAAGGTTGGAATTTGGAATATTCCAAAAAGAACAACTATGATTTTTGGAGGCCGGGTTATATGGAACCTTGGGGAAATAATGGACAGAACTTATTTTTCATTTTTGTAGGATTTTTTTTGAACTTAAAACTCTCATTCTGGGAAATATTTGTATATGGGCATTACCAATTTGATATCGTCCTTGGGCCAAAATAATACACGTGAAACATTTTAAGACACCTTTATAACTACAACCTGCATTTTGTTTTTACGGACAGCCTCTACTCAGAAGATGATTCTGAGTTGAACTGCATACTTTAAAGTGAAATCACAAGTTTTTCTGTCCGTTACAAACATCTGCACAAACGTGTAATACCCCAACCAAATATAATGATACCCACTCACGCTTACACAAAAGCAAATGCATATTTGCTTTTGTGTAAGCGTTTATACTCTGCTCCAATCGATGAGAGAGCAGCTGTCGTTTGTAGTGTACATGTGAAGTAAGCAGAATTTGTAATCTAAACTCTCGAGTCAGAAAATCTTTCTCTAGGCACTTCTAGTGTAGGGTATAAAAACAACTGAGAGTTTAATAGTCGGTTAAAACAAACTATATAAATCGGACAATCGCTCCATAATTATGATTTCCGGAAGTGTAGTTCTGTAACGGCTCGAGAACCGATTCTATGAAACTTTGTTAAGGTATTTTCTGGTTGTATAAGTCTTAAGTATAATGTTATCACAATATTTAATTTATTTAGATTTATGCACGATCTTCTTGAAATATCGAATGTGGATTTGAAGTGAAACAAAATTTATTTGTAACAAATTTAAATAAAATGTCTGTACGTTCAGTTAATACTCCAATCGGAGAAAACACTTTTTGAATGTTATTTGATGTACTCGCAAAGGGAAAAGCAAAAGAGATTCTAAATCGGTCGATAAACCTTGCGATAATGCAATATTATTATTTCTCTATCACTAATACCAACCATTGGAGGCTTAAAAAATTCTATTCAGAGTCGTATTTATATTATGTGTTCTTTTATTTGTATAATTTGCTGCTACTTTTTGTAGAAGTATTTGGTATTTAAGAAAATAGTAAAACATGAAGATTTATATATTTTAAAGAAAAAATGGCACAATTTCGTGAAGAATTTAAAATTATGAAGTTTTTCTATATTTTCCAAAAGCGAGATGTAAATTTAAACTTTAAAAAAAGGAAAAAAAATTATAATTATTTAAAAATTTTCACACGGAAAATTGAAATTTTCAATCCGCATAAACGTGTTTGAAAATTTTACCTTTTTCACTGAAATGATCATCTTGTGGTTATAAGTGGCATCACACAGGAAATAATTTAGGATGTTTATCTTACACACACGCAGAAAAAATGTTTGCAGTAACAATAAAAAAGAATCATACAATTGTTATTAATATTGTTACTGTAACTAAAGTATTTGTTTATTTTTTTCTGATTTTGCATTAATAACAATAGTTATTGTTATCACCACAAAAAATATTGTTATTCCAATAAAACTAATGTTATTGTAATGAAAGGTTTGTTTAATAAAAATATGTATTGTTATCGCCACTTTATTTATTTTATATTAATAAAAAATTTTTTATTTGTATTATTATTTAGCATTGATAACAATAGTTAATGTTTTCATCACCAAAAATATTGTTATCGCTAATAAAGATCTTGTTATTCTAATAAAAATATTGTTAGCTTAATAAAAATTATTTTGATATTGAAAAAAATATTTTCGTATAAAATATTTTTTATACATTTCTCATTTTTTATATACCTTTGGAAAATATGTAAACTTTATTTGGAATGTTTTCGTCATATATATATATTTATTTAATTGTCTATTTTTATTTATAAGTAATGATAATAATTTAATCATATTATTTTTATCACATTTTGTATAAAAAATATTTGTTCATATTCAGTTGTCAGTAAACTGATAATAATATTTTGTTCTAATAACCATAGTTTTTTTTTATAACGAGCTGTTTAATAATCAGATCAGTGAAACATATTTCCAAACATATTGCGACCACAAAATATTTTTATTTTTTATTTAATAAAAATAATTTTATAACAGCAAAAAAATTTTTATCAAAATATAATAAATTCAATATTTAACATGTTGGTGATGACAATAAATGTTTGTCGCGAATATATAAGTGTTTGCGAACATATTTCCAATTCCAATTTTGGATATCTTAACAAAAAAATGAAAGATTTTTTTTAAATGGACAAATTTTAGGATGATGTTATGGGCAGATAGTTGCCCTCAGGCTATTCTGAATTATGCCTAGACATGTTCCTTTAGGATCTTTTGGATGAATGTTGAATGTTAAAAACATTCAAAGTCCAAAAGAAAAAACATATTATTAGTAAATAAGTGTTGCAAAGTTTTGGAACAAAAAAGATACAATTTTGGTATCATGTATATAGAAGGTTTTTTCAGCAATATTACTTTGAATATGAAAGGAATTTGGCATACAATTTAAAAAAATTTAGGGGTAATAATGAGTACGGAAACTAATCTAACTTCACATATCATAAATAAAATTTTGCGAATTTTCAAACATTTAATATATTCAAGATGACTAAGTTTTGATAACCACCAGCTTACCTCTTAGCTATTTGGGGACCTGTGATTCTTCAAATCAATTCGATAATGTCTCACCTGAAAGCATGTATAATTATGTTAAGATATCACCAACGAATCAATAGTTACAGAATTATTTCCCAAAATTGGTTAAAAGCGCTGATTACATCATCTTATTTCACCTAAAGAAATATATTCCCAAACTTTTTGGATTTTTGTTACAGTTTATTAAATAAATAAGAAAATCTCATTTTTGCTGAAATCTAGGAGAATATCGAAAATGTCAGACCAAAAAAAAATAGTAAAATAAATATTTTCTATATTGAAAATTTTGCATACCCAATACTTTTAATTTAAATGCTTTAATATATTAAATTAAAAAAAATACTTTAATTTTATTTTAAACCATTATGATCAGACTTTCCTCAATTTTTGGCCATATTTTTTATATGATTTAAAATGACATCGGCATAGAAAACAAAAGATTTAAGCTACAAACTTGAATTAATCTACTGTGACTGCAACAAAAGAAAAACATCAAAAATATCTTAATAAATTTATATTTTCTTATAAAATATTATGATAATCATATCATAATTTCAAACATTTCTTAATAACGTTTATTTAAAACTACTAACAATATTAAAAATCATCATTTGAAATTTCAAACACAAAAATTCATTTCCTAAAATTATGACTAATTTTGTTTATGCCAAAAATAAAAAAAATATTTGTGTTACCATAATAAACCGCTTTTTCAATTCACATTCCAAATGATGACTAAAAAGTATTCAGAAAAATAATTTATTAAAAAAATCTACAACAAACAAATTTTGCTACCTAAATTCTTATTTCTATTTAAAATCAATTAACATTAAAGTGTTAAACAAATTATCTAATTCGACTAAAATTTCTCACCATTTTCGTATGATAATTCATATCGGTTACAGTAAAAGTCTTTAACTTTTTTTCTTACGATAACGGTTTTTTATTTCAAAATTAAATTTAAGCCAATTTTTAGTGTTAGAGGATTTATAGCATTTTTTGCAGAGCGTTAAATCGTGTTATAACAAAAATTAGATGTAAGTTGAGAAAAGCGTAAAAATGTGGAGAAAAATAAAAGAAAATTAATATTAATTTATAGAAATGTGAATGAACATTTATTATGCGTGATATGGCAAATTATATTCGTTGAACATAATATTCGTTATATAATTGTTGATTTAGACATGTGAAAGGGGGGAATGTTTGTATTAATTTCAAACATATTAAAACATATTTTTAGAAGTTGCGTATTTAACATTATTTTGGGATGAAATTAAGAAATTAAGCACTACACTCCATTAGAAATATCTTAATGCAATTTTACATGGTCAGAGCGATTTGGAGGAGTACGGGCTCCTATTGGACAGGGGCGTAGTCGATGACCTTCCAAAGTTTGCCACCTTCGGTATGTTGAAAATGTGAAAATTAGTCAAAAATTTATTTATGAATTTAGACACAAGAAATTTACTATATAAACACTGATGCATATTTCTATAAACGAATTTATTTTATTTCTTTATTTTTGTTTTATCTTTGTTGTTCTCATCCGAAAGTAAAGAAGAACGTTTTTAATGAAAGGCAACTTAACGGTATCTCTTTAATGTAAACAAGATATTTTCTAAGCCTTGTTGTATGCCTTATTAATGCTATTTTATGTGGAATATTTCTATAAACGCGGATGTTAAATTAAATAAAAAACACCAAAAATAAAATATTATAAATTTATTTTCAAATAAAAATAATTTCTAATTTTAAAGATGCCAAGATATTATTCTGTCCTATGAAGAAAAATTTCAAAATTTAATTTTTCACGACCAAGGATGTTCTAATAGATAAATTGGGTCGTAAAATTAATTAAGGCAAAAAGAAAATTGTCTAAATTCAGCAAGGAAATATGCAGAAAAGTTGTTTAAATGTAATTTTCTCTAATAAAAAAATTCAATTAAGATAGGCTCCCGACCAATACTCATTGTTATTTGACACGATTTGAGGTCAAATTGATGTTTTGGTAAATTCCAATTTTCGACAGTGGGAATTGAATATTTATTTTTATTTGATTGCATGAGCATTGTTAAAATTATCATCCAATATCAATAAAATACATATGCATTAATTTCTTGTGGAAATACAAACATATTTTATACCCTTCACAATCGCAATTGTTAAAAATATATACTAGCTTTTGTAGTGTGCGTATATAGTTATATGCACAAGTGTATAATTTAAACTAAAGAAGTTCTCATAAAATTCAGTCGAATCCAGGTTTCTTTTAAATCAAACAATTCCAGCTATTTTTCATACAATTTTTTGGCAACTGACACAGACAACATTTGTCTCCAACAGGTTAAAAGTTACAGAGTTATTTCAAAAAGGTATCGCCACGGAATACCTGTGCTACATTTTAACTTGATATTTCAGAATATTAAATCATATTTTTGATTTGATTGCCTCAGCATTATAATAATTATATTATTTAATTAACATTTCTATTTTCGAAATTAGTTTTACTCACATATCAAATTTTCAAATTCCAAACCGATACACAAACATATTTTTATACCCTTCACAACCACAAGTGTTGAAGAATGAATACTAAATTTTTTATTCCATTGGAAACAATGAGAAGGAATCATTTAAGAAAAGCGTTAAATCTTCAGTTCACAATCTGTGTCAATTTTTTAACGTCCGATTGTCTGCCTGTTGTTGGCTTGTCATACACAAAATAACTGATAACTGGCATAATAAAATTCGGCTTAATTGTTTGTTGTTGCTCTGAGAAGTTTAGTGTTTTTAATTGGCAAAATCGGTTCAGTGGAAAAAAATATAGACCGATATCTGTCTGCTAATGATACGCTCATGGTCGGTTATTAGTTGATATTGTCATAAGAAGTTTCCTATTTAAAAGAGACTCAGTGGAAAAACTTTTATAGACCGATATCTAAAAATTTTGAATATCCTTTCATGAAGTTTGGAAATCAGAAACTTTTAGTGAAAAACGTTGTGCACTATAATATTTTGATATAGGACACGAGCAATTTCCATTTCATTTAAATATTGGGATCCCCTTAAAAATTTCTATCTCTGAAACTGCTATAGCAAGTTTTATAAAGTCTGGTCAACCTTTTAAAGCGAAAATTAAAAAAAAAATTACATATTGTAAAGTATTCGAATGGGCCTGCTGAGGGTACTTTACTGCTTTCTGTGAATTTCAAATACCTTAAACTGCTAAACCGATTACAGACAGATATGTTTATCATTAATACCTTTACAATTAAAATCAAATGGTAATGGAGGGTTTTAAAGATTCGACATAGCCGAATATAACTATCTCAATTGGTTATTTCTTCAATACAAACTTCAAGATTTAAAGCTTAAAGTACTTTGTTATATTATTTCAACAATAATTAATTTATATACACTTACTCCTCAACAACAACAAAAAACGGAAATTTTGTTAATTAAATATAGACTTTGCTGCATGATTCTAAATACAATGTTTTTAACACCTACTTGGGGAAAAAATTAAAAACTTTATTTAACAAAATTTTATTTAATGACTCTTAAACAAGACAAGGTCGTTTAAAAGCAATAATTGATTTAAATAAAAAAATTATTAAAGATTTAAGTCATTTGGAAAAAAATTAATTTAAATCTTTTAAGACAAAATTTGAATAATGAAACCAGTTTTATTAAGTAAATTAATTTATTAGATTGTTTTTTTGTTTTTGTGCAAAAAAAAAAAAAAAAAAAAAAAAAACTAAATATAAAGTAATTATTGAAGTTCAAAGTTAATTTATGGCGGGCTTTAAATATAGAAAAAAATAAATATAGTTTTTTTTAGATCTATAACTTGTCTGAAAAAAAGAGTAAGAGATATTTAGAACTTAAAGCCATTAACAGCTTATAAACATTAATACATACCTCTGCCAGTATGAATATGTTTTGACTGTACTTGTATTAAAAATACTGGTTGTTGACTTAGATGATCATAAGAAAATTTTTACTTTTTAAAACTTAAATATTTTAATGACGCCAAAAAAATGTGTTTTAAAGCAGTTTTAATGATGATAATAAACATTAGATTTACGCTAAATCGTTGGCCTTTGATATGAAAATTAAATTAAAAATTAATAATAATTAATTGAGATAAAATAAAAAGGCGAAAAAATCTTAGAGGAGATTTTAGATCATGACCAAAAGGTATAACATGTAAAAATTGTACATATGTATTTTATAAAACAAAAACTAAATTAACTCTAAAAAATTGCTGTTCAATACCTAAGCAACATACATTGTTATATTTGCTATAACGAACTGTAAAAAACACGAAGAAATCTATAAAATATTTTTTCCAAACAACGATTGACATAGAAGAAAAATAATTGACGCTTTCTCGAACCGGAAAAGCTTTTGAGCTAAATATTATCGCACTACAGATCCCGAATTTTTATTATCAAATAATTTAGACAGTAATAAATAAACAACTTAGAGGTATAACAACGAAGCAATGCTATTGGGGAAAAAGTCGAAACCAAAATCAATGGGCGGTGTACAGAAACTTCGGAGCAATCAGACCTGAAAGTTGTTTACTTTGTTTCAATGATATAATGAATGAGCTAACACTTCACATTAGCCCCTACACAGTAAGAAAAAGTTAAAAATCTTCACACGTCTCAGAACCCATATTTAAAAAAAACCCGTTTACGATATAATTGATTCTCTTTGACTTTTTCAATTTAATGCTTGTGTTAGATGGGATTTTGGAAAAACATACTGAAAATCGGAGTACCAAATACAAAGGGTTGGTCCTCTTGAAGAAATCTAAACAAAATCAATTCACAAACATCCTAACAATCTTATATTTCGCTCTGCTGAGTTTGGAATAGCACTTTAATTCTGTACTATAATGATCCGAAGCATTTATCGAAATTGTTCAATGATTATTTATCAGCTAATGGGATTAAAATCTTAACTTAGAATTTGGTCATCAGTAAATAAGATTTAAGTCCTAAAGAGAACCTCTTTTGTACAATTTAAAGACACAGTTTGAACACAGCGCCTAAGAAATTATCTGGAGCTGATAAACTGCCTAAAATCAAATTGAAAAGCTATATCAATATCTATTCTAACGAGTTTAAGTTTGCTTAGGTTTTGAACAGCAAACTCTTAAGTTAATTTACAACTTTCAAAAAAATGGATTCTAATTATATTATAATTTTTTGATAATAAAAATTATAAAAATGATCCAAAAAAGATATTTTTTCATAAATCTGTTCAAAATTGTATAAGTTTCAAACAATACTGTATATATGTTGTTTGAACTTTATTAGAATTATGAAACCTTCGACTGGAAACTTAGTTCGTAAAGAAAAGATCCTCATAATATTTATGAAGATCAGGCATATTAAAGCATATTGTTTTCAACTTAATCTCTTAATTATTTTTTATTCTTGCTTAATTTTACTGAAATGGACTAATTTTCTAATTAAGCTTTAATTATCTCTATTAAAGAGATAAATCAATAGATAATTAATATTAACGTTTATGAAATACGTCATTAAATTATATTTTTATAACATTTTTTTTCTCAAATTACAATCTAATTGTTATTGATCTTTTTCAAAAACTTACATTCACTTTATATCCATAAATATTTAACATTGTTTTATGTTAATAGGCGGATTTGTAAATATTGCTTATATTGCAATTGTAGCAATAATAAAGTTTTGCTAATTGTTATTTTATTTATTCCAATTTGAATTTGATTTTGTTAAATAAATGTATTTAGTTCAAAGTTTCTTGCCAATTTATTATACTTTAAACCTGTTAATCATTCTACTTAATTTAGTTTCCAATGTAAAGTTTACTTTTTTTAAATTAATATTAAACAAATTAAGAAAATATTAACAATCGCATTGTACTATGAACATTATGACTAAAACTATATTAAAAGTCATCGTTTTTTAAATAAGTGAATTTAGCTTCAAATATCGACTGTGGGACTTAACTGTTATACCTGAATATCCAACAATACATCCTACTTTTCAAAACCCAAAATCTTGGAAACTATACAATACAAAGTTGAAATTAAAAGCAAATCTCATTCCCTTTTTTTAACAAAATCGAGTAGTGGATTGTCTTTGGCGCTTTCCGAAAGCAGCGAACTGAATTAGAATTGTCTTAAAAATCAAATAAAATAGATTAAATTTAAATAGATTAAAAAGAAGAAAAATAAGAACTAGAATCGGAACTAAAATCTGATCTAGAATATGAGTTAAATTTACACTTGAATCTGAACTAGAACCCAAACTAGAACTGAACTCGAACATATTTCCCAAATTCTCAAATTTTGCCAACACTTCTAAAGCTTTTAACACTTTCTAGGTAGTCAGTACTAAATGATTTTTAGTTTTCTCACAATTTTATACCAGAAGTGCTTAAAGCTGTTATAAGTTATAAACCGATAGAGGAGGCTATTAAAATGGACTATAGATAAGTACGAAGTTTGAATACCTATAAACAAGTTTGAAGTCCCAAATATTATAAATAAGTTCGAGAGACTTTACACAACCTAAGAGTTCTAATAACTGTAAAAAATATTAGAGTTCGTGAAACAATAAACAAATTTAGAATCTGGGATACTTAAAGCTAATTTAGAGTTAGAGAAAATATGGAAAATTTGGTTAAACGTTTTGGAGCGAATGATTTTTAAGTGTTACAAAGTGAAGGGCTAGTTTTAATTTTATTGACCAATTGTAATTCAAAATCTTACAAATAAGTTAAAAATTGAATTTTAATTCAAGAAGCTATTAACAAGCTTTTTTTTGGAGAGAATATATAAAAGTTTAGATTCTAGAGACTATTAAAAGTATAGAGTCGAGAGGCTATAAACAAATTTAACAGGGAGACTATAAGTAAGGTTCGAGAGACTAAAAAAGGTTTTCAAGGTGTGATACTACACACAAGTTTAGAGACGAGAAACATGTTTCGAAACGAAATACTATAAGTTGTAAAGCGAGAGACTACACACAAGTTCAGATTCTGGATACTAAAATTTGCTATTGGCGAAAGACTATAAACAAGTTTAGCCATGAGGATTATAAGAAAGACTATAAACAAGTTTAATGAAAGGAAAACTATAAACTGGGGTTCAGTCGAATTATCAGAATAGTTAAATATGTCTTTAGATTGTCAAAAATGTCAATATTACTTTATATTTACCGTTCATTTCACTTATTTTTGAATTCCATAAAAAGTTGGATCATGTAAACATTTTACTAAACGAAAATATTTTATGTTAACAATTTAAATTTTCTTAAATATTTAAAAAATGTCTTTCTTCACTTCAAATTTTATAAAATTTATTTTCAAGTAACAAATTTCATATTTCAGCATAATTTAACATTTTAAATCTTTTCGATAAAATTTATTTAACATAAATTAATTAATTTATTTTATTAATAAAATAAAGTTAAAAACTTGTTTCTCCGCCCCTTTAAATAACAAATATTTAACTGTTGTGCAGTTAACGAAAATTTACATTTGCACAACTTTTTGAAATATTTGCATAATTTGTTTAACAACCCATATTTTTTCAATTGTTTGTCTAAGATTTACATATATACAGATTGTCATTTATACATTTATATATTTATATGATGACAATCATGTTGATATATTCAGAAATACAAAGAGAAAAGAAGTAAGAATGCTATATTCAGCTATACCGAATCTTCAATACCCTTCATTACAAATGCGTGTAAGGTAAATACGTTATATTTCGTACACACTCACATATACACTGAAACGAATTCAATAAACAATTTTTTTTTTCAAACATAACAGAGGATCACATAGTCATAAAATAAGTTATGTTTTTGGCTATAAATTGTTTTAACTGAGCCGATTTTAATAATTTTTGGAATGGTAATACATAAAGCTTAATATTTGTCATAATTTCATTCTATTTTGTCATTTTGTAATTGACAATTTTACGAAAGTTTATTGATTGAACTTTGAGGTTGCCTTATATATCGGCATACTGAACCGATTTTGTTGGTTTAAGATAGAACTTTACAGGGCTATAACAAATACTCAGGTGAAATTTCATTGAGTCGTGTCTATTATTGTGTATGTAAGCGAGACAGACCGACAGACGGACAGACAGACAGACAGATATTAGCATTACACACGGAATGACAAAGTTAATATATCATTTGTGGTGGTGTAGGGTATAAAAAGATACGTGCCTCTTGAATCACTCTATAAATTTAAAAATTGTTTACTTAATTAAGTCTTTTTTTCTGTGTGTAGGCGTTAAATTAAACAATAATTCCGAATGATTTCAAGTCTTTTTAAAAAAAAGAGAAAAAACTTGATTGCAAATACTTAAGAAAGCTGCCTTAAAGAAATCATCAAGCGTTTTTATGGCCTAAAATCAAATTGAAAAACATTTTATGAATTTCAGTAAAGGTTTAAGTAATATTTTATTTAACTCAATGATAATGATTTCACTTCAAATTATATTTAAACGTTTAAATTCAATTACAAAAAAAGTTCATATTTTTTAAAATATTTTTTTATCCAGAAATTTCTTCAAACTTTTTCTTTATTTGACCGGAAATCTTTTGATTAGTTTTTCTCTCGACTTTTAACTTTCAAAAATAAACCGCCCTCATTTTTATTTGCTTTTAAAAACCACCTTTCACAGTCATTTAATTATTTTAATTTGTTTCCAATCAGAAATCTTTTATTTTATTCCAAAAAAAGTTTCCATTCTAATAGAAAATTCTTTTTTTTAACATTTTTTCATTCAGAAAAATACCATTAACAAGTGTTTTTTTCTATGTTCTCAAGTTTGTTGGATTTCATCCATTCTCATCATTAACTTCATAATCACTTTATTTCTTTTGTTGTAAGTTACGACCCCAAATTTGTCTGAATATGATTAACACACAGGTACAAACATAGAATCGACATCAAATAAATTCTACTTTTAACTTGTCTAACATTCGGATCTTTTTATTCAAATCAAATAGAAGATTGATGTGGTAAAGAAATAAATCTCATAAATACTAAGATTCAATTTTGTTTTGATTTTTTTCTAAATTAGAAATACAATAAGACAAAATCTAATTGGAAATTTATACCTTTAACATTGTAATAGTTTAATGTGATTTAAAGAAAAACGCAATTACACCATTTCCAGAAGAATTTAAAAGACATAAAAATACCCGACCTATAAAAATGTTTAGATTCAAAATATTTTCAGAGTTGAGATACAATTTCAAATAAATTCTAAATCTTGTTTAGAGGCGAGAAGCTATAAACATGTTTAAAGGTGAGATACCAAAGACATGTTTAAGGCAAGAGACTATAAACATGTTTAGAGACTAAAGATGAACATATTTAATGGCAGAAATTATAAATATGTTTAGAGGCGAGAGGCTACAAACATGTTTAGAGGATAGAGACTTAAACCAAATTTAGAGACAAGAGACTATAAACAGGAATGGAGGCGAACTGCTATAAACAAAAATTTAAGCGAAATACTACAATTAAGTTTATAGACGAGACTGTAAGAAGTTTAGAATCGAGAAACTATAAAGTAATTTAAAGGTGAGGAACTGTAATTAAGTGTTAATTATGATACTATAAACAGGTTTAGAAAGGGGTGATTATAAACATGTTAGAGTGATGTGATGCCCACCAATACTACTATACATTTGTCTTTGTATGTGTGAAGCAGCAACAAATTACTTTGAATTAATGCTCGCTTTACTCAAATTCTGAGAGAGCATCAGTCGTTTATAGTGTACCTATGAAATAAACAAATTCTGTAGTTTAAACTCTCAATTCAGAAATTATGAGGCAAAAAACTATAAACAAATTAAAAGTCAATCGACTATAAGAAAATTTAGATTCGAGTGATTCAAAATCAGCTTTGAGGCAAGAGACTAGAAATACGTTTAAAGGTAATAGACTATAAACACGTTGAGATTTCAGAAACTATAAAGAGGTCGAGACTACAAATATGTTTAGAATAGTTTAAAACAAACCAAGAAGTAGTTCAATCTATGATCTGCAATCATATTCAGAGGCGAAACAAGTAAGACTCTAAACATGTTTAGAATATATTATGAAACATTTTAGATTATAATCTGTAAACATGTTGATAATGGAATCTGTAAACATGATTAAAATAAATATATAAAACATTTTCATAATAAAATACTAAACATGTTTAGAATAAAATCGTTAAACATTTTTATAATAGAATTGCTAAATATGTTTAGAGTAGAATCTGCAAACATGTTTAGATTAGAATATTTAGAAATGTTTACAGTCTTATCTCCAAACATGTTTACATTCTAATCTTTAAACATGTTTGTAGTCGAATATAATTTATAATTATGTTTAGACTTGAATCCATAATATAATTACATTCAAGACTCACAGGAAATGGTGTTAAATACTTTTCTCAAGGCGTTCCAATAATCCCAAATTCAAAAATTACTACAACAACTACAGCAGCGTAAATAAAGAATAAAATTATTGTCTGGGTTTAAGAAAATATTTTTTATCTTTTTTTAAGAAAAAAATTTTAAAGTAAAATAGAAAAAATAACAATAATAAAAAAAACTTACCAGTATTTGAGAGCAATGAATTTGAGGCGGTTGTGGAGCTAGTAGAAGATGTTGAGGATGATGAGGTTGTAGAAGATGATAATTCATCCAATGAAGAAGATGATGGATTTGTTGAAGATGAAGTTGTTGTAGTTGTTATTATTGGGGCCGTTGCCGAGTCTGCTGTTGTTGTCAAAGTCATTGAACTATCGTTATTCATTTCGTTTGTTATTGTTGTTACAGAAATTGTTGCTGGAGTTGTTGTTACAATTTCTAATGTTTTTTTAGTCTCAACATCCAAGTCTAAAACATCATCGATCCTATTAATATTAGTTTCGGTATTTGTATTAGTGTTGGCAGCAGTTGTGGCATCTAAATTAGCATCTAAAATAGCGTTGGTGTTATTGTTATTATTTTGCAATATTGGCATTATTGTTGCTGCTGCCGCAGCAGCTGTTAATGATGCTAAAGTAACTTCATTAATTTCTGCTGGTATGGGTGATGCATGTGGTGTTATTGTTGTTATTGCTGCATATTCTGTTGTTGTAGTTGTTGGTGAGGCGGCATCAGTATTAACATTTGTAACATTATTTGCATCATCGTTGTTGGCTGGTGCTGCCTGAGTTTGAATGCCACCACACAAAAGTGTAGCACAAATGAAAGCAACCATAAACCATGTTGTTGATGATGAAGATGATGTTGTTACCGCTGTCGGAGATTTTCTACGTTTACTTGTTGTTAACATTTTCGTAAATTATTTATTTTTTTTATTTCTTTAGATAAATTTCTGTTTACACTTATTTTGGTTAAAACAATTTTCTTTATATAATTTTTGTTTTCTTGTTAAAGTCTAATTTTCTTTAGACTTTAATTTATTGATGATTTCTTATATATTTATTTTTGTTTCGTAACTAGGAAGTTTACACGTTTCTTTTTTCTTTTCTAATTTACAAGTATAATTTTTATTCAAACTTAAGCCCGATTAAAACATTTGTTTAAATTTATATAGTTATTTAATTTTTATACATTTAAGGGCTCATGTTGCTAAAAAAAATATAATAAAAGAAAAAATTATAAAATATTTCATTATAATTTTGATATGTTAAATAAATCACTTTTTATTATTTTTTAATTAATTTTTTTTGTTTTGCGTTATAAAAAACCTTGTCCTAATTCCAGTATTGTATAGTCCAATTTAAATTAAATTTCATTACACTTTAATTTATTTAATTATCAATACTTAATCATCATAATCACTTTATAAAAAAGTCATTTCCGTTTGATATTTATCTAAAGTTAAGCTGCCATTGTCAATTAGGAAATTATAGTTTTTTTATTGATCAATTAAAAGCTACAATAGACCATGGTTTATTGGCATTAAAGGCCATTTACAATTATTATGTTTTTATAACATTTTTTGCAGAAAATCCTCGATTAGATGTCATTTAAAGTTTAAATGTTTTGATCATATCAGAAAACACCTTTATTGCAGCATTTAACTCTGGAGGGTTTTAGGAGATATTTGAATTTAAAATATTCATTTAATTAAAGTTCACAAATTTTTATTTGAATATAAAATTCTATGTTATTTTTTTTTTATATTTATTATGATATAAGTTCGATGTTATTGCGGGATTAAAAGAAATTTGACGTTTAATGAAGGAATAATCAATTTATTATAATTATGTAAAAAGTCTATAAATTTTCATTTTAAAATCGTTTTACCGAAATTCAAGTTATTACTAACATCATATAATAAAAATTTATATCCTTAGAAAAGCCGAAATTATCGCAGAAACATGAAACCAATTTTAAAAAATAATTTTCTTCTTAATACCAGTGAATAA
This sequence comes from Cochliomyia hominivorax, assembly GCA_004302925.2. NCBI lineage: Eukaryota > Metazoa > Arthropoda > Insecta > Diptera > Calliphoridae > Cochliomyia > Cochliomyia hominivorax. The sequence continues at coordinate 33,600,914 of PYHX02000467.1, read as the reverse complement.
TTTCAGATTCAGATAACTGAATATTTGATCCAGAGACAATAGTAATTATCATATACGTTTTCCTTTTGTTTTTTGTGTTGTTTTTTTATTCAGCAGAAATTTAATAATATTTCAATACTCTAAATATAATTTTCTCCCATAAATATATCACCTGACTTTATATACTGAATATATAAAAAAATATCTGGGTATTTTTTATCGCAAAATTAAAATTAGATTTTTTTAAATGAAGACACACGTTATGTACTTTGTACAGCGAGAATTCTTCAACTGAACGTCTCTATTCTTAAAGTCTCAATTCAAATTTTCTATTGTTGGAAAAAGTTCGATACATTCTGGTTAGTGAATTATTTTCAAAAATAATCATTAATTGTGTGTCACAGCGTTGTGATGTAACACCCTGTAACATTCCTCAAATTTGACTTCATTACGAAATTATTCCCGAATAAAATGAAATAACTTGGTATTCGAAAAACGACTTATTTCTGAAAAAGTTAGTAATGGTTTGATACTTAGAGACATTTTTAAAGGACAGAGATTGTACTTTAATTATTTCCATAAATTAACTGCTCGTAAAAACACTTTTCAGGAAATATGCTAATTGTGTATCACGTCGTAACACCTTATAACACTCCTTAAATTTGGGGACTTTATTGCAAACTAATTCCTCAATTTCTTTATTACAAAAATCCACAGCAAAATGACATAAATTGACATTTATAAATGAAATAATTTACTTTGACCGGTCTAATTAATAGGTAATTAAAATACCTCTTTAGCTTAACCAATAATATGCTGCACATTGGGATTTAATTTTCAGAAGAACATATTTTGGCGTAGAGGCTTTTAACTCCAGAAATTTTACGAAATAATTTCCCAATATTTTTAATAAAATAAATCCTAATTAAACTAAAATACTTCTCATTTTCAAAATTAAATAACTCCCTAAAATCAGGACATTTTTTATATGGAAATAAATCTCCAATAGAAAAATTAAATTGAACCCCATTTCAAAATGACTTCATATTCGCAATAGTGAGCAGAAGTGCAGCCGAACATTGCTGTGATCATGTTTAAATGCCAGTTTTATATATAGATATCTAGGTTCAATTGAGTGACCATTATACGCGTATTCAGTAAACACTTGTTTAAAATAACCTTTAGACAAGACCCTTAAATCACCAAAAATTGGCGAAGAATAGAAATTAAGTTATTTTAAGATACTGCTATCAAATAGTAGTGCTCTATTTTTGGCCTCTATAATTTTAGCAGTCTTCATATTGGAAATCTTTTGAGCCTTGTATGTTTTTAAACTTTTCGTATCAAATAGTAGGGTCCGGCTGCTGTTGGGAGATCTTTTAGAAATGCTTTCTATTATTTGACTTTAGAAACTTTATATAGACCATTCTTTATACCTGAATCAGTTTTTTTTATCAGCAGAAAAGTTCTTCCTTGACGGCTGATCTTCGAAGGCTTAGCTAACTTTTTGTAGTATCAAGCTGGGTTAATAATTTTGGTGTGCACTTAACAACATTTATTTGTTTGCCATTAAACATAATATGTGGCATGTTTTTATGAAGGTAACTTGATAGAAAAAATCAATTAATATTTAGGTAAAAGATTTTAATGAATAAAGTTTGTTAAGAATATTTCCCAATTATATGATTTTAAAAATGTTTTCTTAATTAAATTTTTTAAAACATTCAGTGCATTGAAAATTTGTTGTTTTCTAGTATAGTTTCTTTAACCAGTTGTTGTAGTAAATATTCATATTATGTAAATAAATACTAGTCTTTTACTTTCTTATTAGAGTCTAAATAAAAAACAGGTTTTTTGCTCAAATCTTTTTTTAGCATTAGAATGTTTTTTTGGGTTAAGTAGACGTTAAAGCAAAATCCCTTTATTGGTTAATTTTAAGAAAATAATTTTATATAAAATTATTTTCTTTCTGCATATTTCATTTTTTATAAAAAAACAAGTTTGTTTCTTAACTCTTTCATTTAGTCAATTTAAATATTTTGATGTAAAATATTTTTCTTAATCTTTTTTTCAATTCTATTGTAATTTATAAAAAAAAAAATATATGTGTGAGTATTTATAAATATTCCTTATGTACATATTTGTTTTCTTATTAGAACAGCAGCCAATAACAAGTTTGTTTCTTAAGTCTTTCGTTTTCACTTAAGATATTTCATTAGTTTTTTTTTCTTTTTATTTTTGTATTTTTTGCTTTACATCACACATTCTTATAGACATACTTTGACACAACAAACAAAACGAAAATAATATTAAATACAAACAATTAATTAATGCTAAAATATTAAAAAAAATATTCTCTTCTATAAAAGTCACCAGAAGAACCGGTTTTTCAATTGTAAGAAAAACCCAAAAAGACCTCAAGATCCAAAAGCAAAAAAAAAAAAAAAACAAAATAATTTTTAAGGAACTAAACATGGCATAAAATTTATATATAAAAATATATATTTTTTTATCATGTCTTGTCTTTTGAATTGGTAACTTTTTTCATTTTTGTCGTTGGTGTAGATCGAGTGTTTTGATGGTGGGTTATTTTTGGTTGTGTATTTCACGTGTATGTGTGTGTGTAGTTTTTTAAGTTATGTGAACCCTCCAACAGCTGCAAAATGTATAACCAATTTTTATTTTTATTATTTTTATTATTTTTTTTTTATAATTTTTCTCTTTTTGTATAATTTTGGCGATTTTGAAATGTTTTTTTTTCTTCTTGTTATGAAATCACTGAAATTATTTTAAATTAACTATAACAGAAAATGAAAGTGAATTTGAGACTTTATTGAACAAAAAATCACTTTATATTTAAAGGCGAAAAACTGTATTTGCTCATTTTTTAATTTATCTGGTTTTAATAGCATTTTTTGTTTATTCACTTTATTTTTGTAATTTATTTCATAAATTTTATTTTTTGATTTCAGAAGATTTCATATATTTTTTGTTGTCACCATTCATTTATTAATTTAAAAATCTTTAATAGAAAAATCATTCATTATTTTAAAATTAAATTTTTTAATTAAATTCAATTTTTTATACCACTTGTTTTTTTATTTTCACACTTTTTTACCGTTTTAACGCCCGTCGTCGTTCAAGCTCTAAAATCAACTGAAGTAGTTTGGGCTTGTTAAGTGTTTGACAGAAATTTACCACACCAACTGAGATTTCTCTATTAGCAGAAATATTATACCTCTATGTTTACACCTTCACCACTATTAAACAAATCCACCTCTCTTCTTTTTGTTTTTATATTTTAGCTTCTTTATTTGGCTGCTTTCATACTGGCCACGTTTCATGAAGAGTAGAGTTTATTATGGCCAAAGAGAAAGAGTATAAACACCACTCATACAAATATCACCACTACTAACATTTACTAAATGGCTGCTAGACGAATTTTACAGTGTATGCTGTAAGTTTGTTTAATGGTAAGTTTTATTATTTTTTTCAGTTTTGCTCTTTAGGAAAACATACCAAAATTTAGTTAAAGTAAATTGTTCGACATTAAAAATAAAAAATATATACAAATTTGACTCATTTCGAAAAGAAGATTTAGAGTCCTAACTTATTTCAATGCCAGACATATTAAATGAGACAATAAATTTGGTTGTCAAATTTTAATTATACTGATTAATTCAGAACCACTATCCGTATTCATTTGACTCTGTCCACTTTTCGACTCTTTTTAAAGACGTCCTGAAGATATTATGTTTACTTTGCCAATCCGTTTGTAACACTATGAAGAAATCATCTAAGAACCCTTATCTGTCCATATTTTACTCTCATTTAAGTTCCCTTTCTGTTCATTTATAATATTATTTTCCTGACAAGACCAGAAGGGTATTTATAAGTTTGTCATTTTTATTGAAATTTTCACTGGTTTCATCTAAGAACCCCAAAAATATATATTCTAGATCGTTGTGAGAAGAGAAATTGTTTGAGCCATTTACGTCTGTTTGTCCGTCTGTGTATTGGTTGAAATCAAGTTTATTGAACCGACCTACACATGAACTAGAGATACCTCAACACCTAGTTTTTGATGTGTTTATCTGCAAAGCAAATCTAAATCACCTTAACCACTGAGTGTTTCGTTATCTGATTTAAATATATCTAGCTTTTAGTCGTTATCATGGATGTCACATGAACATCTGCTATCAATCTGATGGCCTATTTTGTTCAAGGTTCTGATATTTCCCAATATCCTATTATAGCCTGAATTAGTTGGCCGCCCTTTAGATAACAGAGATCTTCTCCTTAAGGATACTACATACATCAGGATTCTCTAACATCAAAGTCCTCACTAAAGATCCCTTCACATCACTAGAAGCCATCAATGTACACCCTATGAATTCCACCATCGGATTTCTGTCCTGGAGTTGTTCCAATGACATCAAAAATTTTAATTAAAATTCCCTTTTTTTGTAAGAATTTTCCAAGGAACGTTCTACAATTAATTATAATTTTATGAGTTAAGTATTTGAGGAATTTTTCTTACAAAAATATTTTTGATTTATTTAGAAATTTAAAAATTATATAGCTATATCATTCCATTTGTAACGCCAAGATTAAAAATTAAGTCGTTTTAACTATGTCCGTCTGTTGAAAGCATTCTCACGTCCACCATAACTCTACAGGTAAAAATGTGATAGACCGACATCTGAGGCAACCTTAATAATGATATAAAAATGAAGTTTATATTAAGACACTTATCTAATCGAATCAAAATTGTCCCTTATTTTGGATATTCCTTTCTATAACATTATTTTTTTTAATATAATCGTTTCTAAAAAACTTTGTCCCGGTACCAACGTTTATAAAAAATTTAAGGAATGTCCAATCATATTTCATTGCAGTTTTCATAAGATAACTTTTTTCCGGCATTTTAGATTTGAAATAGTGATCTAACTTGTCATGTGTTACTTTTTGGTATCACTGTATCACTTGTGTGTGATCAATGGACATGTATGCACTTTTTTCATTAGATACCAAAAGCAAAACAAAAAAATACAATAACAAAAAAAGTAAAAATCACGCAATAGTACCAATATTCCAATAACATGACTAAATCCAACAACAAGACAACTTCAAAAGTAATCAACAGGTTTAAAGCAAAATAGACAAAAACACCAGATGAGAGAGGTATAATAATATATGACATCAATTGAAAAAGAGAGAATAAGAGTGGTGAGTTAATAACCAAATACTCTCTTGAGTATAAGCTGTTTTAAAATAGAGGTGTATTTGAAATTTAAAAACATCAATATAACAAATAGTTTTAGCAAGAGCAAAGAAAAACGTTAGAGATTTTTTAATTTAAAAATTAAGTTTTTTTTATTTAATTTTGTTTTTAACTTGCTTTCGTTCTTTTTTTTTTTTTTTTTTTTGAGTTTTTATTATAAAATTAATAATAACAATTTTATGCTTTTATTATTATTAAATTTCTTTATCTAACACTTTAAAGCTTTGGTCCATACTTTTAATTTTTTCAAAGTCCCTCAAAATGACGTTTATTTTTTATTGATCTCCAGTTAGACTGATTTTACAAAACGTATTTGTATCGGCATTTACACACAATGCGGTTTAACTGAAACCAACTCTTTTTTTTGCTTTTGTTTTATTTATTGTTTTTTGGGTCCTTAGGGAATTGTAAACAAACACAATAATAGTGGAAATTTGTGTAAATAATTTTAAACAAAATATTTATTTAACTGGAGTATTTTCAAAATATTTAATATTATTTTATTCAAACTTATATTATTCAGTCTTTGAGATAATTTAGCGAAAAAAATCTTAAAATTCAAAATTTTGAAGAAAAAGTTTAAAAGAATGGAGAATTGAATGTCTTTTTGGAGATATTAGTAATAAGCGATTTAACACTTATTGGGTGTTTAATCGAAATCTTAACATACATATATGTTAATAAAAATAATTTTTTATTGAAATTATTACAATTTAAAAAAGAAAACATTTTTTCATAGTTTAAATCACTAAAGATGGAATCTTAAACTTTTTTCGGAGACTGTTACATTAAGGTTTTTGTTGTGCTTTCTGTCACTCTCAACCAATTCTCCTTTAACAAGAGCCCGATATCTCTCCACTGGCCATAGCTCCGGGCAGTTTGGAGGATTTGTATCTCTTGGTGCAAATACCACGTTATTGTTCTTGTATCACTCAAGGACTTGTTTACCAAAAAGAGACAGAATACCAAGTCCGGCCAAAAATAAGTCATATGAATGGAAGCAGCTTTTTTTAAACATTCTTATTTAAAGCGCCCGTTGTAACGTTGCCATACCAAAAATTTTATGACCGCTTTTGGGCCTTAAACTTCTCTTAAACATTCCCTTGAACATCAGCAATATTAAATTTTTGACCAGGTGGCTGCGAAATATCTGCTAAGCTGTATGTTTCCTATTTCTTAAAGCAGTAAGAATATTTTTTAGAAAATTTAATTTCTAACCCACTCAATTTTTAGTTGCGTTCCTGCCTGAAACTTATTGAGCCTTGTATGTCTTAAAATTTGCATTAGCTTTAACTTTACGTACCAAATAGTCCCAGCACTAATCTAAACGGGCTGCTTTTGTGTGGAGCTATTTACAATATGATTTTTACTTATTTCGTTTAATAAACATCAAGTGGACAATTCCTTCTACCGGTACTGTTTAATAACCTTTGAAACAGTTTGACTGCTGACCTATGAATGCTTGGCCTCCTATTTGTAGGACCAAGTTAAGTTTTATTAAAAGTATTTATTAGTTTTAGTAAGCACTGTTTTTCTGATCACATATTTTAATCAGATTATCAATATATTCATTTATTTGGCATTTAACTTAATAACTGATATGTTTTACAAAGGTAATTTTATTAAAATAAAAGTCAAATAATACTTAAGTTTAACGTTTTAATGCAAAATGTGTGTTAAGAATTTTTTAATCTCACTCCTTTTATGAATATTCTTATATTTTCGTCTTTACAGGATTTTCTAATTAATTAAATTCTCTGTTAGAAACATTTTCAATATTTGTCCAAACTTCACACATTATAATTAATTTTCTTCTATTTCTCTTTAATCTGCTTCCATGTCAAATAATTTTATTCTTTAACATCCTCTAACAAACATCATTGAGAAAAAATGAGAAAAAAACACAATTGAGAAAAAAAATGTTGTCTTGAAAATTATTTTCATAAACATTAACGTTTAAATTGCATGCATAACTTAACAAATACAATAAATATTTACTACAAACTAAAATAGAGTTTAGAGAACGAAATATATGTTTGTGGTATTTATGATGGCTCAAATTGTAACCAAGAACAATAAACGCAATTGTTTTGAAATAAATAAAACACAAATAAAGAACAAAATAATAACAACAAAAATAAGAGAATAATTTTGTAACGAATGCAATGAGATGAGAAAATCATAGTTGGGGGAATTCAAGACGAATATAAAATACTTTACAAAATTTCAATTTTATTAGAAATAACTTCACTCAGATAATTTCATAATTATGTCACTATAAATTTGAGCTTTTTTTTTCATAAAAAGGTGAATTCACGATTAAGAAGGAATTACAGAGCCGTAATATACAATTTCATAATAAAAAATAGTATTTTTAAAGACAAATATCAGATGCACAGTGGTCCCAAAACGCTTTTTGAATTATCGTAAAAGTAATTTTTTATCCTTGTAATTACAGAATATTTTTTATAAAATTTCTTAAAAAAGTTAAATTGTGATAGACCTAATGGGCAAAGTATATCTCCTCCTAATGACCGGATTTCGATCTGTTTTATATGCGTTTATGTTAAGAATTCTTTCAGAATAATGGAGAAAAAAGCAAACAAAAAAATTATTATTTTGAAAAAATCTTTTTTTTTTCAAAAATTTTATTTCAAACATCCAAGCGGCCAAATCAAAGTTTATGCTTAGGCTTTGAACAGCAAATTTTAAAGTTAATATTGTTTTTATTGTATAAAGGCACCTAAAAAATTTAATTTATTATTATTTTAATTTGTATTAATCCATTTAAAAGGAATATAATGGCCAAGAAGTACTTAATCAGTATAAACTTCCATAATATGTACAATGTTATTTAAGAGTTAATCATATATTTATTAAGCTTTTCGCCTTATAAGATTGAGATATGTGTATGATTATTGAAATCTTATAGATACATTTGTATTGTTCTATTGTCTGTAACTTGATTTGATTCCACGTCAAAGAGTTAATCTTAAAAGAAAAACAGTCAGATCGAAATTTAAAAAAATGGATGTATAAGTAAATAGCTGCGAGTACTGAGAGTACTGAGGTCTAAAAATTCTTAACACTCGTTTTTAATTAAATCATTTAACCCAAATATTATTTAATCATGTTACCTTTGTAAAACATGCCAGTTATTATGTTAAATTAACTTTTACTTAGGTCTGCCGTCAAATTGTTTCCAATGTTATTTAACGGTTAAAGTAGAAGGAATGGTCTATTTGTTGTTTATAAAGTATTTCCAAAAGAGTTTACAAATCATCAGGTATGAAAGCAGCACGGTTAACTCAGTGCTCGGACTATTTGGTACGAAAAGTTAAAATTAGTGCAGCTTTAAGAACAGACAATGCTCAAGATATTCCTAACAGCAACGCTGCTGAAAATGTGGAGGCAAAAAACAGAACACGGAATTTAAAGTCAAGTTTTCTAAATTTAATCTTGCTGTATAATGGATGACAAAGCGTATGTTCTGGTAAATTTTTCACTACATTCTGGAAAAAAATTCATGCTGTTTATGCTCGATGAAATGTTGAAAGAAAGTTTAGGACCCAAGAGAAGTCAACATTTCCTAAAACGTTCTTGCTTTGGCAAAAAAGAGAATCATTTGTTACAATGGTCTTTATAAATACCGAAATTTACATCAAGGAATGTTTCGTAGGACTTCATAATGCGTCCACTTATTTTAACAATAATGTGGTACTAACAGGAAGGCGAATCCTCGAAGCTGCCCGGAGCTAAGGTCAGTGGAGAGATATTAAACTCTTGTTAAAAAGGAAATGAAGAGCACAGGAAATGTTTCCAAAAGTATTGTAGATTTTAAGTGGAGAGCAAAGTGATAAAAAGCACTAAAAAACGTTATAATTATTCTTTCCCAAATTGTAGAAAAAAATTATTTTCAATTTTATTTCTTAAATCAATTTTTTTCTGGCCTTCAAATATATAATTCATATTTTTATGTACAAAAATGTTACATATTTATTATATGAATATAATTAATTTAAAATTTAACCTTCGTTATCTGCTTTTCATGATGATGAACGTCAATTTATCCAAATATTTTAATTTTAAATTAACGCAATATTTTCTTAATTATTCAAAAAGTTTTAAAAACTTTCTCCATTTTGTTTATTTTATTTAAGATAATTTAATTAAAACGATTTGAAAAATTTACAAAAATTATATATGAATATTTAAAGAATTTGTCATGGTTTCTTAAAAAATATAAAATAATAATAGAAGACAAAAAATTTAAAAACAATAAATGTTAAACGTTTTTTAACTTTTAAACTGGTTGTTTTTTTATTATTCTTTAGTCACATTTTCAAATTTTATAAATACAAGTTTTGAATTTTTTTCAAATAATTATAAATCAAAATTTTAATATTTAAAAAATTCTGTTAGCAGTTTTGTTCTTTTTTAATTAATTTAAACTAGATTTTAGTTTTATACTTATTAATTCTATTCTTTTATTTTTGCGCTTTTTTGTCTAAATATTAAAATATTTCTAATGTATTTAAACACAAATGCCGTAGTGCATCTGTATGAATAACAAGATTTAAGCATAATAAAAAATAAAAAATAGCAAAAAATGATATTGTTGAAAAAAAGAGAAATAATCGGAAATAAGAACGGAAAACCACAACATAAAATTAACAGCAAACATCAAAAGACTTAGAAAACAAACGTTATTTAGCATAAAAATTGTGTATGCAAAACAAAAATTCAAAACACAAAAAAAAGAGGTTTGTTGTTTAAGTCTTTTGTTTTCATTTATATTTCTTCAACAGTTCTTGTCATAATTGAGGTATCTTTATAAAACTTTTATTCCTTCTTTTTTAGTTTAATCATAAAAATAACGAAAAATGTTTATAAATGTCAAATAAAATTAAAGAAAATTTTTGAACAAATTATTTTTGATTTATAAAATGTTGGGTGTGCAACAAAGTTTCTTCCGTTTAATTGTTTAGTGAAAAATTAAAGCGCATTGTGAAAATGTGGTTACCAACAAATAATAATAGACCAAGATTTATTTCTGTCATCTAATGTAGTTAAAGTCATTGAATTCATTATATATCAAGCAAACCTTTTTGTATTCATCCTTGTATTTGGGATCATTTTTTGAGCAGTGTTTAACTCAATTGCATCTTCAGGATTTAGGAGTTTTTGAACTTTTCAATATTTTCAACCGCCGCTCAGAAGTGAAATAAAAATTATTCTATTCCGAATGACAAGTAAAATTTCACAAAGCAAATTTTAAGTTTGGACTTTTGAATCTAATGGAAGCCTGTCGGATATCACCTGCTATAATATTTAAAATCATTCAAAACCGAAGAAAATTACAATAATTTTTAATAAATTTAAGTTGGAAGGACGAATACTTTATTCGTCCTTGAGCCAAAATAATAATATGGACCAAATTTAATCTGAAAAATTACGATCAGTAGAGAGTTCAGTAATAAATTAAGAGATTGAGTCCAACACCACTTTTTTCTGTTATATCATAATTTGCCATGATTTTTTGCTGATGACATTTATTTTCTAACGAACATAACTTAATTGTAAACCTAATACTATTCAAAGAATTCCATTAATTCGGTAATAAACAGGAATAAAAAATATTTTAAATTCCTTTAGAAAATTATGACATCATTTTCATTAAAAAACCAACAGACACATAAACATTTCTTAAGAAAATAAATGTGTAATATTTATAGAGAAAAAATTATATTTAATTTCGAAATGCTTGAAAAAGGTTAATTGACCACTAGTTTCAAATTATAGTTTGTTTTTTTTTTTTAATTTTTTAATAAAAAAGAAACCGCTTTTAATTTAAAAGTTACAAACAAATTATTATTGATGTTTTCCATTGATTGTTTTTAAATTGTTTAATAACAATTTTATTTTAAAATATCGATTCAATGTTATCATTATTACTTAAATATTTTTCTAAATAAGGAGTGAGATGGAAAAATTTTCAACATACATATATGTTAATAAAAACGGATCCATTTAACTAAAGTTAACGTCTTTAATTGAAATTATTACATGAAATATTATTACAATTTCAAAAATATATATTTCTATAGTTTTAATCACTAGTGATGAAATTTTGAATTCTTTTCGGAAACCTTTCTATTAACGTTTTTATAGTTTAAGATCTACCACACTTTTGGGCATCTTTTTGTGCTCTTCAATTTAAATTTCTTTTAACGAGAACCCAATATCTCTCCATTAGACTTGGAGTATTGGAGTATTTGCTCACATTAAAGTTCTTGTACCACTCAAGGGCTTGTTTATTATAGTGACAAAATGCCAAGTCAGGCCAAATATAATTATATACATTATGAAGTATTATTTCTCAACATTCCTAAACTTTTCTTCAACATTCCTTTGAACAACAGCAATAGCAACGTAAAATTGTTGACCGGGAAGTTGCGAAAAATCTGTCAGAACATACGTTTCATTTTTTTTAAATTGACTTCCATTTTTGTGCTTTTTATAGCCTCAAAATTTTTAGTAGCGTTACTGTCAGGAACTGTTTAAGCCTTGTATATTTTTAAGTATGAGCAAATCGTTTCTGTCAGTAACTTCGTGAGCTTTATATGGTTTTAAAAATGCATTAGACTTAATTTTTCGTTTTCTACCGGATGTGTTGGATGCTCTTTCGAAATACTTTCTAATTTTTGGCTTTAGGAACATTATATGGATCAAAAAATCAAATAGTTTTAATAAAAAGCAAAAATTTAAATAAATAACGCCTGTTAGGAATTTTACGATCTCACTCCCTTTATAAAATATTTAAATAAAAAAAAATATCAGAAAATTATATATTTTCTTTACATAATTATTATTAAATGTTTTCTTTCTTAATATTATCTTTTTTTTTCTTTTTTCCAACGACAACGAAAAATGTTTAGTTTTATTTTCATTATATCACTTTTACTTTCATATGCAACTGGTTTACAAAATAAAAAGCGTTAAAAAAGACACTCATTTCACACACACAGACAGATACACATGCACAGTCGTACTTACACCCAACCATATTCATTGAACAAATTTTAATTGTGTAAACGTTAAATGCAATATATACTCAGATACAAATATTGTAGTTACAGATACATTTGTATCTTAACATTTTTTTATACGCCTGCTTTTTTTGTTGTTGTTTTTGTTAACTTGGCAAAGTGATTGTCAATCAATATCTTTTTTTTTTCATTTCTTTCTTTTAGTAATTTATCATTATACTCTACACCACCATAGATGGTTGGGATATTATGCATTTGTGCAGATATTGTAACGGACAGAAAAATTTGTGCTGCCCCAAATTTCACTCAGAATTACTCTCTGAGTCAACTTAACCATGTCCGTCCTTCCTTGTTCATATTAACCTTGTAAACAAAATGCAGGCGGCAGTTTTAAAGACGATCCCTATTGAAATTGGCGATGATGGAGCCGTTTATTTATTTTTAGAATTGGTCAAATAAAGACAAATATAAACAAAACTCGTTCTGCGAAATTTAACAAGGTTTGGTCCATAAAACTTACACTGAAAACTCCTTTTAGAACGCAATAATTCCACAAGAATGTCAGTACCCTTTTAATATATAACACTCTTAAACATTAAATAAAAATGCATTTATACGAGGGTGGTTCATTAATTTTCGGTAGCCAACACTTATAACCAACAATGTGGTGTAGGGCTATTAAAAGTCGTACTAGACCGACATCTTACATGTTTTTGTTTAGAGGAGTTTCTTGAAGTTTTTTTCTTTTCTCTTAAAGCTCATTTAAATAGTTTCAGATACATTTATTGCTTTAATGTCAATCAGGTTTGAAAATTGTGTTTTTTACACGGTGGATGTAATAACAATTAATTTATTACTTAGATTTCCAAATATTATGAGAGGTTAGAGATTTTTAACAGTTAATGAACTTCAAAATTAAAAAATTTAAATACTTTTACGCTTGAGTATTTAAATATTAAAGTTTATGCTAAATTTGTTTAATTAAAATATGTTTTTTAAGGTTAAATTTTTATTTTTCATCTTGGCCCCACAAATTTAAAAGATTAATTAACTTTATTTTATAGATAAATTAAGGTGATGAGAATAAGAAATTTAATAGGCGTTGGGGTATTAAAAATTATAAAGTTATTAAACTGTATTATTAAAAAAGTTGATGTTTAGTTGAATGGTAGATATTTATATTAGAAATATTTCAGGGTTTTAATAATTTGTGCACGTTCCACCACCACAAGCGGGGAAGATGCATATTAATTTTGTCATTCCGTGTAAAATACTACACTGAAACAAATGTCGTAGTTAATGTTAATTAATTTTTTTATTTTCATTATTATATTATGAAAAAAAACAGATTTTTATCTAATTAACATAATTTTTCTTCAAATTGACGTATTTTTTTCAAAAAATTTTCAGTAAAAGATGTTAAATAGAATACAATTTCGTTAAAAAATAAACGAAAAATTAATTTTATCAATAGATATTTTGTAAAAACGGCAGTAGAACATCGTAAGTAAAAAAACACAGAAATTTATTCAATTCTACACACTAAAATCCAGGTAATTTGAATAAAATGTTTGTTTATTTAACCATCTTTTTCGTCAAATATTTTCTTTGTTACATTAAATGAAAAATTACAAAGAAAATGTAAACTGAATCTAAGGAGAAAAATATTTTGTAGAACATTCTAATTAATGTGATTGAAATTAAATGATTATTTTTCATAAATTCAAAAAAAAAATGCAAATTGAAGGTCATTTGATCCACAAACATATATAAAAATTTTAAAAAGAAATTTTTTACACTATTTAATTATTATCTAAAACTAGATTTTACCCGATGCGCTTTGCTGCATAAAAATTCTCCTCAGTCCAAGATCTCGAAAGATATTTCACATATGTACAAAAGAGGGTTCTATAATCAATATCTACTTTGTATGGTAGCTCCCATACGAAGATCCTATCTTACATTTTGTCCAGTAAAACAGTTTCTTGAGGAAGTCATTGGGACCAAATTTGAAAATTCTTGCCGTTACAGTTCTCCTTGGTTACTTCTTCCCTTGGTCCAATTGGTATTTTTCATGAAATATTTATTTTATGAATTAATTTATCACAACAATTTAACGTAATTCTTTCCTAAATCTAACTTAAGTTTCTTAAAATTAACTTAAATATCGTATTTTAATTGAATAATATTCATCAATATAATAAATTTATTTTTGTGAATTTGAATAATTTATTATTCAAACTGAATAATATTTATTCAAATTAATCTCATTTTTATTAACGAATTCAAATAGTCGCAGTTTTTCATCAATTTAAAGAATTTACGAAAAATTAACAAAAATATTCGTTGTGGTGAATAAAGTTTTCGTTGGCTGATGAATGACCCACTTTTCCTAAATTCAAATCACTTTTTTTTCGTTTTATTTAATACCTTTTTTGGTTCAGTCCATGAAAGAATGCTCCAAGACCCCATAAATAATTTATAGCTGTGCATCACAACAAAAATTGAGTCGATTTAAAACCAGCATAATTGGCTCATTACAAAACAAAGTTATAGATTGATATCTGAGATATCGGAAGAATTGTCACAGCCAAATATTTTATACTTAATTGAAAAAATAGTTTTAATTTATTTAAGATTTTTTATGTCCTTTACATGTTTAGATTATCTCTTATAGATTCAGAGTTATTCAGTTCGAAATTAATGTTAACCTTTGTCTTGTCTCTTTTGTGTCAGAATGTTATAAATATAATAACGTAATAAAATCTCCGCCTGTAAAAGGATATCATTCCTCCGTTCTAACTCAAAATTTCGGGATACAGTTTCTCCATGTTCCAAAAATCAAAAATTTGTCCGAGAATTTTTTAAAGGCAATATGAGGTTGCTACTTTTCATTAAATTTGAATAAAATTTAAAGTCATAATCGGTTTTCAGTTTTATGAAGTCGTCTCTGATATCGGTCTATAATTTGTTATCTACTGAACTGATTTTGTCGGTACGAAACATCTTAGAACAATAACAAATAAACAGGCCAAATTCAATTGAGCTCTGTCAATTATTGTGGATGCCAGCGTGCCTAGACAGACAGTCAGGCGGACATAGCTAAATCGAATCAGATTTTGATTTTATGCAAGAATATATATTTCGTTATGGGCTGATCTTTATTCCATGCGCATAGGATAAGGCAATTAGTAATGTTATTAGCTGAATCCGTTAACATTATAAGAGCTCGGGGAAAAGATTTAGCACAAGCTCTATCCAAAATTGGTTTAAGAAAATATGTCAGGATAACTCGAAATTCTTTTATAACGATTGTGTGATTATATTAAAGTTATATGTTAAAATAAGTTAAATATTGAATGTGATTTTAGGCATTTTTCTGTAAAAACCAGGGAATTTTTTAATTCCCTGATTTAAGTTCATTTAATACAAATAAATATTATTTTATTCTTATAAATCTAAATTTTAATTCCTTAAGTACATCAACTAGTATTCACAAGGAACAAGTTCTAGGCTATAAATCCTATTTTCTGAATAGTTTTGATCCGGTTTTGCAATATGTGACCAAATGTTGACATGTTGCATCGTGTTTGGTCTTATGTTCCTAACATTTTTCGTTGATTGCTCACTTCAAAGAAATCAATGAATAATTGGTTCGATCCAATTCCGAAATCTTGGTAAAAACGAAACATTTCTGCTTCTACCATATTGCCTTTCTTTGATTCTTCCATTCAAATTACACTGAAAGTACAAATACTACTTTGAAGCTCAACTTCACTATTACATAGTTTACAATATACTGAATGCCATCTAGATTTTTCTGCAATAACATGTGATGTTTTTAAAACTTTTATTGAATTTTATTTCAACTAAAATTACATATCATAACAATGATTCTGTTTACCTTTTGTTATTTTTAAGATTTTTCAAAATTCTTAATTTAAATAAAAAAAGTTTTTCTTTATTCCAAAATCTTTCGCTAACTAAACTTAATCTTCATAATTAACATATAAGTTTAAATAAATTGTCCATTACTTATGTTAATTAAACTTAAAACGACTGAAAACTTTCTTTCATTTTGTCTTACAAAAACAAAAAATAAAAACTATTTATTTAGTCAGTCACTTACTGTTTTCGCAGATGACCATAAAGTGACTATTTATTTGGTATTTATGAAAGTGAAATTTATGACTTTTTGAAAAATCCCTTCATCTTCTTCTTCTTTTTATTTATTTTATGGTTTGTAACTAATTTTTATTTATTGAGTTTGTTTAAAGTTATTTTAAGTCAAAATAAAATACAAAAGAAAGAAATTGAAAATTGGACAAAAAAAAAAAAATATTTAACATTTAATAAAAAATAAAAAAATTAACAGAAAACAACAAAAAACCAAATGTCATTGACAGTTTCAGTGAGAAATATGAAGAGAAAAAATTGTAGTTAATAAACAAATTTTAAAATTAATAAATTTGAAATCAGACAAAATTGAAGATATAGTGAGTGTGAGCGAAAGTGTGTATTCTTTCGGTCTCATAATTTATGAATGAAATTTATAATTAATAAATTATTCATTTACGGTTGTGATTTTTATTATAATTAAGGAATATTGTACAACTGAAAAGCGTATTTATTTAGCTTCAAACTCAATTTGTGATCACCTGGTACTTTTTGAAAAATCCTTTCATTGCAAAGTTTGTGACAGTTTCAGTCATCTTTCTAGTTTTACCATTCGAGATTTTTTTTCAATTTTTTACTATAAAATTTTTTGTTATAAAAATAAACGCACTGGCGTAGTGAAAAACGATTTTTAAAAATTATGTAAATTTGGAACTACCGATTAATTTTTAATCAAATACATGTACAAGTGTATAGTGTTGCATAGTGTTGCTTTTGCTCTTCTGTATATTCCATACAAAAAAAATAGTTGCACCTACTTTTGAGTATACCGATTGAAACAGAATCAGTTTCTGGGTCAATCAAAGCGCTATCCATCTGACCATCTGTATATATTTATGCCTGTTCATGTTAATGTTGTGATTTGTGATAAATATTTCTTGAAAAAATTTTATAAGTATTTTATTTTATGGCCAAAGGCGAAACCTATTCAAATTGGGGATTGTTGGTCGAATATTTCACTTAGCTTCCATGCAAATGTTCTCTTTGAATTAGAGGTTTAAGTTTATAAATCTCACAAATATGAAGATATTTTAATTGAATTTGGTACAAATACACAAATGTAATACTACCATACAGAACAACGAAACGAAAATCACTTTAAAGCACATAAATCTCATATAATCATATATTTAATATTTATATAACCAGAAATCACTGTATCAGATTGGCATAAATATCTGTTATATAAGAGATCATGGAAATTTTTTTTAAATAAAAATGTTATACATACACAAATTTTACGAGAGTCGGTCCATAATATTCTGTGCCGCCATCTCTTAATGTAGAGTTTTTTACTTACTCCTTTTCACTTGATTTGGAAAAGGAAAAATTCTTAGAAGGTCCGTGGTACGTAAGTGAGCCTCCAAACGTATTCACCATAGTTATAAGAATCACAGTACTCCCTAATCACAAGTACATGTGAAGTAAATTTACACGCGCACATATATTCAAAACACCATTTAATACATATCCGTTTTCCATAAATGCAACACAGGAACATTGAAAAATTAGATGGAGCATTCTGAGTTAAATTTTGATTATCATTGGAGGTTACGTATAATCTTTTTTGATGTTATAAATTTATGCAGGATTTAAAATTTCGAATATTTGTCGTTTTTATAAAATTAGTATTTAAACTTTAATAAACTTGAAGCGAATAATGATATAAGAGAACTTGCCTATAAATCTCGTTTCTATACGGAAATACCCAAAATCCCATTACGTTTTTCGCTTCAATGAACAAGCTAACCCGTCATTACAAGGACCTTCCAGAAGAAAAGTATTTTAGCGGTTTATCTCACATATGTTATTATGCTGTATGTTAAGGATAATTTAAAAATGATTTCAGGTCTTCGATATCAAGAGAACAGTTAAATTTAATTTTAAATTGGCGCAATTTCGGATGTAGTTTGTAGGTAAGATATTGTCACAAGCTGATCCTGATTTAATTTTCGCTCATTGCCGTTATGATTTCTTTAAAGATTCCAATTACCGACTATGCCTCTAACCAGATAGATATCATTCTCTTCCAAATAAAAAATCAGGTCAGCTCTAATCAAATAAAATTTCATTGAAATGTCATTAGAGACATCTCAAAATTTCAATTTCAAAATTTACGAAATTATTGAGAACATTGATTTGGACACACTCTGCAACACTAGAAACAATTTAATACGTTTGTATTATAAATAGCAGATTTACAAAAAACTTCAAAAAATTAGTCATACAATTTAAAAATATAAAAAATCAAAGTATTAAAAAAATAAATTACGTTTTTCAGTTAAAATAACGTTAATTCTTTGTTATACTTTTAATAAAATTTGATTAATCAAAAGAAAGTTAAATAGCAACTTTTATAATAACAAAAAAGAGAACATTGAACAAAAGAATTAACTTATAAAGAAAAAACAAGTTTGTGTCTTAAATCTTTTGTTTAGCCATATAATTTTTTCTTTGTTGTTATTGTTTTTTTTTAAGTTAATCAATGAAATGGTGTCATTATAACAACAATTTTCATATAATTTCTTTACATTTGTTAATAAAAACATTTACTCAATTTTAGCTTAAAGTCATAGGTTTTATAGATTTATAATAATACAAACATAAAAACAAAACAAGTCTACACGAGTTTATTAATAATTTCTATATACCGGCTTTGAAAAAAACAAAAAGAAATCAAACTCAAAAACTCATTCTAAATCTCTAGATATAGATTTAGAAACAAAAAGTGGTCTACCTTCAAATCCAGTTGACATTCTTGTTTTTCTCCACTCCATATACAATTTTTCAAATACATTTTTATAACACAAGTAGTGAAGAGGGTATATTAACTTTTCACTCCGTTTGTAGCGTTTAGAAGGAATTATCGCAGATTCCATAATTCTTGTATCAATAGCATAGCCGTCTATTCATCAGTCAGTCTCTCTGCCAGCTGTTGGCATGCTCACATCCACAATAATTGACAAAACTCAGTGAAATTTTTTCTGAGTATTTGCTATAGTTCTAAAAAGTTTCCTATTTAAAATCACTTCATTATGTTTAAAGATATAGACCGATATCTGAATCAACCTCTTTGTTCAAGCAAAAACTTTCGTAAAATTGTCAATAATAAATCGACAAATTTTAATGAAATTTGTACATAATATTAAGTTATATGTACTTCATTCTCATTCCACAAAATCCTTTCAGTAGAAAAAAGTTAAAGCCAAAAATATATCTTATTTTGTGACTCATTAAGTGTACAATATATAAAAGATTTTCTGAAACATAACACCAGAATGTTTCAAAAAATTTTTTTTATATTTCATAAGTCTGTGAGTGTATGTGTGAGTGTGTGTGTATTTACTTCACATGCATTTGAGGTGAAGGGTATGGAAGATTCGACATAGCCGAATATAACATTCTTTTTGTTATTACTTGTAATTTATTGGAACACACAAAAACTTTGTAAATTTCTTAAAAAAATTGTGTTTATTTTTCTTGATTTTTTATTGTTTCTATTTTTTATCTTGTATGAAATAGTTTTATCTGATATTTTTTGTTAATTGTAATTTTTTTTAATTTTTTAATGTGTGTAAATTTGCCAACAGTCATTTCATTTTTGCTTTTATTCTTTTTTGTCATGTTAGAAAAAATTGTTTTGCAGCTTAATTTGTTTTATGCTCTAGACATGACTTGTTGCTTTTTTTTCTCTAAGTAAATCAGATTTTATTTTTGCAGACACAAAAATATTTTCTGTTATTATTTCTTAAAAGATTTGAGATATATTTCGACAGCTGTATAAGTAATTTTCAAAGGAATTTATCCAAAAGTTTTCAACTAGAAAAAATTTTATTTTTTTCTTAAATATTTCGGTATTTGTATCACAAAAAAAAGATAATAAAATATTTAGGGAAAAATATTTTAATTCGCTAATTGACTACTCGATATTTAGTTCAAATTATATTATGATAAAATTGGAACTAAAACCATTAAATTGTAAAATATTTTTAAAAATAGAGTTTCAAAAGAATTTTAGCAGTCCACATAAAAGATATTTAATATTGAACTTTTGATTGATATTAATATTTTAATAGATCCTGCAATTATTATATTTCCTCTGTCATATATTATTACGTCGCATTGTCTCCCTAAGATTTACCTTGTGGCGATGAAAAGAAACTTTATTCCGTAATATGTTCGTCGCAAACACTTATATATGCGCAGAAACATTTACTGTTATAACCAAAATGTTTATTGTTGAAATTATTTGATTTTGATAACAATTTCGTTGTTGTAATAAAATTATTGTTATTAAATAAAAGATATATTGTAGTCGCAATATGTTTGCAAATATGTTTGACTAATCAAGCTGTTATTAAACAGCTCATTATAAAAAAAACTATCTTTATTAATACAAAATATTACAACTGAATATGAACAAATTATTCAAATTATTTATAAATGAAAAATTAGGCAATTTAAATAAATAAAATCAATTGACAAAAATATTTGAAATAATGTTTACCTTTCCGAAGTTATATATAAAATGAAATGTGTTAAAATATTAATTAAAAATAAAAAAATATTAAATAAAATATTTTATTAAATAACAAAATAATGCAAACTAAAAATTGTTATTGAACTAACAATATTTTTTTTTTTTTGGAATAACAATAGTGTCGATAACAATATTTCTAGTGGTGGTAACTATAACTATTGTTAACAATAACTTCTTTATAAATGCGAATAAACAAACTTTTTATTACAATAACAATAATATTGTTATTGAAATAACAATGCAAAATCACAATGTGAACATAACAGTTAAGAAGATTAGACTTTCAGCCAAGATATAAACTTACTATACAAGTATTTGGAATCTATAAAAAAGGTTAGAACTTGAATATGTAGAAAAACGAAGTGGAATGTTATTTGATGTGTTTATGAAGAACGAATTTAAAAAAACCAACGCACCCGAGATGGGGATCCGTGCAGCTCCAGAAAAATACCTCAACTCTAAACATGTGAAATTTCATTAAGATATATTTAACGGTTCCGAAGTTACAAAATTTATTTTCAAACAATCGATTCGGACACACTATGAGTTAGCATTAAATAATGAACTTTAATTTTATTAAATCGATGAATAGTTATGGACCAACCTGAATATAGTTTAATCAATCTAACACGAAGTAGTGAAATTTTTTGTTCTTAAATTTTCGAAAATTGGAAAAATGTTGACCTTAATTTTTTTGTGGTCGAGAAACAACCTGCATAACCTGTAGGGTTTTCATAAGTTTAAAATAAAATTTTTGATAAAATTCAAATTCATGAGGGTTTATATACCTAAATAGTTTTTGAATAAAATTTTGAATTTAAATAAAAAATTTCTATCTAAAGGAAGCTTTAAGAAAATTATAAATAAATGTTCAAATATGTTCTAAAAAAATATTTTTAAATTTTATTATAATGCTCTCTGATACTTTGCTCCATCTCCGTTTAAAATCTACCACACTTTTGAACACCTTTTTTACCCCAATATCTTTTCACTGGGCTAAGCTTCGAGAGGTTTGGATATTTTGTCTTTCTTGATGCAAATGCCACATTTTTCTTGTACCATTTAAGGGCTTTTTTATCATAACAACAGGAAGCCAAGTCAGACTAACAATAATAAGTGGACACATTGTAAAGTATAATGAATGGAAGCAGCCTTTTTTGTACACATACCTTAATGTCATTTTCCGTATTTATAAAACTTGTTATAACAAATGATAGCAACTTCTTCTTGGCAAATTTTAACTGCTGTTGGGTCCTAAACTCTTCTTCAATATATCCTTAAGCTAAAATTATACAGCAAAAAAACTTGACTCCAATTTCTATCAATTTTTATCATTGTTCCGTTCAGGAACTTGTTTATCTATAAAACCGAATAAGCTATAACTTTTCATATCAAATAGTATGAGCACTAAGCTAACCAGGTCGCTTTTCTACCAGATGTGTTGGGAGCTCTTTTGAAAATGGTTTTTATTTATGGGCTTTAGAAACATTATGAAACATCATTCCTTCTACCTGAACCAGGTTTTTTTATCAACGGACAAGTTCTCCCGATAATATTTTTTGAAATTAGAAACCATTTGGCGGTAAAACTTTGGCCAACTTTTTGGTCCTACAAAAACTGGTTGGTTGGCTACAGTCACACTGTTATGAATACTCTTCAGATCACAATTTAAGAGATTTATTGAGGATATTTG
Organism: Cochliomyia hominivorax; assembly: GCA_004302925.2. Classification (NCBI taxonomy): domain Eukaryota; kingdom Metazoa; phylum Arthropoda; class Insecta; order Diptera; family Calliphoridae; genus Cochliomyia; species Cochliomyia hominivorax. Next base: position 33,578,193 of record PYHX02000467.1, on the reverse strand, counting down.
GTATTGATTATTTTATTTAGCCAAGAAAGAAGACTATTGAAATTACTAATGATCAGTCCAATACTTCAGGAAGCTCTTATATAAATGTCCTCCCGGAATATAAAATTATGTTCAAGCAAATTTGTTATATACGAGTTTATTTGGCCAAGAACGAGGACTTATGAAATTGATAATGATATTTTCAATATTTCAGGAATCCATCATACAATCATTTTCTTGGAGTTGAATATAAAGCTTCTAATATAAAAAATTGGGCAGAATTTTGGGAGACAAATGATCATAGCTCCAATACAGATCATTTACCATAGTGTAGGGTATTATATTATTGTTTTTAAATTATTACTATAATTTTATTACAATTTCAGAAGAGCTCGGCATGAGTTCGTATGTTAAATAATTAAAAATTAAATTATACACTTCAACAGGAAATCCTATGAACAGAAATATTCTCTTAAAAATGGTTAAACTTTGACCTTCTGAAAACTATAAAATGTATTGTTAAAATAGTTTCTAAATTTCTCATGCATTTCAAATAATTCTACCTACAAGTTTATTTTTATAATTTAAAATTTATTAATATTCAAAATAGAACAAAAGATTATATATCAAGAAATTAAAATAATAATTCAAAATTCAATACGAATATATATTTTATAATTTTAACAAATTCATAATTTTATTCAAGCGAAATAAGGAATTTAACAAACAAAAAAACTAAAAAGTGACATAACCAAATTATATTCAAGACAAAAAATGATTTATTACTTTAAAAAGTTAAAAAAATGTATAATATATATCGTTATATTTAAACACCATTAAAATTTAGCAAAATTCTTATATTAAAAGCAATAATTAATTTTATCTTAATTTTTTTTAATAAGAATACGGCAAAAAACGTTAATATGTTCCCACATATTTCACTTCTTTTACAAAAAAAAATCGTAATAAAATTTCCTTATGAACCAATTTGCTTTAAAAAAGGTTCACCCGATATTTAAATTTAGTATGCCAAGTTGAAACGTTTAAATTTTTAAAGTACAAACATAAATTTAATTTCAATTATGCCACTTCAAAGGGTTTTAGCCTTAGATATGCTTTTTTACTCTTTTTTTTATTCTTCAAACTATCGAATCTTTCAAAGAGTTTAATTTTAATTTTTAAAAAAGATTTTTTTATCGATTTTTTTACAAGCATTTAATTCTAAAAAACGATAGAAATCAGAAAGATAAAAATGAAAATAAGAGTAAAATCCGAAAAAGAATTTTATAATGAATAATTCGCACAAATTGTTTTAAAGTCTTGTGTAGCAGTGAAAAATGTTTTTTAAGCTGAAAAAGGGATGTTTGTGTGTTTATAACTTTTGTATGAATATACAAATGTACTTGACATATTAAGATTTGCATAAAGAATAATAAAAGTTTAAATTTTAATCGAAAAAAAAAGTTTTATTTTTTTAATCTCCTCAAAGAAGAGTAAAAAAAGATCATTTGAAAATATAGTTTTTGCTCCAAGCTTTTCCATACTCTGGTTTTATCTAAAAAATCCATATTCAAACGATTAAAATAAGTTTAAATAAGTTTAAATAATTGATATTAAGCCCAAAAAAAAACTATAAAATTATAACAAAAATTTGAATCTTTAGGAAACGTTTAATGTTGCTTTCTTAATGTTGCTAAAATACATAAATCTTAAAACAAAAAGACTTCAGAAATAAAATAAATTTTTCAAAATGAAATAAAATTTTATTTCAAGGCCATTTTTTGAAGTCGTCACATTTATACGTTTGTATCTCTTTAGCGATTAAACATCATACATATAAACAAAGAAATGATGAGTCGTTTTGTCGTAGACACAATTGAATGAATTTCAATACATAAACGTTTAAAATACTAGCAGTTCGATTGATTAAAAAAAGAATTGAATTAAGCAATAATGTACATAAATACTTCTCAATAGAATAAATATAATGGTGATATTATATAGTATTTTCTTAACATAAATCTCAATCTATATTTTTATCCATTACTGTATGTTATATTACAATAAATAGTTATCGTGGTATATAAATTGCTTAAGGCATCATGTGTGCCAAAAATAATAAATTAATGCAAAAAACATATATGAAAGCAACAAAATTCAATTTATGACGAATAGTGAAAAAATACGTTATTTTTTAAAAATTAATTTCTATTTTTTTCACAAACACTGATGCATATTCCTAATAATGCGTTTCATTTTTTTCTCTTTCTTATTCTCACTTAAAAGTAGAGCTGATGTTTTTTTTAATGAGAGGCAACTTATGATACTTTTTTAACGTAAATCAAATGTTCTTGGTGCTATTTAATTTGGAAAATTTCTATAAACGTAGAATTGGCATATTTTACCAAAAATAAATTGTTAAACATTTCTGTTTCTTATAAATAAAAGTATACTATTAATGACAATACCTCAATATTATTGCAGAATTTATTAATTTGATCCATAACGTTTGAAAATTCTCCGCACGCAGAGAAACGTATTTCCGTAACATGTTTGTCGCAAAACATATATTCGAGGCAAACATTTATTGTTATCACCAACATGTTAATTATTGAATTTTTTTATTTTATAAAAATTTCTTTGTTGTAATAAAATTATTTTATTAAATAAAAAATATTGTGGTCGCAATATGTTTGGAAATATGTTTAATTGATCACAATTTTATTGTTAATAAACAGTTCGTTATAAAAAAAACTATTGTTATTACGACAAAATAGTATTTTCTATTTAGAAAATTTAAATAAATAAAATTATATGACGACGAAGGTATATATAAAATGAGAAATGTATTAAAATATTAGTATTCAATAACAAAACAATACACATTTTTTATTGAACTGACAATATTTTTAGTGGTGATAACAATAATTTTAGTGACTATAAATATATTCTTAGTGACGATTTTAATTAATGCAAAATATTTTTATTGGAATAACAATATCTAATAACAATAATATGATGCTTCATATTTATGGTTACCGCAAACATATTTTTTCTCTGGGTGCGATCAAGAAAAGATCCAAGGTTTGAAAACCTACCAAGGAAGAAGAAATGGAAGAAGACAAAGTGTAAGCCAATTCTCAAAAATCAATATGAAGAAAACCGTGTAACATTGGCACGAAATGGGCAGTGCAGTGGAAAAGTAATTATTTCTAACAAAGAAATAATCTAATTTAGAAGGTCCTGGCTCATACTCATGTTATTGACAAGATTTGAGATCAAACGATGTTCGAGTCTCAAAATGTTACTTCGGTGGTGGTAATGTTATGAATTGAGCAGTTGAAAAATCTAAAATTTGACGAAAAAATGGTAGAAGATTGCGTATTCCATCAAGATGATGTTGCAATAAATTATTTAAAGCAGTCTAAATAAGGTTTAACGAACACAACATACCTCTGTTGAATAGGCCGGCTTGCAATCCGGACTTAAACTCAATGGAGGACTTGACGAATACGTGGCCCGTAAAATTTATTTAAATAATGACCAAAACGAAAGCTTAATGACTTTAACAGAGCTAAAATTGAAAACAAAGCATGTTTGGAAGGAATTTGATTCCGATCTTCTTAAAAAATTAGTTTAATGAATGCCAGTCCGTATTTTTATGATAATCCACAACAACGGATCATCCACCTATTATCAATAATGCTATAAAGACTGATAAACTTAGGTGCGTTTATTGAAAAATGTCATTAAAAATGATAAACCAAAGAAGGTTTAAAAAAAATTGATTTATTTTTTATTTGGCGGTTAAAGACATTTGATGTCCGACTGATAAATCTATGTAACGGACGGACGGATAACTCAGAATTTGGTTTTATCCAAGAATTAAAACAGTTTAGAGGGTCTTTTTAAATCGAAAAAAAATTTTAAGCGATCAAAAAACACTTTAACATGCATCGTACCGACCATTCCTCGATTTGGATGAAATTTAGTTCACCTTCCATACAACAATACAATTTCGATTATACGCAATTCAATATTCGTCTTTTATAAAAAATTTAATCACCACACCATCATTTTCAATTGATATTCCATTTCAAAATGAAAAAGAGTGTAATATTCGGTGAAGCCCAACTTCATAGTACTTATATCATATATTGTCACCTATATAAGAGAATAATACTGTCGTCTTAGATTTCCGAAAGTGATAGTTATATGAGGGTTATGAGTGACAGCTAAATTTATATTTTCTGGTTGTATTTATCTTAAACACACTAATGCTCTTCAAAGTGATTTTCTAAAGTGGAGGTACGGTCATAGGTGGACCGATCTTCTCGAAATTTAGCATGTATAAAAATTATTTATGATTTCAAATTTATTTCATACAAATTTAATTAAAGTATATTCAATCTGTTAGTTTTAAAAGCTTAAACCCCTTTTAGTGCGGACATTTGTATGGGAGCTACCTATAATAGTTTACCAAACATGATCAATTTTAATAGACTTATATATGTTACAATTTTCAGCACAAACGTATAATACCCCAGCCACCTATAGTAGCGTTGGGTATTTGTACTTAAATAAATGTGCAGTGAGGCAGTTTCCATTTTTAAATAAATCTGTAACTCTTGGTAGGCTGAATCGATTCCCATGAAGTTTTTACATAATGGAAGCAGAGTAATGTTGCTTTATAATTTTGAATTCTGATTCTCTCTTCCCATTTCATAAAATTTCAAAAAATTTAAATTAGAATCATGAGAGAATTTAAAAATCCTCTCTGTTATGAATATTATACGTCTTAATTGTGCCAAATTTCGAGAAGAATATTTGTATGGGTGGTACCTGAAATAATGGACCGAACATGACCAATTTCGGTGGTGTAGGGTATAATAATTAAGATTTAGTAAATCAACCTTATTTAAATTGTAGGTTCATTATGTGTATTCCCATTCTCAACTAGAGGTGGTGATAGACTTCAAATTATGTATTGTTTTCTGAAAAAATATGTAAATAATATGAATATATGAAAACATTTTATTAAAATATTAAAACCACAATTCATAGTTTTTAACAAAGAATAATTTATATTATTTCTTAAAAATACACTAAATTTTCCCAATTATTGCCTGCATTGAATTAAATCCCTACTGCGGTGGCCTCATGAATCATATGTTTATTTTTAATTAAAAAAATATCTATAAAATTAGTATTCATTTGGTAACAGTTATTAGTTATTATTAACACAATAATAATAAACTAAAAATAATTTATTTTATTTTATTTATTTAAAAAATTACTGCACATTTTAAATGTTAGGAATTTCCACAATCGTATCTGAATACCTCAAGTACTCAACTTCCAATAATGTTAAATGTACGTGTATAAAACGCTACAGATGAACTTGAAATTTATTTTTAGAAGGTTGCGATAAAATGACAAATATTTAAAAATATTTACAACCCGGATTGATAACAAACAAATAAATCGTAATAATGATTAAAAATTTAATCGTAATATGAATCAGTTAACAGTTATTCTTAATATTTTATGGCAACAATTAAATATGACGTTTATTTAGCTGACCTAAATTTAAATTAATTTTAAAACACGTAACTGAGTAACGTTAATTGTATTTAAATTAATTTTTTTGTTAAACCAAAGTTTGTTTAAAAATTAATCATTAAAAAATATTAACAATTGCGAAAATAGATTTACTTTCGTTTAATGGTAGAGATTTAAACAAATTTTAAAACATGATTTGATTTTTATTTGGGTAGTTAAGCCTGTTGTAATCATAATAAATATATATGCAGATGTATTTGAAATACATATGTATTTTTTTTCATATAGTTTAAATACATACAGTTATTTGTCTTTACCATCACCATCATCATGATTGTCGAAAGCAAGAGCAAAATGTACCACTTACCGGTATGAATTTCGTTTATGGATATAAGTATATAAAAATAGTATATACTGGGAGCGTGTACGGTTTGTGTAAATAACTGGCGAAAATGGTTTTAGGGTAACAAACACTTATGTGTTAAAAAAAATAGCAAAACTCTTGTTTGATTTTTTCTTTTAACTTGACGTAATTAAAAGTTAAAGTGAGGTTTTACAATGTGAGTTTAACTTTTTAACAGAGTAGTTTTTCAATAAAGCTGAATTTTGAACGGTTTTTGAGTTATTCGAAATGTGGGGTTTTCAAAAAATCCGTTTTCGAATACGGTTTTATGCGAACAAGTTCATTAACTGTTTTTTTATTATTTAATAGAAATTTAGAGTTTAACCAATAAAATCTATATATCGTATAATGAATTTTATATGGAATGAGGTTAAACAATAGTTCCATCATAATCAAAATGAGTATTTCTTCTCATATCAAAATAACCATTTGTAACAAATTTCATCAATATATCATCCTAATGGGTGGGTGGATCGTATTAAAATAATGTATCTAGATACTATGGATTTTTTAAATTGTAAAAGTGTTTATTTTGCTGAACAAGAAATCTTGCAGAATCTCATTAAATTATTATCTTTCTAAAAATGCATACAGTATTTTGCTTGTGTAACACACAAAATGAAACATTTTATAACGTTTATAAAAATATATATTAGTGAAAAGCTTTAAATTGCCTTCCATTAAAAATCGGTTAATGAACAAAAAAAATCCCACATGTCGAATGATTCGATAAACAGGTCGGTTTTCTAAAATAAAAAAAAAAACAAGTAAACCGATTTACGGTTTGGGTTGTTGCTTATTTCAGTTATTATGAGTAAACAAATATATTGCAGCCAACATAATTCATCCGGATTGTCGACTCAACTGAAAACAAATCATAGATCAATATCCGTGTTCCAATGTTTTCGAAGATATCGTATTATTTACTTAAATATATAAGAAATAACATTCGCTTACTCTCTCTACGATCATACCCTACAGACATTTTATCAAAGAAGGAATTAAAATAAATTGTTATTGTAAAATAATATATCCCTCTCTTTCGCCTCACTTTTTTAGATATTCCAGAATTAATTTTTGAATGGAAGGTGTATTTACCTAAACCTGTTTAAAAACTTTAGAAATTATGAGATTTATCTGCTAAAATTAATTAATCCGGTGCAAATGTTTAACCTATAGATTCTAGATTCAATATTTTCTGACGAATCATTTCTCTCTTTACAAAAAAATGTTGGTACAAAAACAATCTTAGTGTTTGCTACCACTAAATACCTTTTTATTATAGTGAAAATAAGCATTTGATTAATTATATATGTAAAAAAAATTTTTGCTATACCGGGATTTTAGAAATGTCCCTCAGCCTTTTGGTCCCTCAATAAATCTTCGAGCGATGACTATATAAAATTTTTGACCCACAAAATGTAAAGAGCATATGAATAAAATTCGATTTCAATTTCTATTCTATATTTTAGGCTTCCTTATTCTTATATATTTTAAAGCCTGTATAATGGAACTGGTCCAAGACTTAGTCTTCTCAATATAATGTTTAACCAGAAGAGAAAAGAATGACCAGAAAAAATTGCGTACTAAAATTATGTAAATATATTTAAAAAAACCCAACTTGGTTGTAGAAAAAGGTTGCCCAAGCTACAAAGGTCTGCTATCAAACTGTTTCCAATGCTATTAAACAGTACTGAAAGAACTTGTAATTTATAGGAAACCTGTTACAGTAGGTAAAAGCAATAGTCAACATTATGATTCTAAAGAAAACAGCCCATTTAGCTCTGTACTCGGACATACAAGATTCAAACAAAAACGCTGCTAAAAATTTAGAGACTAAAAACAGGGCACAGAAATAGAAGTCGAGCTATTTCATAACTAGTGATTAAACCTACAAAAAATAGACTTTTATAAAAAATACACCTGTAAATTTAGTGGTTTCTTTTTAATTAACATATATGTATGTTAAGATTTTTTCGATCTCAATCCTTATATATACAAATCTCTTATATATATGAGAGTTTTTGAAATTTAATGTGAATTTGGGAAGTGAAAGTTGTGAGGGCGACTTACACTTTGAGATTTAAGTACTTTTAAGAGATTTGTATAGTGGTCGTAGTGTCATTTGAGTACCGATCTTTTTGAACTAAAACATGTGAACTTGGACTAATACGAAATTTATTTAATTGAAATTTTTTCATATCTTCGACTTTTGTGAGTACAAAAAAAACAAAATTCCGAAATGATATTGAATGGAAATATAGTTACCGATCATCATTAAATTTTAAACTTTTCATTAAAATGACCCCCTTCTATTGATAAAAAGCGCTTACAGCTGATAGATTTTTGGTGTTTACATTACATATACAGATATTTAATTGGAATAATTTCAAGTAGTTTTTGAACAGACGTTTTTGTCGTATCATAAAAATATTAAAAAATAAATTATTTGAAATGAATCCTCTAAATGAATGCTTAAACAAAAATAGATTCATTTTAATGCATACAATTATCAAATATGGTAATATTGTCTCAATTGCTGGCATTTACTTAATTCAAATTTATTTGAAAAATAAAAAAAGTGAATATAAAATGTCACCTACTGTTTATGTATTTAAGTGTCGATATAAATAAGAGAAATATACTTCCTAAACTTTCGTTTTTATAACCACAAAAGATCGTTTATTAAAAAATATCACTTTTCCGTAAGAAATATACACTTCAGCTCATCATTCATACATGCAAACAAATAATATACGCACTCAACTGACTCAGTGTAACCCAACAAACATACTACATTTGATTTGCATTACATATTGATGAGGATTTGAATTTGAATTTGAATGAAAATGATTACAGAAAAGAAGTAATGTGTGACCCAACCATAAGGTGGCATTATTAACATTAACATAATTTGATATTTCTTATTTTGAATAAAAATTCAAAAGTTTCCAAGGATCAGAGAGTGGACTTACTACATGATACCATACACCATGAAAATCCAGCCTCTTAATATTTAATTAAAAATATAATAATGGTTCTCGCATATACTGGTGCCTATTCCTAAAAATGCACATAACTTTATTTAAGAATTTGAAAAAAATAAACAAAGAAAATATTTTGTGGCAAAAAATGTTTATTAAATCAACGAAGACTTCATTTTAATAGTATTTTCAATTAACGCACTTAAGTCTATCGATCGCTAAAGCATTATTAATAATATTGTGGATTACCTCCAAAAGACTCATGTATTCCCACGGTGTTGAATTCTTAAGCCGGTGAGTCCAACAGAGGTATCTTGTGTTCTTTAAACCGTGATTTAGACTGCTTGGAAACATGTATTGCTGCATTACCTTTCTGGAATAACCAAAATTCATTAATAAAAAAGAGAAGAGCATTTCCCTGTAATTCGTTATAAATTGTGCTATTAACTTTTGTTAGAACATAACACATTTTAGATTTGCCAACTATCGGAAATTATGCCCAGACAATAACATACTGCCGCCGAAATTAAATTTTGATATCCGAACATCGTTTGATCTCAAATAGTGAATATGACTGGAGTATAAGTCAGGATTGTCTAAATTATTATTATTATTTTTTTTTTTTTCAGAAAAAATTACCTTCTTTACCCATTTAACATATTTTTGTGCAAATTTTAGACGATATTCTTTGCGCTACTTTAATCTCTTCGCAAAATTTGAAAAGCATGTTTGGAAGTCACGTGAAAATTTAATTTGTTATTTATTGTCTGTCTTTATATTATATATATTTCTGTCTGTTTTTAAAGAAATTACGCACCACACTTTCTGAACATAAGAACAAAGATTAATCAAAAATAGAGAAAAAATTAAATGCGACTTTAGGAATATGCAACAGTGTGTATGAGAAATTTATGTCATTTGAGATAATTCTCGAAAGTAATGTTCTTTGTATTTTTGGACTAATACGAATTCTCTTTGTGTCAAATTGAACTTAAATATCTTCATATCAGCGTGTTTTATGAACTTGAAACCCCATTTCGATCTTCACAAGTTTCAATAGACTACGTCCTTAACCTTAAAAAAATCATCTGCAAAAAACGACTAGACGAGTGGACATCTTTTAATCGGCTCATAACAAAATTCTGAGGTTAAAGTACAGGAAGCATTACTTCTTATGGGCTTTACACAAATCTGCACAAATACAACTCTCTATTGTGCTGTAGTGTATGAGAATCGCATCTTTATCTATTGAAAATCACATAAATATTTTATTTAACTTTAATGTTTATTGGGTAACTATTGACGTAGCTTATTTTTATGTATTTAATAAATCTATCTGAATATATGTATATGTCGGTATGCCATCAAATGTGTCATATATAAAATCAGATGAAAATGTCAACAAACTATTTGAAATAACACTGGATACATTCAAATAAAGAAAAATAATAGTAAACTAAAACTGCAACAAAAACAATTATATTTAACTAATTGTTGTTGTTTTTTTTAACATATTAAGAAATTAAATATATTACTATTTATTCATAAAGTAATATAAAATTTCATTAGTAACTAAAAACTTGTTTGTTAATATTCATAAAAAAATGGAATGTAATTAATATATAATTAAAAGTTTTAACAAGTTATTAAATTAAATAATCGTTACTATTACTTCATTATGGTTTAAACTAATCGAAAAAGATGGTACTGAAAATTGAAAAACCATAAAGTAACAGATATCTAATTGTTAGTGGTATTATTTTTAAAATACGTGCTAATTGTATAACCATAAGTTTATAAAATTTCATTGACTTTTAAAAAATCGATGGTTCAATGAGGAAATTTTGAAGGTAAAAAAGGAAGAGTAGAAACATGGCAATGTGAACCGAACGAAATTAACATTGAATTCAAATTATAAAAAATGTTTAGTTAAGAGGTACGCAAAATGTCAATTCTTCATATGCTATAGAAAATATTCATAAATCTTCAAGTTAAAAGAGGAATTCCCAAATTTACAAATATCAGATAGTCATATGCGCTATAGTAATCTATTGATTTAAAATTGAAAATTTTCGAAAGTATTACATTTAAAGTCTCCTCAGATATCGTTCAATATCTTTTAATATACTGAACCGGTTTTATACTGAACTGTTTCAAATAGGAAAATTCTCAGGGTAATAAAAAATACACAAGCCGAATTTCATTCAGCTCCGAAAATTATTGTGGATGTATGATTCCATAAAGAGACTAACGGACAGTCAGTCTCTAAACAGCTAAATACATTCAAATTTCGATTTGATGCAAGTATATGTATATTTTATAGGGTCTCAAAAATCATTTCTTTGGTGACACCGTCATGGTGAAACTAATAATTAGAAATAAAATTAGCAATAATGCTATGTTTGCCTATGCCGATTCTTAAATGTCATCTACCACAATTGCACGAATTTAAGATGCTAAACTGAAATACTAATTTTAGCTCGATTCTGTGATTTGCGGAACAAAAGTTGAAATAATCTTGAATATTAACCAACAATTAGGTTTTTCCGAAACTTATCACTATTTCGACTTCCATTATGAATTCGCAGAAATATCGTTTGTTAATTTTTATGGATCTATCATTCTTAATTTTAATTTTTTCGTTCACAATTTATATAAAATTTATTGATATGTTCTTTTTAAGCCAAATTAAAGAAATTTTGCGAAGTTTTATGCCGAAAATCCAAATGATAGAAAAAATTCACAAGCAGTTAAAAAAATCGCAATTTGCGACTAAAGTAGTACAAACATTAACACTGATTCCGTGAATATGCCTTCTATAGAAGATAGAGCGAATAATGGTTTGATATCTCTGAAACTTCTCAAATATGTTGACATCAAGCCATTAAAGGATCCGGATTTTGTTGAGCTGACGAATATCCTTTTATGTGAAGAAGGCTTACGTGGATCTCAAACTACAGATAGACAATCTCAAAGTTTGTAAATGATTAGTAATGGGAAATTTCATGGAAATATAAAATTTTAGCGATTTACTTATGAGATTAAAACTCATTTCTGGAAAAGAAAGCAACAGTCAAATGTGGGCCGATAATATTTTAAGATAACTATTTACGATTTTTTAGGTTAAAGCCCTTTCTCCGAGAGCCTTGTATGGGAGCTAAACCTAATAACGGAACGATATTCATTAAATTGGTAACATAAATCAAAGACAATTAAAAACATGATTTTGATTAATTTTAATAATTAAGACTTTTTAAAAACTTAAAACTCTATTTCGGAGAGGAACGTTACATGAAAGCTATGCCTTAATATGAACCGATATTCGTTAAATTTGTAATATATACTAAAGGTAATTAATGTTAATTCCATCGGAATTGGTTGATATTTAAAAGTTTTGTAAGCATAAATTTATATATTCCCGAAAAGTGCCTTATATGGAAGCGATGCCTAAATTTCGGGAAAGGTCCTTTTTGGGATCTAGGTGTAATAATATACTCATAATATATGCATGTGAACAATTTCCAAAAATTATCTTTGAAATTGGGACATATCTGAATGACTCACTGATTTATGTATTTTATGGTTCTTTCAGTCTAAATCCAATTACTTTATTTTAAATTTTGTTTGGAACTTTGAATTTACCGATCTATAACTTTTTTTGATTGGACTGGTATTTCCTAGGACAATAGCAAACAAACTGACAAAATTTCATTGAATTTCGACCATTAATCTAGGCGAGAGAATGTTTCCAATAGAAGGTCGGCAAAACGGAAATAACAAAAACGACTCTGATTTTGAACTGGTGCAGAAATATGGGGTCTTAGATGAATCAAAGTAAATGGGTGTATATTGTGAAATTTACATGGGATCTATAATAAGTTATGAATGGAACCTAATAAATTTGTTTCTTTCAATTTTTAATTTAAACGGGGTTTAAATTATGTGTTAATTTTTGTAATGCATACAAAAATTGGTGTTATATCCACTTTTAAATATAACTTTCGGCTCAGAATTACTTATGACTCAATTTTGATATTTGTATACCAAAAAATGTGAAAAAATCCAAAAAGTGACTTCAAAACTGTATTCTGTTTAAAAATCCAATTAAAATTTGACTGACTTTTGAAGGAATTTTTCGAATTGGTTAAAACACAAAAAGTTTGTGAAATTAATTCATAATAATTATATTTATTGAATAATTCATTTCTTTCTTTTCAAAATCTTTATAATTAAATTTATATTAAAACGTGGAAAATTCTACAGAAAAAAATTCATTTAAAATTTTTTTCCATTTTTTTAATAAAATCCGCTCTGCAATTAATTAAGAAATACAATTTTCCAAATTTTACATTAACCAAAGCTTAATTAAATTGTAATTGATATTATTATATACATAAATTATACATTTAAAAATCGTCTGACTCTCTAATGACTCTAAAACAGAAAACAAAAAAGTTGCAACGGATTTTTAAAAAAGCTTTTACTGCACCAAAAATGTTATTTACATAATTGCTAACATTTTATTATAATTTCCTTTCATTTCACTTCATTTCAATTATAAAACGTTTAAAAGAAAATTTAAAAATTATGATGTTCATTTCACTATTTCATTTTCCAACAGACATCGAAACACGTTTCAGTAAAATAAAACTTTTAACGAAAATTTTCCTTACCAGTTTTGAATTTTCCGAAAAAAAGATAAATAAAAAACAAAACCGATTAACAAATTTTTGCGTAATTAAATAAAATATTAACAAAATAAATAAATGACAAACAGTTTGTCATTTTATTTCAAATGTAATTAAGGCAAAAAAAATACGCAATTTTTGGCTAAAAGAAAATATTAAAATAGTCACGCTATTTCTTCGACTATAAGTAACGTTTATTTACGAAAAAAGGAAAAAAAATAATTATATGATTTAATTTTATTTATAAAAAAAAATAGTATTGAAGTTTGAAACACAGAGTTACAAAAGTATGCATACGATGATTAAATTTTTTGTTCCGATCCGATACTCTCCACCACGACAAGTGGCGAAGAGGATGTAGTAACTTTGCCATGTGTAACGCTAAGAAGGAATCATATCAAGCCCCATAATGTATATATATTTTTGCATCAAATCAAAATCTGAATCGATTTAGCTAAGCCTGTCTGTCTGATTATCTGTTGTTGGCATGCTCATATACACAATAATTGGCAAAGCTCAATAAAATTTGGCATTAGTATTTGATAAAGTTCCCAGAAGTTTCCTATTTAAAAATCGGTTCATTACGTTAAAAGATATAGAGAGATATTTGAGGCAACCACTAAGTTCAAGCAAAAATTTTTTCTAAACTTGTCAATTACAAATCGAAAAATTAGAATGAAATTTTGCCATAATGTACGTCATTCCCATTCCAAAAATTATCAGAATCGGTTAAGCAGACAAAAATGTTATAGGCAAATACACATTAACTATTTTTATGACTCATTTAGTGTTCCGTGTTATATTTAAGATAATCTTTTATATATCGTATACATCTGTGAGTATATGTATGAATGTGTATGTACGAAACATAACGTATTTACTTTACATCTATTTGTGGCAGAGGTTATTAAAGATCCGAATATAGCATTCTTAGTTTTTTTGTAAATATATATGTAATGTTGAACCATTAAAGATATCTTCATAAAAGTTAACATGGTTATAGCTGAGGTGTATTCAACTTGATTTGAAGGGTAACTGACCCCCAGCTGGTCAGTCCGAGTGGGAGGCATTTCACTTATAAAAGGCGTCCGACAAAAAGTACTTTTCTCACGTTCACCTTGTGTAGCTGCATAACGGAAATAGTTTAAAGATTTGCTAGTTTAAGGACTGAGGTCGAAAATTCTTAATACACGTTTTTTATTAAAACTTTTAATCCCAGGTATTATTTTTTTTGTATTAAGGGAGAACTGATTTTTTTAAAGAACTCCCAACACATTCGGTAGAAAAGCTCAGTGGAAGCAATATGCAGTTGCGACAAAAGAAACCAAATATTTGTTACAAAGGGCTCTATAAATACCGAAATTTACATCAAAGAATGTATATAAAAGGCTGCTTCCTTTCATAAAACTTCATAATGTGTTCATTTGGATGCCTGACTTGGCATCCTGTTAATATGTCAAACAAGCCCTTTAATGGTTATGAACAATAATATAGTTTTTGTACCAAGAAAGGCAATTCCTTCAAACTGGTGGAGAGATATTGAGCTCTTGTGAAATAAATAGAAAAGCACATCAAAAGGTGCCCAAAATATGGCAGTTTAAATTTTAAACGAATATGAACTTCCTGTTCGAGCAAAATGATATAAGACTCTATTAAAAGGATGGGTTTTCCCAAAAAGTTTAAAAATTCCATTTTTATATATTTTTGTAAATTGTTATAATTTCAATCAAATAAAAAACTGAAAGTTTAATGTTTTCGTTTTTCTTAAGATCTATAGGTTAAGGATTTTTCGATCTCACTCCTTATGCAAAAGAACTTTCCCTAATCTCTCATTTTTATAATAATAATTTAAAAATTTAAAAAAAAAAATCTTAAAAAATCACCGTATGTATACTTTAGTAACCCAGTGTATGTGCTTGATAGTAATAAACATATTAGACATATTGTATTAATAAGTTTGTCTGCTGGAAGTCTACACTAAACTTGATATTTGCAACTCTTTTTGTTGTAATTTATATTTTGCAATATTTACCTCTGTGTGTTTGTACATTTTGGCGGTTTTCTTTATTTTGTATTTGTATATAAAGGTGTGTGTGTGTGTGTATGTGTTTTGGTTTAAAATAAGTACGTGTTTTTCCACAATTATTTATTCACACTTAGACACCAGAAATTACTTCCTTAGATTTTCAAGGTAAAAATAAATAAAATTAAATTTTCTTGTTTGGAGTTTTTATTACTGTTGGATAAAGAGAAATGGTAAATGTGAGGTGGGGTTAACAAATGAAGTTTAAATAAAATAAATTTAATGTACCCTACATGAGGTATTTCATTAAATACATCGTTCTTCGCATTATTTTGATAGTATATGAGTTCAGCTCCAAATAAACTGTTTTGGGTTTGAGGTAAAAATGAATCCAATAAATGCATTTTCTATCGATCAAAACAACTGGTAATCAGGCATAGCGGTAGTTGTTATCTGAACGGATGGCTGTTTTTTCAAACTAATCTAATTATATAAGTCACATGGCCGATTTCAAGGTACATAGGCCTGAATAAAATTTCAAAATATATTTTCATTTTTAGCTAATGCTTTCACTACTCCCCAGCTTTTTCTCTTGTCACTGCCACAAACTTCCTGATCAATTTTTCTTCTCCATTTCATCCCATTATTTGAATTGATAGAATAAATTTGCCAGTTCTTTTCTAGAAAATGCTGTTGGTAATGGTTCTTCGCCGCAATAAATCTAGGATAATGCGTAGATAGTGGTTAACGAATACTTGTATATTTTTTGTTGTCTTGAGTACACACAAGTGTAGATTAAACATTTGTATTTGGATCAATGGCCAACATTTCAGCGTTCTTTCTGCAAACGTTGTCAATATCAGCTCTCAATTACCTTGTTTTTAATATTATGCTCAGATTCTCCGTCCTCTGATCTAATGAGGAAATCACGAACTTCCTATCATCAAATTGTTCGCCTCATACTAATTAGGAAAATAGTTCTGCATTCTTGGTTTAACGCTCTATTAAGGTTATTAAAAAACTTACTCCCAGGGTTGAGGTAACTCTCGGATTATAACATTGAATGTACGTTGTGTTACTTTCACATATGTGAAGATTTCACACTCGGATATGTTTCCGAGATATAAATGCAAGGGCATCAAAAGAATACCAACAACGCTATACAAATTATCTGGTTTGCCCAAGTACAAACGCGTGAGTCCAACAGAAGTAGTATTTTACCCCACACCAAGTATAAGTGTTGAATTCGATACGGAGTTGGTTCCAAAAGTTGGTTTACCCGAATACAAGAGCATGAGTACATCAGGAGTTGTATATTCCAAAAGCATTTTAACTTTTCATGTTCCTAATTTTATCAGTTTGTTTTTCAAATGTTTTGATGTTTTTTTTTTCAAATAGGCAGTTGCTTAGCGAACTGTTTTCTATTCTGCTGCTGATAAGGCTGTCATCTAAACCAACAGACTAACTGGCTATGAAATGCTTTTATGTGGAGAACCACTTAAGTTATTACCAAACGTTCTCTTACAATGGCACCTAATAAAACATCACTAGCTTCTCACATTTTGGCAATGTTAAACGATAGTCAAAAACATCGCCCAGGAATCAACATTTGAAAGTCGACTAAAAATGAAATAGATAATATGAAAGAGGTAATCTGGATCAAGTTGACATAATCAAATCCCTGAACCCCTCCACCACCATAAATATTGATAAGGCACATATTAAATTTGTCTTTCCATGCATAAATGAGCAATGTCAGTTAAGTATAAGTAAGTCGTAGACCAATATCTAAGACAACCTCCTAAAACAGGAAACTTTTGGAAATAGATATTTAATAAAGAGCTTTTATGAGAATCATCATGCCATTCACATTTTAGGAAAAGTCGCTGGAGAGAATTATACCCCATCCATGTCAAATTTTTAACATATATAGAAAATTTCTCAAAATTCGTACATAAATAGAACATTTCAGACTATAACATTTTACAAACGAAATTTGAAATATCATATATCTCTGATACTATTAAAGTAACGTATCTTAATAGAGCTTCAATCAGAAAATGTTCTTTAACGAAATTTCATGAAATTCTTTAAAATGTTTGAGAAGGTGTGGAAAGGTGTGGGAAAGTCCTTAAAGCAAAACGTAAATAATTATTGTATACGGTTCTTACAGTAACTTGTTCACAGCCATTTTGATTAAAAAGTTGAGCACGTACCTTAAATTTAAAAATTCCCCGAATAATAGCTCATCAACAAGTCGTTGAGTTTTTCAAAATTAATTTTCCCGACTTGTTTTGAAGTTAAACAAGTAAATGAGGAAAATACAGTGTTAGTAAATATAGAAAAACCAAACTTTAATACACAACCAGATATGAAAATGTTTGAAAAAGAAATGAAGCGACAAAAAATATATATATTTTTTTCGCACCACAACAACAACAACAACAATAATAACAAATTATAAAGAGACAGGAAATACTATAAATACGAATACGCAACATCAAATATATTGTTGCTATATATCCGATATAAAATAAAATGCAAATAAATACGAAATGCAAGTAAATAAAAAAATACTTAAATAAAACTCATGATATCGAAAGAGATATAAGGAATTCCTTGATGTGCACATTTCAAACAACTTAAGCAAAGTTATGGAACTTTTTAACGTTGCACAGTGTTTCAAATTATTTTAATGAAATTTCACACAGTAGACGTGTAGGCGAGATTAAGTTTCGAGTTTGAACTTTATGGACTTAACAGGGGCCGGTCCACTGGGTCCCAAAGTTGGTCACCTCGGGTCGTAAAAGTATTAAAATCGATACATATTCTTTATATCTTAACCGATTTTAAAGATTCTAGTGTTAGTGAAGACTCATAAAAGTCTTCATCGTATGAGTAGTCTATCTCTTACAGTTTAACCTCAAAACTTATGAATTTTATTTTCTGACCGAACTTAATGAAGTTTTTATTTCATCCGATTTTTTTCAAATATTTTTTTATTTTATTAAGAACTAATAACAAAATTTTGAAAATATCTCTATAGAATTAAAAGTCATAAGCTTTTAATTATGAAATTTCAAAAAAAAAATATAGATTTTTCGTAGACTTTTTGCCAAAAAATCTATTACACTATTATTTAGTAGAAAAAAATTTCTTAAGTTACCTACACCATATTTATACTGTACTAAAAGGCTTTTAGGCTTTCATGTAACGTAAAATGGTTTTTCAAACTTTCAAATTTTGGGAGAACCAGAGTTTCAATAACTCAACCTATTTTTTCACAATAATCCAATTTCTGGTTTAATTTCTCAAATCGCAATGCTAAAATTTTAAATATCTTATATCTCCTTCAAAGCCTGATATGTCCTAAAATTTTTAGTAATTGAAATTTTTACTCCCCCATATCAGTTAGAAAGGTATAGCAAAAAATTGAAGATCAAAATTGAAAAATTTGCAAAAAAAAACATTCAACACATCCATGGCATTTTCCACAAAAATTGTGCGGGTTTGAAAAGTATAATTTTCAATACATTGATATATTGATATATAATATTTCAATACATTGATATATAATTTATCTAACTTCACCTTTCCATGTGTCATAAATTATTATCAAAATTCTATAGTTCTTGGTAAAATTATAGGTCTTCACTAGCAGAATTCACTCAAGTAACAACAAATATTTAAAATCGGTTCAGATATAAGAAATTTGGATCATTTTAAATATTCTTATGACCCGATTTCTTTAAAATTAGATTAGCCATTTGGAAGTTACGAATTTATTTTCATTTATTATTATTATTTTTTTTTTTTGAGATACACTGTGCGTTAGCTTAAAAGAAGTCATTGATGTAGGTCAATGAATTTTTAAATAAACATCAAATCAAATTGAATTTATTTAAAATTGTAATTTTTATTTTATTTATTTATTTATTTATTTATTTATTAATATTTATTTTCAAATAGTTTTTTTTTACTTTTTTGTTCTCTTTATGCCACATAACTTATACGTCTCGTACTTGTTTAAAACTCGATTATATTCTATTCGAATATTTATTATTTGAACACTAAAACCGTTTTAAGTTTTCAAATTCTTTCAAGAAACAAAAGATAAAAAAAAACAAATAAACTGAATTAAAGAAATTTGCGTTTAAACATGTTGACAACCGTTTGTTCACTGATAGACAAACAGTTTTTTCCTTTAAAAACCTCCGTATGATTTTTTTTCTATTTCTTGGAAAAAAAGAAAATAAAATTACACATTTTTAGCTGAAACACAATACAAAATGGATCAAATTTAATTGTGTGTGTGTGTGTTTTTTCTATTTGGGGAAAATTAAAAAAAGGAAATAATACTACACTAAAAATGACCTAAGAAAATTACATATATTCTATACATATATCCTTACTTATAGTACGTACTGTACATATATTCATGTGTATAAATGTGTTGAAAAATCACAATAACATTGTACATTTTAAACATTTGAGGACCACACATGAACTCAAAGTTATATGCACATATACATATACATACACATACATATATAATGGAATATGTAATAATATTCATATGTGTATAATAGAATTTAAAAATATATATAAATATGTTGGCCATATACACTTTAAGGAAATTATAAAGAAAAACTTAATGAAAATTGTATTTTAATTCTAAATCAATTGAATTACAATAAATTTTACTTTTAATTCGGATTTATACTAAACTCGCTTTTATCCGGTGTGCTTTGCTGCACAGATATTCTCCTCAGTCCTAGAAGTCGAAAGAAATTTCGAGTGAAAGTACTAAATTTGAAAATTCTCGCTGTTATAGTTCTTTCAATATATCAATATTTGATACACACACATACATACATACATACATACATACATACATACATACATACATACATACATACATACATATCCTATTTTAAACATTATAGTGGTTATTAATTTACATGAATTTTGACAAAATATTAACAAAAGTGTAGTCTTAAATATTTAAGAGTTTGAACCACGTCCTCATTAACCATTTATTCCTAAAATCATCTTAAATTATATAAAAATTTCTAATAAATGTGAGTTTAATGAACAAAAAAAAAAAAAAACACTACGAAGTCCATCCCATAATTTGTCATGTCTTCGTCACAGTCTATTATGTAGTCGATCTTAATCGGCTGTTAAACTTTTACTTGTTTTTGTAGCAGAAAAAGACCGGTTTAAAGAAAACCCGATTTGTAAGATAAATTCGAAGATGACTGAGTTTATACAAATCCGAAATCCGTATAACTGATATTCGGTTTTGAATACACTTATTGGAACGAAGCAAACAAATAATTGGAACATTTTGTTATTAATTATAATAATAAAATAATTGAAATTTTTATAACTCAAATTTTTTTATTTTGAAAGAATATCTGATTCGATACGAAATTACTGAAAATATATTGATTAGTTCTTGAGTATGACTTTTCTTTATTGTTTGAAATTAATCTTAGTTTTTCGGGTTCTTTAGAAATTCTTAGAAAAAAACAAAATCTATGTTACACTCTACACCACATTTGTGGTTGGTTGTAAATTCGAAAAATTATGCACAACCCTCATTTAATTTACTTTTTTATGCGTTTCAAACGGAATTTTTTGGAGGGCTATATGGAAGCTAGAAAGTGTTATGGGCCGACCCTCACATAATTTCAAACACTGGTTTTTTTCTTATATTTAACTAAATATGACTGAATATTGTGACAGTACCCACGTATATGTGAGATTTATTCATTTCAAAGCGATATCTGGAAGCGGGGGACCTATGAGAAATAATGGACCGATCCTCGTATAACTTGGCACATTATTTTAAAATATAAGAGTTATTTTCGTAAAATTTGGTAAATATCGTTTTGTATTTAGAAATTTATGGACCAAAACCCCCATATTGAGGGTGTATATTGAACACATACAAAATAGAAATATTAAGGATATCACAATTTAAAATATAATGTAATTATAAATGGTATGATGAAGTAATTAGAGAAAATAAACTTTTACAACTTTAAAATCCGTTTGTTATACTTTATAAAACTTGTTTTCAAAACCTATTTCCCATAAACTGTGAAACTTAAAAGTGGTAATAGAACTATTTTTTATGACCATTACAAAAACCAGCATAACCACCTTTGGTGGTGTAGGGTATAAAACATATCACGAAATTTCATACCGATTTAATGCATATATTTTGTCCGATAGTCATGAATTTTTTTCATTTGGAGGTGAATATTTGATTGGGTTTAACGTTTGAGTAGAAGTTTTCTCTTGGTGTATCGTAAAGTATCATATTCTTTCATATTTAGTTTTTTTTATTTTTGTATAACTTTTAAGTATTTTGTAGTACAGATGAATTCATATTTAGCTGTTAGTGCAGAAATTATTTGTAGTTGTATATTGCACACATACAAAATAGAAATATTAAGGATATTCACAATTTAGAACATAATTTATTATTTAACATTTTAATATTTAGAGATAATAAATTTTTATAACGTTAAAATCCGTTTGTTATACTTTTTAAACCTATTTTCGATACTCTCCCCTACCCAAACTGTGAATATACCTATTATTCAAAGGAATTCGTAATGTTTGTTTGTTTATAACCCCAGATTGTTGTTTTTATTGTAGGTTTTTTGTACTTCTTTTGGCTTTGCTTTGCCTTGCCTAGTTTTTTTATATCATCTGTTTGTTAACGGTTTTTTATTACACTTTTTCATGTCAGTGTATGAAGTGTCATAATTGAAAAAATTGCTTTAAGCCATCACCATACCCATCACATACATACATACATACCTACAATTAGGGACATATTGTGTACAATTTATTTGTTGTGAAAATGTCATTTATGTTGCTGACTTTTAGTGTCCTTTGAAGGCCATTTTTAAAAAAGGTGAATGTTAAAAAGTATCTTGTAGATTTAATATGTGTGTCAAAGGGAAAAATAGTTAAATTTTAGGAGGCCAATTCAGACATCTGTGTATTAGGCTTTTTTCATTTAAATATAAAAAAGTTGTTGAGCCAAGGATAAATTTAATGTCTGTTCTTTAAAGTGCTAGAAATTTGGTTGGTTTCAATTAAAATTTTAAAGACGAGAAAATATTTTATAACGTAAAAATTATCTCAACATATTTATAACACTTATAAAAGTTAAAAAATCATTTTCGAAGCATATCTTCAGGCGATATGTTTATATACAAACTTTTAAAAGGCGACATCTGAGAAAAAGTAGTCGTAACTTATCATTTGTACACATTAATCAGCTGACGATCGAGCGCTCAGTTTTAAAACAGTTCAAATAAGCTTTTCTTCGAGTTGAATTACTGCACTAAAAATCGTTGATGGATCCTCCAAGAGCTCCAGCTCCTTCTCGTTTTGTACGTGGTCGTGGTAGGGGTGGTGGTGCTTATAGACCTTATTTTTATTTTAAACGTAATGGACGCACAATACCAGCACGTGGTCGTTGGGCATCTAACACAAACACTACCCGAGGAAGAGGTGCTGCACAAACTGCTACTTCAACAGCAATTCCACCTCGTTTGGATAATGTACCAGCACCTTCTGGTATATCTTCGAGTTTTTTAAGACCTCCAATATTTGCAGCACCCGAAGATGCACAACAGTCAACTCAATCATTTGAAATTGAAATACCACCAACACATCCTGGCTGGCGTTTATATTTCTATAAAGATCCCTATAACGAATCTGATGAATTGGTGCAACATATCAAACATATGGAAAACCACTTCAAGAATCACATTGCCCACTATGATTATTTAGAGACACAAAAGAAAGGTTATTTTGAATTAAGAGCCAGTATTGTGAGTCAAGATGAAGAATTAAAGAATAATTGGCCTTCATTAATGTCGGACTTATCGAATAAACCTTTGAAAACTTTAGCCACTATTGGCATTGCAATGCATTCCTTGGCGACAGTGGCAGCAATCGAGGAGTCTCTTAGTCAACCATCTTGTAGTGAATTGCGTTATGTACCCAAAATTATAAAACCTCGTAAAATATATGCAAGACCAATTGGATTTGTAGCTGAGGGTGCCATTAGTTGTATAAGTTCATTGGAAATAGATCAGTTGTATTGTGTTCGTGGTAGAGTCAAAGAAATTGGTCCAGTAGATGCTGCAGCATCCTGGGTGGCATATAAATGTTCACGTTGCAAGCAGGAACAAGCAATTAAACAAACTGGTAAGTCAACAAAACTTTCATGTCTTCGTCATAGTGTTGTGTATTGTATGGTCATTTACTTCTTATTGAAGAAATTGAAAATGTTTTTGTCTAAATTAGATACCTTAAATTGGGAATGCCTTAGATATCGGTCTGTAAATTATTTCTTATTGATTTTAAGTAAGGAACTGTTTAGGATTATAACGAAACATCTTTCAAAATTTCAGTAACTTTATACAATTAGTATGGCAACAGAATGTTCCAAAAGATAGACTAACGAGTGAGATTAAAACAATTTTTAATAAAAACCAAACCAATAAACTTACAGTTTTAATTTTTTATCTGGCTGGGCAGTTTGGAGGTTTTGCGTTTTTTGGTACAAATACCTCATTTTTTGTATCACTCAAGGGATTGTTTACCATCGTTACAAGTTGACACATTGTGTAGTCTTTTAAATGGAAACAGACTTTTTGTAACAAATGATTGACTTTTTTTGTCGCAACTTTTTTGGAAATTTTGACTGCTTTTGGGTTCTAAACTTTTCTGCAACATTCCCTCGAGCATAAGCTGCATAAAATGTTTGACCAGGAAGTTGTGAAAAATCTTCTAGAATATACATTTCGTGATCCATTATACAGCAAGAATTTTTTAAACCACCGTAATTTTCTGCTCTGTTTTTGGACTGTAAGTTTTTAGCAGCGTTCCTTTCAGGATTTGTTTGAACTATAAGGATGTTTGCCAGGATACCTAGGATACTTTGTATTTTAAGTTTTTTTTTGTTTATTCTAAATATATAATCTTTTTATACACTAATTATTATAACAACACTTAATTATTTAGTTAATAATTTAAACACCGTGACCTCCAGAATAGCAAACCAGAATCTAGATTCGGCCCTTATATAGAATATTATTAATTTTTAATTGTATTAGTGGTTCTATTACCATACCCATCACCATTACATTGCCTGGAATCTATGGTTATAAAAACTAGTATATTCCCTTTGCCCAACTATATTGTTTGGGATCTATGGCAGTAAATACCAGTAGAAACCCTTACACTACTACATTGTTTGGGATCTATGGCAGTAAATACCATTAGAAACCCTAACACTACTATTGAGTTGGATCTATGGCTGAAAAAAACCAGTAGATATCATACCACTACTACTAAGTTTGCCTGCATACGGCTGCTATCGAAGCTATTACAAACTTACAATAGCTGTCCGTCCACAACGGCAGCACAAGCCCAACTGAGGAAGTATTGATATTGATTAGTGATAGTGGTAATACAACAGTATCGTAGTAGTGATACAACAACAATTTTGTTTGTTGGGCATGTAATGTACTCATACTAAAATATGTTACTATATTCTCTTATACTACAACAATTTCTCTTATATTTACACTCTTTTAAATTAACAATTATTTCATAAGAACAATTATAAAATAAGCAAATAAATGTTAAATTCATGTTTACAAGTTAAATTCATATTTGATTTTACAACAGAAAAAAATATGTAACGAATTACTTCGTTACAGAACTAATTGGGCTCTTTTGAAAATTCTTTCTATTGTTTAGCTTTGAAAATATCATGTGGAACATTTCTTCTAACTGAACCAGGTTTTCTATCAACGAACAAGTTAATGTTTATGAATATTGAAAACACTTTGACGGCAGACTTTCGAATGCCTACAAGTTTTTAGTACGCACTTTTTTGCTCACTCACTTTAATCAGATTAACAATATATTTATTTCTTTGAAATTAAACATGTCGTTAAACCATGATTAGTTTGCTTTGAAATACGTAGTCCCCTGGTCCTATCGGAATTTTTTATAGCCTATGTTACTTTCAGGTATATTGCGATCGTTCATTAAAAATCTAAAGAAAATCGGTCTAGTAGTTTAACTGTATATAAGTCCCAAATAAACACAGATTCATCTTTATATATCTTTATAGCAAAAAAATTAAAAATAAATATATCCGTACTAAATACTAAGTATATCAATAAATTACATAAAAATGTTTTTACATATGATAATTATTAATTTATTTAAATCTTTAGGGTATCAACCTTCCGTTCCAAATTCTTGTAAACGTGCAGAATGTTTAGCTAAACAAGGATTTATTGAAATGCGGTCTTCTCCTTTTACAAGAATAACACCAAAACAAACTATACGTATAACGGAAGCACGTTTGGATTATATTAACGATGTTGAACATGATGCCAAAAACTCGATAGATGTAGAACTTAAATATGATCTAGTAGATTCTATATTTTTGGGTCAGGAAATTGTGGTAACGGGAGCTTTAAAAATTAGGCCTTTACAAGATGAACAACAATATGATCAACCTTCAACATCAAAAGCTGTCATGGAAATATATCTAAAAGCTGTTTCCATAGTAGATGCCAAACAATGTAAATATAATTTTACGGAGAAAGATTTAGAAGCTATAACAATGATTAACAGTGAAGCGGATAGTTTTAAATTATTAGTACATTCATTGGCACCTGAAGTACATGGTCATGAAATTGTAAAAGCTGGTGTTTTATTATCACTAATAGGAGGTTCTGGTTCTCAAGTTCATGATGAGGAAGAAATTAATGTTTTATTGGTGGGTGATCCGGGTGTAGGCAAGAGTAATATATTACATCAATGTAGTCAAATTTCTCAAAAAGGTAAATGCTATGGACATTTAAATATTTGATGATGAAAATAAACAATTATTTTAAGGTTGCCTGGTGCAAGCCAAACGAGGAAATTCTGCTGCCGCAAATCTAGCATTTTCAATAAAGGGACGAAATAAGATAACTCTTCAGTCAGGACCATTATTTGATGCAGCCCATGGTCATTGTGCTATAGACGACATTGATCGTTTAACGAGTCAACATGATGCTATAATGAATTCCTTGCAATCTAAATTATCTTCTTTATCCTTATCTTCCCTTTTTGCCACAGTACAAGCACCCACTTCCATAATAGCCACTGTCAATTCTGTGAGTGGTCATTATGATCAATCGAAATTATTAATTGAAAATATACGCTTAAATCCTGCCCTATTAAGTGAATTTCATTTGGTATTTTTGATGCTGGATACGCCTAATAAAGAAATGGACACATCTCTCACTGAACATGTAAAAGCTTTACATGCTGGTACCAAAAAAAATTCCGTCATAGCTCATAAATTTGAACAAAAACCCAAACTAAATACTTCCATGAATACCACAGTTAATGAAGAAACCAATGGAATGGAAATTGATGAAGACTACAATATTGCTTTAAGATTAAAATTAAATCCAATTGAAGAAACGGAAATGGATTTACTACCCACTATATTAATTAAAAAGTTTATAGGTAAATTAATATTGATTTATACTTGATTTTAATATACTTTACTCACATTATTCCAAACTTTTAGCTTATGCTCGCCAACAAGTCAAACCTTTGTTTTTACCCGAATCAGCTGAGGCTTTAAAAAAATTTTATCTTGAACTAAGAAAAGAATCTGCAAGATCAGCTGTTCCTATTTCTTCTGGGTAAGTTCTCTCCTCTTTCAAAAATAATTTATATTTTTCTTTATTACAAAAATTTTCTTGAGTATTTTTTACTTAAATCTAAATAAATTACATTAAATGTATATTTAAACAAATTACAATTTAAAGAATTCTATAAATAGTCTTACATTTAAAGTATTGAAAGAAGCAAAATAAATTATCGCAATAATTTTAAAAATGATGACACTGGCAGTTCAAGTAATATGGCCAATAGAAATGAAACCACATACGAGGCAGACATAGTAAAAACAATAAAAGCAAACTGTAAAGATTAAATTGGCATTTAATTAAAATGACTTGTTTATTTAAAAATTTTAACTTACCATCATACCGGTACCAAAATAAATTGGTTGCCTTAATGTTGCTATAACTACACGAGATATTAGAAGATGTACCATAAAGGCTCCATAGGTTAAACGTCCTAATATACGGAAAATAGGTAGACAACAGAATTTACGCAAAATCCCTAAAAAAAATTAAAAAATAATATAATTATAAATAAACGTTTCATATCAAAGGAGATCTAAAAATTCTTAACACGTATTTCCTTAGAAATTATAAACCAAGTGTTATTTGATTTGTTATAAAGCTACCTTTGTAAGACATGTCAGTTTAATATCAAACTAATGAATATATTTTTAATCTGTTTAAAATGAAAAACCAGAAACCAGCGTGTTAAAATTATTCAATATTTTCAATAAAACTCATCTTAGTCCTACAGTTGTCTCAATACACCCGTTAGGAAAGCAGCCCGGTTAGCTTAGTGCTCGGACTATTTGGAACGAAAAGTTACAGCTTTTTCAGGGTTTAAAATATATAATATATAAGGATCAAACAGTTCCTGACAGGAATGCTACTAATTATTTGGAGGCAATTTTCCCAACAATTGGGAAAATAGCCCGGTTAGCTCTATGCTCGGACTATTTGAGTACGAAAAGTTATAGAATTTGGTTTTAAAAACATTCAAGGTTCAAAAAGTTTCTGGCAGGAATACAGCAAAAAAAATTTTTTTTAAGGCCAAAAACAGAGCACGAAAATTGAAGTCAAGTTTTCTAAAAATATAATCTTGATGCATAATGGATGACGAAACGTAGTCTGGCAGATAATTCGCAACTTCGTGGTCAAAAATTGTATGTTGGTGATGTTCGAGGGATTATTGTAGAAAAGTTTAGGACCCAAAAGCAATTTAAATTTCTAAAAAAGTTCTTGGTATGTCAAGCAATACGCAGTTGCTTCCATTCATTAGACTTAATAATGCGTCCAATTATCTTTGGGATGACTTGGCATCCTGTCACTAGTTAAGCCTTTGAGTGGTACAAGAACAATAATGTGGTATTTATACCAAGAGATGCAAATCCTCAAAATTTTCCGGAGGTAAAGCCAGAGAAGAGATATTAGGCTCTTGTTAAAAGAGAATTGAGGAGCACTAAAGGATGCCCACAAGTCCGGTAGATTGATTGACAGAAATCACTATAAAATGTTATTGAAGGGCTTCTAGAAAAAGTTCAACAAATTAGTGATTAAAACTATATATTTTTTGGCGAATTATAATAATTCCAATAAAAAACAACAATGTTAAAAATTTTCAGATTTCACTTCTTTATACTTGAAATGCACAAGTAAATATATTGATTTTATATTTGAAATTGAAATAATTATAACATAAACTTACATCCACATTTCGCTGACATTCCAATTATGAATATGCCTAAACCAATACCCCAAACATTACGTTGCACAGTTGCGTACAAACTATTCCATAAACGCATATCTTCATCATGATATTGATGCAAGAAAGTATGACCGGACAGCATCCATAGTATACCCGAGGGAATAAGACTATAGAAATATATTTGGAATAATTTATTTTGACGTAATTTAACTTGATTCGTAGAGACATAATCGTATGCTAAGGCAGCCAAGACACCACTAAAATAGCAAGCAAAATTCATATGGAAAGGAACATAAAATTCATTGAATTGACGACTTTCCAAAAATGAATCACGTTGAATTCTGCAATGAAAGTCATCGATATAGTTAAAAGAAAGTTAAAAATATTATTAAAAAGCAAAATAACTTACTGAGGTGAGGGCATAAATATAGCAGAAAATTCTTGTACATAAGTAACCACACCGGGTAAAATCATAAAGATGCCAAATACTGCACCCAAAATCCAATAGCGAGCTTTACGCCATTTATGAGCCATCATTAGGAATATTAAACTTAAAACAAATGATTGGGTATCTGAGGCCAAATACCAACCTTGAAGCATACACTTTAACAAATAAAAAGAAATTGTTAATATTCAGTTTTAATTGTTATAAATTATACATAAACTTACCCGTTCATTTGTATTAATATAATTATTTAAATATAATAAATTTGTCCACCAATTTTTGCGACAAGATAACTGCTCACGTTCCAAAATATGACGCCACATAGGACCACCAGCGTTTTCAAAATAAATACCACTCCACAAAATAACAAATGCATAAGGTATAGTTAATCTAAAAGTATCTCCAACACACATTAAAGAAATTGAAATTATATCAAAAATAATACAAACTCACCTTAAATAACGGAATATATTAAATTTAATAAATAATACAATATATTGCATCATTGACAATTCTTCATTTTGTTTGGCGACCACCAACCAATTAATGGTTAACAATAGACCACTAATAACAAAAAATGTTACAGTTATCAAGGCTCCAGACATCAATAAAGTACCCGCCAATGTATGTAATAATCTTTCAGGATCTTGAGGATTACTTATAGCTCCCTCATACAGTACCCAATTTGTATGGGCAAATATGACCAAAAACATTGAAAAGAATTTAAAACAATCCAAAAATCTTAGTTCTCTACCAATTTTGCCATTGGGTTCTTGATTTAATCGATACCAATTGCGTGCAATAGAAAAACTTACACAGATTTTACAAGCTAAAAACGAAATGTTAATTTTATTTTTGAAGTTTTATATGAAACAAATTTTTACCTATGTTGACTGGCGACGATTTGTAATGATCACGATCGGTTAATAATTTATCTTTTCGTTTGTGTTTCAAAAATAAATCAAATAAACTGCTGGCTGTAGCAAATAGAATCAATAGACCCAAAATTGTATAAAATATTAAATTCCAAGAATCTAGAAATAGAAGTTAAATTTTTTTGTAAATATTAGACCTTAACAATAAATATGTAAATATGTTTAACAAGCAAAGGTCTGCCGTCAAACTGTTACCAATATTATTTTACAGTACCAGGAGAATTTATCCTTTGATAGAAAACCTGGTTCAGGTTAAAGAATATTTCTAAAATGAAAAAATAGAAAGCATTTTGAAAAGAGCTCCCAACACTCTCGGTATGAAAGCAGCCCGGTTAGCTTAATGCTCGCACTATTTGGTACGAAATGTTAAAGCTTATGCAGGTTTAAAAACATACAAGGCTAAAAAAGTTCCTGATAGGAATGCTGTTTAAAATTTAGAGGCCAAAAACAAAACATGGAAATTGAAGACAAGTTTTCTACAAATATTTTTGCTACATAATGGATGACGTGTTCTGGGAGATTTTTCAGAATTTCGTGGTAAAAAGTTTTATGTTGCTGACAGTCAAGGGAATGGTGAAGAAGTTCCATTCATAATACTTCATTATGTGTCCACTTAGTTTTGGCCTGATTTGGCATTCTGTTACTATGGTAAATAAGCCCTTGAGTGGCAAAAGAACATTAATGTGGTTTTTGTACCAAAAGTGGCAAATCCTTTAAACTGCCCATATATTAAGCTCTTGCTGAAAGAGAATTAAAAAGCACAGTAAAGATGGACTCTCTGTTCATGCATAGTGGCAGAAAGGTTTATAGAAACGTTAATGGAATGGTTTCTGGACAAGGTTCAAAATTTCATCACTATTGATCAAAAATATAAAGAATATTTTATTTTTTGTAAATTTAAATAATAATTTTATTAACATTTATGTATGATAAGAATTCTTTGATCTCATTTTTTGATTGATGGAGGGTGTTTGGATTCGACATTGTCGATTGTAGATGTAGTCATACAACCCTTTTAATTGTTTTCCCTTTTTTAAATATCTTACGATTTTTGACAGTTTTTAACTTTTTGACAAAACTGTTTTAATAATAACAACAATATTGGACCCACAACTTTATTTTAAAATTGAATTATTAATCATATACTTATCATACACTTACCTTGT
This sequence comes from Cochliomyia hominivorax, assembly GCA_004302925.2. NCBI lineage: Eukaryota > Metazoa > Arthropoda > Insecta > Diptera > Calliphoridae > Cochliomyia > Cochliomyia hominivorax. The sequence continues at coordinate 33,546,559 of PYHX02000467.1, read as the reverse complement.
TCTATTGTTCTATTATTACTCTCACAATATTCAATCACACTTTCAGCTGTTAAATTGTATTTCTTTAATCTCATATTTACACATTGATTCAATAGACGATTATAACGCTGTCGGTGGGCATCTTCCGATTTAAATAAATTTAAATATATATTAACCTGTAAAAATGCAATAAAATAAAAACAAGATATTAATAAGATGAATTCATTAAAATCATAATAAAAGAATTTAACTCGATAAATGTATAAAAGAAACGTGTACATAAAACATAAAATTAATCATTTTATAGATTATTATTATTTTTTATTATTTTGCCGATCAATTGCGGCTTTTTTTTTCTTAAATATTGATGATTAAAAAACCATAGTGTAATGACCTTGAAATTATCAAAAAACGTATACAAAATGTCTACGAATCACTGTAACGCACAATTAACATACAATAAAAATACAAAATAAAATTTAAATCTCAGACAAATTTTGAGAAAAAAATGCATATTGACATCAAATAAAATAGAAAATAAAACAAACTAATGAAAAATAAAACAAAACAAAACTGAAAAAAGAAGTTTAGTGCTGGGAGCAATTCATTGAGCATTGAGAGATATCAAAAAACTGCTTTAACATCATTATGATCATATTCATAGGTGCATTTGTGAGTGTGTTTAATTAGTTTATGGCAGCCAAATTGTTTCCTATAGTTTCAAGGTATTGGGAACTAGAGGCCGGTGTTTTATTTTGCTTTTTTTATTGTAAACAAAATCATATTGATTTCTGTTTCTTCGTTGTATGTTTACATTTACATTCCATTTACAAATCAAAACGCACTCAATTTAAATTATACATAAACATGATTAAATGTAAACGATCAAATAGAAAAAAATTAAGTTCAAATCATTATCAATGGGAATAAGAAAACAAAAATTATGAATTAATTATCAAAAGTTGAAGTTATTTTGCAATAAGCCATGAAACTAAAACTGATTCCAGGGTTTAATGCATTTTATGTATATTTACAAGTGAATTATTTTATTATTCATCTTAAAATAAAGCGTAAATAATTTTTTAATTTTATATTTCAATGAAAAGTCTTTACTTAAACATTTTTGATTTGGATCATATGTTTTTTAAGGTCTGAATGGAATTCACCGTGAAATTTTCTTTTAACATCAAATATTTTCCATAATTGCAATTTCAAGCAGTTGTCTTAAGTTTTTTGTTTGAAGTTTCTTAATTTAGAAAATATTTGTCTGAGAGGGCAGGTTAATTCAAGTGGCTATATTGATTAATTATAACTATAATGTAATATAAAAGAAGGTTTTGAATTTAGCCTGACATCGACAGTAGATCTTTTTAGAAATAATAGATTTTTGAGAAATAAATCTTATCGACTAGTTGCACTGTTATGGTTATTCAATCTAAAAATTACAAATTTAAAGTTACCCAATCTAAAAATAAACAATTTTGAACTTAAACACTTTTTTGCCGAAGAGTTACTAAAATTATTTTAAATTAAAATAAAAACTTTTCACGTATAGTTAACGTTAAGTTTAAAGATTAAGGATTTGGGATTTTAGATTTTGTTAAAATAGGTCATATTCAAGGAAGTTGAACCTTGAAAATAGTAAAGAAGCATTTCAAAAAGTGTAAACTTAATATGTGTTTCTAGAAATATTTTTTCGACCAACATATCCATCTTTGGATCTCATTACTGGAAGCATATGCCTTTGCTATCAATATGTCAAATAAATCAAAAATTGAAAAATTAAATATTTATAAACAAAAAGGAAATTATGGTTGTTCAAGCACGACTATTTAATACCCTACACCACACTGTTGGTTATAATTGGAAATTACCAAAAATTTAAGAACGACCCTCGTGCAAATTTATTTTCAGATTTATGCTTAAGACTGTATTATATAATTATGATAATCATATTTATGTGGGAATTATGTGTTTATATTGGAGATATAGAAAATTATAGAGCACCCTAATAAAATTTCGAACATCGATATTTGTTTAGATTTATACTAATTTAAGTTATTCAAACTTCTATTACAATCTTTCGATATTAATATATAAAATTATACAACGTTAAATTTTTAAAAATACTTTTAAGTAATAAAATTTCAAGAATATTCTTAAGAAACTGTATTTACTGTGAAACAATGTTTTAAATCCATTTTTTATCTATGAAGCAAAATCATAACTGAAGAAAAGTTATTTTATTTTTATTTTAATTGATTTTACATTGATTTGTTTCTGGGTGTCAGAATACCATATTCAGATTTATGTACTCTTCAAAGTAATAGTGGAAAACGGTGGTTGCATGGCCCTATGAGGAATAACGTAACACATCGTTGTAAAATATTATAGACTTTACTTGTGCTAAATTTCGTGAGAATCGCTTTTAATTTAGGACTTTTTTGACCTTAAAACCTGATTCCGTGGAACATTTTAATGGGGGTGAAAAAGGGACCCAGTTTCTTTTACTTTTTGGATCTGTTCATAGTTCCATTATATTATTTTTATTTGTTTATAGAAGATAATTTTTGTTCTATCTGAGGTTAACTCCATTCAACAGAATATTATTGCAGTTCTAGTAATGAAGGAGTCGCAATTTTTTTTTGCGAAAAAGAGTCATTTGGTGTATATATTTTTTAGCATTATTTCATCTAGAATATAGAATATAAAATATACATAGATAATTGTTTTATCTTTCATTTCACAATACAATGAAAAAGGACATTTTATTGTAATAAACAATAAAATTGCTTTTGTACCAAGAAAACACAATCGTTCTATTTGCCCGAAACAAAGCTTTGTAGAGAATTTTGTAAAGATATATTTTGTAGAAGAATGTTTTTTTTTAAAATACCAGAAATTTTAACGATATGGACACAAATCTACAAAATAGATTGAAAAGATTTGTGCTTTCCTAAATATAAGATCGAATTTTTTGATTTTTATATATTTGTTCGATCTCAATCCTCACTTATTACTGCATTTATTTTGAAGTGCCTTTAGAAGCTATAGCTCTCTTCATTCTATTTACATTTTTATGACTATGAAATGTTAACAATATAATAAAGCAATAAACAAATTACAACAATTTCAGTTATTTACTAATAATAACTGACTAAGGAGAATTTTTTTTGTTTTGCAAACAATATTTGTTCTATTTTAAATAGTTATTAGAAAAAATATATAGTTTAGAATATTCAGAACAAATCTGCAATAACTCCAAATATTTTGCATATTTATAATTATCCAAAAACATATAGAAGCTAATCACGTTTTAAATGTGATACTTAAATATCAGAAACCTTTTTGAAATATTCTTTAAATCACGTTTAGTTGCAAAAAATAAAAATAAAAAAACTTACAAATTATTGCTAAGAATTTAGTTTGTATATTTTACAACCTGATCTGATTTAACGTTTTTTCTTTGCTGACAACTGATTTTTTAAACACTTATAAAATCAAGTATCTCTCTTAAGTCTTTTGTTTTTTTTAATTTCTTATATACAAACATCATTTACCAGACAATCACCTTTTTTGTATTAGTATATACAAATACTACAATTTAAATTTATTTACAACTAAACTAACCTTTGTATTATTCATCAATATTCCTTTGTATAAATCAGTGGCTTCATCTTCCGGCAATTTAGCAATTTCCATTTGACACCATTGTACACAAATACCATAATATAAATGTCTGTGTTGAAAATGATGTTTATAGTACATGGAAATTTCCTCTATAGCCTGCCAAGCTTCATTATTTTTTCCCTTTTGCGGTATAACATCAGCGCGTACAAAACAATACATGGAAAAGTCATTGAATTCTTGCAGGCAACGATCATAGTCATCCAAATTGTATAAAGAAGGCATTTTATAATATTGGGTCACTGAAAAAGTAAAAACGAAGATAGAAGAAATAAAATTGATAATAAAAAATTTAATAAAATTATAGTTGATCTTATAGATTTTATGGCAGTTAATTTATTTTAGATCTAAGTACTTATCGGTGTAAAGTCCCAAAATTTAGGAAAGAACTAGTTTTATAAAAGAATTATCCTGGTTCTGAAATTAATGAATTAATTCGATTTTTGATAACATGTTCTGGAGTAAAGCGCGTCCAACTAAGTGCGTTCGGAATTGGCCAGAACAAAAAGTAAGATTTAAACTGTAAAGCGGAAAATTAGAGTCTCATGAGTGGACGAATATTCTACTAATTTTTCGTTGCTTGATATCTTTAAAAAATCGTCTAAAATCGTACGACCGACTGTACAATACTCTATGTAATAACAGAGGAATAACGAATTATGGACCGAACCTAATTGAATTTGACAAAATAATTTGTGTTATAACTTATTTATAAAATTTTTATGATCATATCATGGGATTTTGGAAATGGTTTTTATAAGGAGTGAGATCGAAAAACATAATTTTTTCATTAAAACTTAACCAACGCATTTTTTTTTAATCTGATTAATATAAATGACCAGAAAATGTCAAACAAATATTAAGATTTTTAAATAAGCTCCCAACACTTTCCGCAGGAAAGCAGCCCTGTTAGTTCCAATTTGGTACGAAAAGTTAAAGCTAATGTAGGTTTTAAGAAATACCAGGCTCAAATAGTTCCTGACGGGAACGATGTTAAACATTTCGATACCAAAATCAGAGCACGGAAATTAAAGTCAAGCTTTCTAAAAAATATTCGTACCGCATGAAAGGACTTTTGTAGGGAGATCTCGTAAAATATCAGACCGATCATCCTTAATTTCAACAGGGTCTTAAAGACCATCCGTAAAAATTTTCATTCAAATATCTTTAAAATTGTAATTTGTATAGTGATCATAACGTTGCTTAAAAAGAGACAGCCAGCCATGTTGGCGGACAGAAGAGCTGACACAAAAATTAATATTTAGGTATGCAAAATATGGTGATATAGACCATAAAAACAACTTGGTTGTTAGCCGTACTTCACATATAACTTTTTTATGATTGCGATTATAGAAATGTATTTATTAGACACAAAATGGTTTATTCTATTTTATTTTACGCAAACAGTTAGTTATTATAGCGATCAAAAGGCACACGTGTTTATTATTTAGGGTCGTATATCGTATACAGATCCATAATAACTGAAATTTATCACTAAAATACAACATTTGTTATATGGGTTATTAATGCTATATTCTTCAATTAAATGCAAGGATGGTCGATGAAATAGAGAGACTGTTATGACCAATATTAATTGGGATCCTTTTATTCACGATACTAACATTTTCAATATTCGAAAACCGGAAGAAATTTTTTGAGGAACTAAGTAAAATAATAGAAATATCATAGCATGAAGTGGTTTGTGTTGTTCGTAGCATAATTTTTAAATAAGTAGCAATTTTAGTAAACACATGAAATAGTGTAGGGTATAAAAAACGAAATCATTAAGAATAAAAATAACACGTGAATTGCTTTAACTTAATTTAAAATTTATTCTCACTAATTAAGTAGAAATCCTTATAAATTTTAATAGCAGATCTCTTTGTGGATTTTCTGTTTCTTTCTGATTCACAATTTAATGTTTTAAATTTGTTTTGTTGTTTATTATTCTTTTGCCATGTGTTTCTGCAGAAAAGTGAAAGGGAACTTGTTTTGTTAAGCGAATTATGTTCATTTAGTTTATTCTTCTAGAACATCCTTTGTTAGGATCATTTCTAGAATTATCAGTAAAAAAACAGACAAATGGAAATTTTTATATTATTTAAGTTGTTTATGGAAAACCAGTTTTTTTATTTTTTATTGTATTTCGTATTGATTGGAAAATTAAACATTAAATCTGCTAATAATTACAGTTTTGTATATCAAAAATAATCTTTTTGCTTCAATACATTTTCTACTTTATTTTAGTTTTACGTAATAATTGCATTTTACAAGTTCTAGAAAGTTTAAACACTATTATGTCGTTATTTGTGTATACTTTTTAACGTTTATATGTGTAAGTTTTGTAATTTTATAAATACATAGATATAAAATGAAATCGGGTGCATGAATCAGTGCACACGGGGTATAATTGTAACGGGCACGGCGCAGTTTTGGCCCACTGACGATATCTATATAAATTGGTAATGTTTAGTCCATTATTTAAAGTCCCTATACAAATGTCCCTTCGAAATGTTTTTTTTTTAGTCCATAAAATTCCTAATTATAAAAATATTTTGAAAGAAGCATATCTTTTTATGACATTTGTGATTTATCGAAAGCGCAATTTTCGATGGACATTTAAAAACAAATTTATATCCGGTAATTAAAATATTATATTCCTGTGCGATTTTTCTATTATATATGATTAGTTCGCTCACCGTTCTAATTAATAAAATAGATTTTTTACTCTAAATTACTGATGTTAAGTCCAAATTTGCATTTTTTGGTGGACGACATTTGCCATTTTGTTCAAAAGAAAAGCAATTACGGAGCTATCAAATATCAATTCCCATCAGGACATCACTAATGGAAATTTTGCATAATAACTCAATAGCTGAAAGAAACTCAAAGAAACGCTTAATGCGATTTTAAGTTATTGCTAAAATCGCATTACTAATTTGGAATATAGAAAAGTTATTCTAAAAAATATTTTCAAATATTTTGTAATGTTTTTTGAAATTTGCGGCATTAATCCCAGGAAATACAAAAAAAGGACATAAATAAGTAAGTCAGTAGACAAATTTTATTATACAAATGTACTATTGAAACTGAAAAAATTTTATTTTATTCCTAAACTTTATAATTTTTTATTGTTAAACAATAATGAAGTTCTAAAATCGCAAAGTTGGAATCATCATGAAAGGTAAATACAAAAAAATATTTTCTACCGGACGCCCTTTAAATTTACGGGATGATCATTCCTGTAAAAATTAAATACTTTTCCTTGTCACTATGCCAAAAAAGGCTAAGGCAGGTAAAGTTATCATTCTTTTATTCAAATATCAAGAATCGATGTCAGATCTTATACGTTTTCAATTTTGTTTAAAGCAAAATTTCTATAATGCAAAGAATTCAGTGATTAACAATTTTCGGCATGAAATATGGGAATCATTTCTAGGTTAAATCAAAATATCTTTATTTTTTTCAGCTAAAAATTAAATTCTGTTATTTCGATTGATCAGTTTGAAACTTGTTTAGCACACACGTATAAGAGGTTTCATCGACATGTATATGAGCTCAGCCATAGTTTTGATTTCAAAATCATATGAATTCATTGAAAATTCAGTTTTAATGAAAAGAAATTAAAAAACTTGTTCATAAAGTGTAATTTTGATTTATTGATTGATCAGTACGTAGCAAAATCGTAGTTCATATACTATTCTCTGGGCCCTTTTTTTAATAATATGCATGTGAGTCATGCTTAATTTTTTTATAAATCCCAAAAATTACAATTCGAAAAATGTTTAAGAGTCGAAATGAATAAAGTATTTGTCTTGCATTCTTAAGACAAAAATACTTTATTTTTGTTTTTATGGTAAATATTATTAAATTCTAATTATATTTGCTTTCACGTGCTTAATATTTTGAATATAATTAAATTCATAATTTTATGAATTAATTAAAATCACATTAGTTATCAATTATTATTATTATATTATTATTATTATTATTATTTATTATTATTATATATTATTATGAACATATTTTTCTAATAAACATTTATATTATAAGTTAGATTGTTATGATGATCTAAAATTTTGATATTGTCAACTGATGGAGTTGCCTAATTTTGAAGTATTGATATTTGGCTTAGAGAAAATACATGTCTTAAATTCTTTCTTAACTATTGTGACCGAATTTAGCGCTTTTATTAGAATAACATATAGTAAAACAATGATATACAAATCCGAAAAATGGTCAAATAATAGCTCAATTATTAGAGACATTTAACAACTGGATTATTAACGTTATGATTTTACGACAACTTTTTATATGTAGTGAGTTTGGATTCTACGACATTTTTTATAAACTTTTTTCGGTTTCTTCAAAATTACAATTAAATATAAACCGGTTTCAATTTTTTTAATAATAACCGGAAAAAGGTTTAATCTTAGACACCATCTGAGTCGATTTATTAATGTCCTTCTGCATGTGGAAAACATTTTCACGACCACAATAATAATCAGAATTAAAAAAAAAAAATAGCCACAACCCTTGTTATTGTTCTAAGCACTATTCCAGGAATCATCAAAATCGAATAAGTAGAAAAAATATATATTCAAACCCCTGACCCCTTATATGTACGCCTTATATTAAAAGTTTGTTGTTATTAATGGGTAAGGTGTTTTTGAGTGTATGTGTCTATCATAAATGTTGTAACAATTCCTTCAACATATTTTTCAGACCTGTAATTTATACTCTTAACTTCTGACCTTATTTTTATAATTTCCTTTTTAATTCTTTTCGTACTTTTATAAAAAACGGCTATTCGAAGATAAAAACAACGGCTTCTTTGATATTCGAAATTTGAGCTTTTCAGAAGAACCGTTACCGACTAAACCTAAATAACCTGTAATAACCGATGATTAAAAACCGGGCCGGAAATCCTAGTAGTTAGCTTACCGAAATAATAGTGAAATAACGATACAAAAATAGGAAATATTTTTTTCAGAATAGCAGTTTATGATAAAACGCGTTAACTTTCGAAATTTCGTTAATTAACAAATTTTTTGCCGCTTAAAAGTTATGCGAAATCAAAATGATATTATTATAAAATGCGTGTTATTTCACAATGAATTTCAATTCAATGAATTTTAAATGTTAACTTTTTTATTACTCTTAATTAAATATTATCGTTTGCAATATTATTTTCCAGTCTAATCAACCAATTCATTGTTTACATAAATAATTATAATAAATTTAACAAATATTTGTTTATATATATTTTGTAAAATATTTATAAATAAATCGTATGCCTACTTAAAATATGTTTTTGTTTTTAAGAATAAAATGTAATATTTATAAAAATAAAACATAAAACATAATAAAATAACAGGTTTTATTATGATTCTAACAGTTTTATAACAGTATATAGTTTAATATAGCTAAAGTCACTATTAAACTATTTGTGATCGAATTTGTTAAAAAAAAAATCTGAAAAATAGATTTCGACTTTTTTCACAAATAAAATTCCATTAAGGTTTCTCCATGGGAAAATGCTCCCGGGATTTTTAAGGAAATTAATTTCTGTAATTCCCGGGAAATTTCTATTGTGAAGCGATTTAGGTGGCTAAATACCTTCCAGCCTCCAAAAGGTATCATCTATAAATTCAATGAAATTTGGCCAGATTGTTTGTTATTGTTCTTAGCAGTTTTTTTTTTAAACCTGATGTATTGCTCCAATAGCAAAATAATTATAGAGTGATATTTGAGACAGAATAATATAAATCAGTGTATAAATTACAATTTGAAAGAAAATTTTCTGAATTTTTCACATACATTTATTATAGTACAAGAATGTTAATTTGGGGTGTTTTACCAAGGACCTTATCCGGAAAAAGTTTTCAAGTATACAAAACTCAAATATATGGAATATTTCTATTTAAATTCTTCACAATAATTTTTCATACTGTCTTTAGTATATGTTATTTATTTAACGATATGATCCCCTCCCGGAATAGAGGGTTAACTTTAAAAACCCTTTTATGTAGAATAATTCCATACAAAATTCATCATGAACTTTTTTCTAATTATCTAAAATGTAATCATAAATATCGGCCCTTATTAGACTATAGCTTTTAAATTATTCTCCATTTTCCAAAAAAAAAAAAAATGATTTAAGCGTAACAACTCTTTAATATTAGTATCTCAATCCACATTCTATTACAGCTCCAATATGAGAAAATAATTTCGGAGTACCACCTTTAAATTAGGGCTTCTAACTAGAATAGAGCTTTAGGTTATAAAATTAAAATATTGTATTAAAATCTGAAAATAATATCTTCGACTTTGAATTTCAAATATATCGAATCGTATTTGATTGGAGGTTAGTTAACATTTGGCAAAGCTCAATATTGGGATTCCTACTTATTTTTACTATAATTTATGGATTTATTCATAAGAAAATATTAGTTTGAAACATTAGTTTTATTTCCGGGAATGACAATTTTTTCTTAAATTCTGTGGAATAAAAAACCACGGGAAAAGTGAAACTCTTAATTTATTCTGTAAGAAATAAAGAAATTTCATTGATTTCTAAATTATATGAATTTTTGTATTTATTCTAAAAAAAAACATTAATGTACTAAAATTCTTTGTTTTCAAGAGCAAAAGCGTAAAATATTTTATTTTATTTACTTTTTCGTATTGAAATATCGCTAAAATTAAATTAAAATAAGTAGAAAGTTGATTGACTTTTTAAACATAAAAAAATTATGCATAACTTTTTTTAAATATTATTATATTTAGGTGGGTTCACCTACACTGAACAAAAATGTTTTCGTAGAACTTTCACGAAAAAAAATTCAACGAACATGATTTTAACATAGATTTTCTTCAAATTGAAGAATTCTCTTCAAATATATTAAAAAATTGAATAAAATAAAATAAAAATATGTTGTATCAACAGATATATTGTAAAAGCCGGTAGTAGATCTATAGATATTCGATGATCAATATTAGCTATGTTTGGGGGCTACTTTGTCTTACATTTTGTCCAGTGAAACAGTTCTTTGAGGAATTCATTGGAACCAAATTTGAAAATTCTCGCTGTTACAGTTCTTAAGATATTCTATAATCAATGAATTTATTAAATTATTGCAACAATTTAACATAATTCTTTCTTCAATTTTACTAAGTTTTCATAAATTTAACTTAAATGTGGTATTTAAATTGAATAATATTCATCAATATAAAGAATTTATTTTTTTCAATTTAAAAATGTATAATTCAATTAATAATATTAAACCCCATTTTTATTAACAAATTCAAATATTCATATTGACGATTCTTCACCAATTTGAATAATTTATGAAAATTTTTCGTTATGATGATTAAAGGTTTCGTTGGCTGATATTTAATCTATTTTTCTTCAATTCTACACCATTTTTCGTTATATTTACTACTTTTATGTTTATGGCCTATTATTTTTAAGATTTCCAAAAAAAAATAAATATAAACTTTTTCGATGGGGTACTACACCCTATAGTATCTTCTTCAACTTTTTAGTTGCGAATCTAAATTTGACCAATTTAAATGGAATTTGTCATTTAATAAGAACAAATGAAAAGCGACAACGTCCTAAGAGACAGTGTTGTTGGTCCTTTCATAGATAACCAAACAGAAGTGGACCGTTTTGATTATCACGAACATTTTGGTCTCCTATATGTTACACCATGTTGAGTGTAACTTAACACTTAGATGGCTGTTTATATGCTTACTGGATTCAAGTATTGAATTGGTCACCGCAGTCCACTGATTTGAATTCCATAGAAAACCTTTTTATACTCTCCACCACCACAAGTGGTAAAGAGGATGTACAAAATTTGTCATTCTCTCTGAGTCGATTTCTCTGTCCGGTAGTCCGTTATTCCGTCCGTCTGTCTGTTATTGGCACACCAACATTTTATTAATGACCTTAAATCAATGGAAAAAGCGCAGATCGCTATTTAAAACTATCAAACTCGGTTTGTTGTAAAAAATATGTTAAAGACCGATATCTGAGGCAACCTCAAAATTCCAACAAAGAACTTTTTAATTTTAAGCCATTATGTGCAACTAAATATAATTTTTCACTATGCCAAAAACTAATAAAATCGGATCATTAGGAAAAAATAAAATATTGTATGAAAACTTTCACCCCCTTCCCCCTCCCAAAAAGAATAATAATATTAATCAGCGATTATGCTTATTATTTGTATTTTATAAGGGAGAGTTTGAATAAGACGCTTACGATTTTATCTGAAGCTGAAAAGGTGCCTAAAATCAGAGTGGGAAGAGGTGGCTACATGCATACTGTTTATCCTATACATTTTATGTCATGCGAAATGTTAGAAGTTGCTTAATATTCGAACAACGTATTTTTAAGTTAATTTTATTTTTTTTATATTACATTTTCATTTTCGGACAATACTATATATATATACAGATTTTTAAATAATAGTAACACGGGGAATGGTATCCCCGTGTATGGTATTTAGAATATAAAATTAATTAATTAAAACCTTAGACACAATACTTTGAACTGGGAGTGTAAACTATTGCAGAGGTTTTATGAATTTCAAATACCCTAAAATGCTTTGCAAAGAAAATAATTAAGGCCTTAAGTCCTTTATCATATAAAATAAGTATTGCGTTAATATTATTTCAAATATTCAAATTAAATGAAATATTAATTATTATTTTGATAGTGATGATGGGTATTAAAGATTCGGTACAACCGCATATAATATTGTTCCTTATTATACGTATTATTTCAGAATCAATACAGAAAATAATTGATTCTTTATTAATTTCCTTTTAGCAAAAAATATGGAATATTTATGTATTTAAATAAAATGACTCGACATAAAATCATGAATTGATTATTTATCTTGAAATTGAATTTAGCGTTTAGCGAATAAGTTTGCCAAAATTCTTAATAATTGTTTGTCATTCCATAATTATATTCAATCTTCATTTAAAGAACATTTTGAAATAAAATTCATTCTAACTCATTCTCAACTCGTGTAATTTTTCACTTATTTTTTTATTATTAATTCTATAAAAAGTGTTAAAATAATTCCAAAAAAAGTATTTAAATTCTATGTTTTTTGTTTTATTTAAGAATGATAATAATCAGATTTAAAGATTCAATTCTGCGGCACTATGTTATGTTAAAAATGGTTAAAATTTATATATCCACTTCTAATTAAAATTAAAGTCAGTTAATTTGATAAATTAAATAACATTTTAGCTTAATTCAGTCCCCCTTCCATTTTAATAAAATGTTTTGCTGTGATGAGGGAAAAATAAAACATATAAAATTATAAAATAATTATTTTATTATTTTTTCATTTTATTCTATTTCAATTTATTTTATTTCGTTTTATTTTATTTCATTTTATTTTATTTCATTTTAATTTATTTTATTACTGACAGACCCGACAAACTTTATTCTGCCAAAAAAAAAAAATAATAAAATTACGGCGTTGCTGGCCCTAAGCAAACATAAGTGTTGTTATATCATATGATTTATGTAGTACTAGTAATTTAAATTTGCTTTGGGGGAACCTCCCCCTGAACCTATCAGCATTCTGTCATTCTTTTGGTGATGGAGTCTCACAGTAGCATAATTGCAGCAAAATTTTAAGACTCTTGCTCTATGCCCTTAAGATATTCCATTATCAATATTTGGTTTGTATGGGAGATGCCCCTCTCCATGGCCTTATCGTCCAAACTTTTTGCCAAGTAAAACAGTTCCTTAAGGAGGTGGTTTGAACCAAATTTGAGAACTTTCGTTTCCCTATCCATCCTACAGTTCTTTGAGGATGTCAGTGGTTCCAAATTTGAGCACACTCGCTGTTATAGTTCTTTAGATATTCGATTATCAATATTTGCTTTGTATGGGCGTTACCCCTGGCCCTATCGGAACTTTTTATAGCCTATGATACTTTCGGGTATATTGGGACCATTCTGTGAAAATTTCATCAAAATTGGTCCAGCCGTTTTGAATTCTATATGTTACATACATACATACATACATACATACATACATACATACATACATACATACATACATACATACATACATACATACATGCATACATGCATACATCCTATTTTATATAGATTATTTTTTTTAATTAAAAATTTAAGATAACATTTTTTTTAAATTATGAACAAAAACATAATCGGAAACCTCTGTATGTAAGAGCTCCAAAATAAAATAAAAAATTACCCAAAATGTCCCTATTTTGTAACGGTAATTCTTCAAAAACAACATGTAAGAAAGTTATAGTCGATCAAGCGCGACTACAAAATATCTTACACCATATTGTTGCTGTAATAAATAATACTGTTATATGGGAGCTAGAAAAAATTAAGGACCAACCTTGTCAAATGTCGCACATCAATTTTTGCTTATGATTTTATCTTAATTTGATCGATCTACGTATAATTTGTCACATCATTTATGAATATTATAAAAGTTTTATGTGTCAATTTATATTTTGAACTTTTATGGCCGTAAAACCAAATTCTCTGAGAAATGTTTGTAAGGGAGATAGGAGAAGTATGTATGCATTGTTCTTGACCAAAATAGTGACACCCGCCGAATTTCATCACGAAATTTCTGAAATTGCGACCAGTATTTTTGTTTACACGGACCACCAGCCAGACGGGCGGACGGACGAACGAACAACTTAATTGACTCAGAAAATTATTCTGCCCGTTACAAACTTTAGCACAAAAGTATAATACCCCAACTACCTATGGTAGTGTAGGGTATAACAATTTAAAATCATTTTGTATCTCAGAATTTTATCCCCATCCGGGAGGACATTTGTATTTGGTCTATTTGAAATAATGGACCGATCATAACCAATTTCAGTAGTCTTCTTCCTTAGGCGAAAATAATATTACTTGCCAAATTTCATCAGGAAGTGATTATGAGTCGACCGATATACTTTTACCTATGATGATGTAGAAAAAAGATTTTATTTTTTGTATGACATAATCTTATTATTTTTAATACCAAATCTCTTACATATATTCTTCCGGGTTTAAAGCGATTAACGAATATTGGTCATATGACTAAAACTCGTACACTCTTCTGAAAATCATTATAGAAATGAGAATTATGAAAAACTTAAGTATCCAAATTAATATTTTATATAAATTTTAATGTTAATATTTCGCGGAAAAAATGTTATTCAAACTCAAATCGAAGAGTTAAATTTTCGAGGTTTGGATGATCAATTTTCAAATTATAAATGACGTTTACTTTAAAAACTCTGATTAATGTTTGGTTATATTGGCCAAATTTTTCGATTTAGCACTTGCAAATTATTTAGTTCAGCAGTCGAAAAATATTTCTTCTCAATAAGCAAAATTTTAAATTCACGATTTTGCTCAAGATACTACGAGATCACGATTTGAGAAATTTTTACGATAAAAAAAATCGTATTCTGTACCAAACAATAATTAAAATATATATTTTTTCTAACAAAATTTGGGACGAAAGTTAATGTTAATACTATTTTAATTGCACATTTAAAAAACTAACAGATCCCGCTTAACAACATGGACATCTCGAGTAAAAAAAGCTTAAAACGATCCAGATTCCTTATATCTGAACCGATTTCAAATTAAAAAATAATGCAAGTGAAGAACTACAATTTTTGTAGTTTAATAGACATTTAGCTTCAAACATATAAAATTTAGCTTTTTAAATTACTGGTTAAGAGCTAAATTTTATCCGATTTTTTACAAAAAACGCTTTTTTAAAGGTTTTAAGGGTTTTTTTAAGAAAAAATAAAATAATGTAAACCGTTTCCAGTTGAGTATTCAAAATTTCATTAAGAAAGTTTTCATTGAAAAGCCAAATTTTATAAATTCCTAACAAAAAAACCTTTTCAACAATTATCGAAATTTTCCGCAACGAATTTTATTTATATCAATAATGTTATAAATTTCTTTGTATTAGATTTTTTTTGATACAATGATATATTATACAACAATATAAGCATATGTACATATTAAAAATGAAAACACTAATATATTCCCGGCAAACATTTATTATTATTACCAACATGTTAATTGTTGAATTCATTTTATTTTAATAACAATTTAGTTGCTAATAAAATAATAAAATTATTTTTATTCATTAAAATAACAATAATATTTTGGAATAACAAAATTTGAGTGACAGAAACTATAGTGCTGATAACAATAATATTGTTATCAATGCAATATCGATAAACAAACTTTTTTTTACAATAACAATATTTTTTATTGGAATAACAATATTTTAGTGCTGTTAACAATAATTATTGGAATTAATGCAAAACCAAAATGCAAATAAACAATTTTTATAGTTACCGTAACAAAATATAATAACAATATGTTGCTTCTCGTTTATGGTTACCGAAAACATATTTTTTCTCTGCGTGTAGCAAATAAACTCGCCTACTCCCCTGATATTTTACTATGTGAAATTTTGAAATCGGACTAGTCGTTCAGAAATAATAGATTTATTTTCATTCATTTTTCATATGAAACACTGTGTATGGTCCTATAAGAAATTGGACAAAGAATTGAGTGAATGCTGCTAAATTTCATTAACATGAGCATTATGCGATTTAGACAAAAGAAGTTGAGTTGGAAAACGTAAAAAAAATAAAAAAGTCAATACAGCTCAAATTCTGAGATCTGAAACATCCCAAACTTAAAAGTTTACCATTTCCTAAATTATTTAAAAATATTTTGACTTTCTTTAAATAAAATTCCGTTAATACTTCATTTACTTACTGTTCATTTCAAATCCTTTGACTTTTGTATTACAAATTGAAAATATGGCCGAAAGCCATAACATGAATTTAATATACATTTTTAGTTTTTTTTCTTTCAAAAACTCAAATATTATAAATTATTTTCTCAATATATTTATTTTACATAAATTTTTTTATTATTTAACTTTTATTCTCAAAAATAATACAATTATTTTTACACTTTATTTGCTTAAAATGAGCAAAAATTCATTAAAATTTATTTTTTTTTTAAGAAAAATGTAACAAAATTGTATCTTCAGTTTAAGACGTTAAAACCGTTAAAACGTTTGTTTTTAACGTTAATTTAAAATTGTAACCGTACGCGCTCGCAGTCACAAATTGAATGATTTTAAATGGCACCTGCAGCAATAAGAAAACCCTAAAAAGATGATTATGTTCCCTAAATACACACACACACTCATTAACACATGGTTAACAAATGTAAACACATAGAGATGGCAAGATTTTTAAACTGATCAAGAGAGAATTGTTGTAGTTTTAAGTCAACAACATCAGAATCATCATCATCATTTTTAACATTATTAACATCATTATTACATGAACGTCATAATCATAATAAGATATTTTGTTTTAGGCTTTTCTGTGTCAAATTCAAATAAGCGATTTATTAATTTTGTTTTTGTTTTGATGTCGTAGAAAAATAATTTTGCATTAATTAATAGAAATCTCCTTCCTATTTTAAATAAATTTCGTTGTTAAAGTGAGTTCTTAACTCACTTTGTTTGTTTAAAAAAGTGAGATCGTAAAAATCTTATAAATATTAAATGTTATAAGAACGAAACCATTAAATTTACAATTTTGGGTTTTAATTGTTTTATAAGACTGAAATTATAATTACAATTTGATTATAGTTTTAATCACTTGTGATGAAATTATGTAACTTTTTCGGAATCCCTTTCCATTAACGTTTCCATTTTTTGTAGGTGGTTCATCATCTCCAATTAAAATCAAACACACTTTTGAACACATTTTTTGTGCTTTTCAATTCTGCTTTAAAAAGAGCATAATATTCCTACACTGGCCTTAGATCCGGGGAGTTAGAAAGAATTGCCTCTCTTGGTACATGTACCATATATTTCTTGATTTATATGTCGGTATTTATAGAACCCGTCACAAACAAATTATTAGCTTTATTGCGGCAACTGCATATTTTTTGCCTTAGTAAGATTATTTGGGATATTTTGATTGCTTTTGGATCCTAAATCATCATCAACATAAAATTTTTGACCAGGAAATTATTTTCAGAAAACTTGACTTCAATTTCCATGCCCTGATTTAGGTCTCTAATTTTTTAGCAGCCTTCCTGTCAGGAGCTTTTTGCATATGCATTAGCTTTAACTTTTGAATACTTTGCCAATTTTTGTAGGACCAATTAGGGTTTTGTTGAAAATATTTAACAATTTTAGTACGTACTTTTTTTCTGGTCATCCACTTTAATCGGATTAACGATATATTTTTTATTTATTTGACCTAAAGAAAAATCAAATAATACTGGGAGTGAGTAAATGTTTTAATAAAAAATGTGTAGTAAGAACTTTTCAATCTCACTCTTAAATTGTTTTGTTTTTTTTTTTTTTTTTTTTTTTTTAATATTAGACCTTCGAATTAAATAATTTATATTTTAACAGATTTTTTGTTTATTCGTTAAGAACAGTTCTTAAATAATGCGTATAAAGTTTGACAAACTCTTTTTTTGTTTAGCGCCTACTCATCGTTACTGGTAGCGTTTTATTTTTGTAAATTAATCATTACAATATTTACAACTGTATAATTTTATAAAAAAAATAATAATAATTTATTCATAAAGATTTTTTTCTTGAAATTTTTTTACGTCTCATTGTGGTCCAACAACATCATGAAGAGTTACAGCAAAAAATATATTTAAAAAATAAAATTAATATAACGTTACTGTTCTTATCACTAATGAGTGAGATCGACAAATTTTTAACATACATGTACCACACGCACAGAAACGTCATTTCGTAATATGTTCGACGCAAATACTAATACATTCGCGGCAAATATTGCTATTAAACTAACAATATTTTTTAATGGAATAACGATATTTTTATTATCGATAACAATAATTTTAGTGGCGATAACAATATTTCTAGTGACGACAACAATATTTTAAGTGGCTTTTATTTGATTGAAATTATAATTACAATTAAAAATATATTTTTCTGTCTTTTTGCTCTAACACGTAGTCCATATCCGTTTAAAATCAACCACACTTTTTGACAACTGTTTTGTACTCTTCTCCTTTAGCAAGAGCCCAATTTATTTGCACTGACCTTAGCTCCGGGCAATTTCGGAGAATTTGCCTTCCTTGGCGCATATACCACATAACTGCTCTTGTTCCATTCAAGGCTTATTAACCAAAGAGACAGGATGCCAAGTCAGGTCAAAAGCACATTATAAAGTCTATAGGAATGCAAAAATTTCTTGTTATAAATTTTAGTATTTAAGGGTCTGTTGTACCGAATTAACATAAGTTTCGTCATCCATTATGCAGCAAAAATATTTGTATTTTAAAACTTGACTTCAATTTTCGTTCTTTGTTTTTGGATTCTAAATGTTAAGCTCCGTTCTGTCAAGAACTTCTTAAGCCTTGTGTTTTTAAACCCGTTGCTCTCCTACCAGATGTGCATGGAACTCTTTTGAAATTGTTTTCTTTTTTTGGGCTTTAGAAACATCATGAGGACCATTCCTTCTACCTGGGTCAGGTTTTCTATCAACCAATAAGTTCTCCCGGTACTGTTAAATAACAATGAAAGCAGTTTGACCGCCTCATCAAACCAGAACATAAGTTTCGTCATCCATTATGTAGCAATAATATTTTTTTGACTTCAATTTCCATTCACCAGCATTCTTGTCAGGAAATTTTTGAGTCTTGTATGTTTTTAAACCCGTATTAACTTTAACATTTCATACCAAATAATCCGAGTACTGGGCTACCGGGTGTGTTTGGAACTCTTTAGAAAATGCTTTCTGTTTTTTGTCTTCTGAAACATCATGTGGACCATTTCTTCTACCCGAACGAGGTTTTCTATTAACGGACAAGTTCCCATGGTAAAGTTTCAAAACATTAAAAACAGTTTGACTGTAGACATTTGAATGCATGGCCAACTTTTTATATGACCAAATTGGGTTTAGTTGAAAATATTTCATAATTGTCTGATCATTTATTTTAATCAGGTTTACAATATTTTCATTTGTTTGACATTTAACATAATAACAGATATTTTCATCAATGAAAAAATCAAATAAAATTTTTAGTGAAAAACGCATGTTTTTAAAAACTTTTCGATCTCACTCCTTATTAGAACGTCCAAAAAAATAATTTTATATGAAAAAATTATTGCAGAAATTTGTAAAAACATATTAAAAATTTACCTTATTCCATGTATTTATAAAAACTGTATATACATATATAAATATATATCGTAAGTTAATAAAAATTGTAGTGTTTTAAATATATAAAACTGAAAAAAATGCATTTTTAATTTATAACTTACCTTTTCTTATCTCCCGTACTGTAGTTTTAAATGAAACTGAAATTATTCGAACTAAAAATAATGAAAGCATACTTTAGGGAGCTCATTTTGGTTTTAATTTTATTTCTGACACGCTGTTATTTGTTCATAAAAACTAAAGCATAACTTAGGGAGGTAATAAAGAAAAAAATTAGAAAATCATACTTGCTATTGAATTCTGGGCTCCTGGTATTTCAACAAAATTTTTAACTTTTGTAAAACTACATTTTTTCAACAGTGATGGCCAAAAGCGAGTACGTAAATTATGTAAATAATGAATTTTCGGTTTTAAAAGCAAATTTTCTAAAATAAGATGATTTCTATAAATGTAAATATAACGTGTTTTTGACTGTGATGGGACGGAAGAATTTAAACAATTAAAATTTACAATATTTATAGTATTTTGTATAATTTTAAGAAATTTTGAGGTTTTTTTAGAAAATATATTGTAAAACGCATGTAAAAAATGTCATTTTCTGGCACATTTTAAAAATTGTAGAATAATTACATTTATTTCTTCTCTTTTTCAGCCACTTTCTGTAAATGTAAATAATAACGTGTGACGGAAGCATGTAAACAATGTTTATTTACAATATATAGAGTATTTTTTATAATTTTAAGAAAATTTGAGGATTTTTCTATAAATATATTGTGGAATATTTACATGTCTTTTTAAGGCGAAAATTTGATTAAACAATTTCAATTTTTCTATTTCTCTCTTTTTCAGGCACTTAGCTGGTTTGATGCGCCTTTGTCAGGCCAGAGCCCGTATTGATTTCTCCGCGGAAGTTACTTTGCTTCATGTTCGTGATATCATTTCATTGGTTAGACAAAGTAATGCCGACATGGCTGTAGGTGACTATGTAGATACTAATCCTGTGTCAGCCCTAATGCCTTCCGGTCGCAGTACAGGAGGCACACAAGGAAACGTAAAGAAATTTGTACAAATGTTACAAATGCGTTCAAGTGCTTTATCACGACGTATATTTGAGTTTGATGAATTAAAAGATATGGCCCGTAGAGTGGGTATACATGTTGGGGTAACAAATCTAATAGATATAGTTAATTTACAAGGTATATTATTGAAAAAGGGACCCAATATGTATGAAGTAATGATGGATTAAAAAAGAATAACAAATGTTATTTGATTTTTAAAACTTTATTAATTTTTTTTATTGAATTTTTCGATTTTTAGTTTTGTTGTAAGTAAGTATCCATATATCCAAGTGTTTGGTTTGTGTTTTTACTTTATTACGATTATCTAAAACTTAGATATTAAATATGAATTAATATATAGTTTTGTTTTCTTTTTTTCTTTTTAAATTAATTTAAATTTATTTAATAATATTTATGAACTACAATTACAATGTCTTTTATTTTTAATTAGCGTTTTCTTATGGTTATTAAATATTTCATATTTAAAATTGAATTTAAATGTTCTGGTTTATTTTAAATATTTTCTCAGTTTTTTTTTTTTTAATTTTTAAGTTTTTGATCTAATAGTAACTATGGTAATTTGAATATGTTCATAGAAAATATGAGACTATAAAAATTTCTGTAAACATATAAAATTTTGTTTTGTAATAAACTATTTACATTGTTTCATTTTTTAAATTATTTTCTTTTTTTTTTTTTTTTTCAAAAATTCGTGCAAATACATAGAGAATTGTTTTTTTTTTATTTTAAATGTAATTTTTTATCAGTGGCTTAACGGTTAAACGTTTTCGCGATTTAACGTCATACTTTTCTTATTGAGTACCTTCTGCTACAAACAAAACAAATAGTTAAGTATTCAATATAACGAATTTTTTTTTAATTAAATCAGGAAGATTTTATCATTCAAATATGGATTAACAAAATCATCGTTAAACACCATAAAATAGTCAAAAACTAAACTGTTAAAAGTCGTGGAAAAAAACAAATTTTGGATCAAGGCACATATAAGAGCAACGAAAGAGGGAGATTTTCCTATGGAAATGGAAAGGAAACAGATTTTTTTAAATGTTTTGAATACAAGCGACAAATTAACGTGGCAATAAGTGGTGCTATTTTACAATTAAACCATTCACAAAAAGTTTTACAGCGACCACGGCTGATTTCCTCGATTAAATACGTCACGATATTCGTGATAGAAGGTGGTGAAAAACGTCATCAAATCCGAATAAGTACTGCCTTTTTTTTAAATTTCAGGATTTAATTACATATATAGATGATATATTTAAAGCAGATGAAATCGGCATTTTGTTGAAAATGTTACCGGGCAAAATGTATGTCAACTCAAGAGCTTTTTGAAATAAAACATTGTCAATCAAATGTAATAAATTTAAAAATTAATAGATGACTAAAATTACACTAAAAATTAACGGATGGATGGAATCGAAATTGGGTTTTTGTCCCGGCAGTAAGTTTAAATGAAACAATTTATAACTATTTATTTAAATTGTTTCTAATTTCAGGTGGAGTCGTTTTTTACAAATGGAAAACTTACCACAAAAGGCGGTATTAGTTCTGGTTAACGCACCTTGATATCCATCAAAAGATGAGTTGATGAAAGAAAGAAATTTGGGCACTATATATGCCTTTTTGTTTTTATCAGATAATATTATATTATATTATATTATATTATATTATATTATATTATATTATATTATATTATATTATATTATATTATATTATATTATATTATATTATATTATATTATATTATATTATATTATATTATATTATATTATATTATATTATATTATATTATATTATATTATATTATATTATATTATATTATATTATATTATATTATATTATATTATATTATATTATATTATATTATATTATATTATATTATATTATATTATATTATATTATATTATATTATATTATATTATATTATATTATATTATATTATATTATATTATATTATATTATATTATATTATATTATATTATATTATATTATATTATATTATATTATATTATATTATATTATATTATATTATATTATATTATATTATATTATATTATATTATATTATATTATATTATATTATATTATATTATATTATATTATATTATATTATATTATATTATGTTATATTATATTATATTATATTATATTATATTATATTATATTATATTATATTATATTATATTATATTATATTATATTATATTATATTATATTATATTATATTATATTATATTATATTATATTATATTATATTATATTATATTATAAAATATGTTTATTTTTTCTTATTTTCTTCCAAATAAATTAATTTTGTTAAACATTTTACGTGTAAAATCTTCTTTCCTAAATTGGAAAAATACTCAATTTTGCGAATATGTCGTTATATCATTCGTTAAACCGGAAAACCACTGTATTTTGAAAAGTGTTTAAACACTTTTTATTCAAAAACTTTTTTCGGGGTTTTTATAACATTTTTTAGTTTTTTTTTTTCTATTTATTTGGCTTTTATTCCATTATATCAAAATTATTTAAATTTATTTTTAAAATTATATATATATTTTTTTAATTTTCTTCAAAAATCTAAAAATTATAATAAAACTAATGTTATAAGTAAAGAAATATATTTATTATTATTTATTTTTTTTTTTTAAATAAATTTTCACTAAAAAGGCAAATAGTTTTCTTAAAATATTTTAATATAAATATTTTAATTAAAAACGCAAATAATTATTTAAATAAGTTAATTAAATGTAAATGTTAATCAGTCATAAAATAAGAAAACAAATTATATAATATAAAAAATTGTCTTTATTATTTAATTAAAATTCGTTAGAATTTTTCTATAAAAAAGAAAAATTTTGATTTTATAACTGAATTCGTTCAATTTCAAAAAATCACAAAATGTGATGTTTAATTCGTCATACGTAATTAAATTCTGTGCATCAAATTAACCTTAGAGCGAATTAGATTATTATTAATTTTCATCTTAATTTTAACTTCGTTTGTTTATTGAAGTTTTTTTTCTATATAGAAATTTAAAATTCACATAAGACAAATATTTATGATCAAATTGAAAGGAGATTTTTTTTGTTTTCAGAATTTTTATAAAATGTTAATGGTACTCAAAATAAACTCTGGAAAAGCACTTGACCTTGTCATCTTTAGAACAATCGTCAAAGATTTACTATCTGACTCAGGAAGATTTTATCATTCAAATATGGATTAACAAAATTAACCAATAGTCAAAAACTAAAGTGCTAAAAGTCGTGGAAAAAACAAATTTTGGATCAAGTCACATATAAGAGCAACGAAAGAGGGAGATTTTCCTATGGAAATGGAAAGGAAACAAAATTTTTTAAATGTTTTCAATACAAGCGACAAATTAACGTGGCAATAAGTGGTGCTATTTTACAATTAAACCATTCACAAAAAGTTTTACAGCGACCACGGCTGATTTCCTCGATTAAATACGTCACGATATTCGTGATAAAAGGTGGTGAAAAGCGTCATCAAAGCCGAATAAGTACTGCCTTTTCTTTTAAATTTCAGGATTTCGATAAAAAAGCAAAATAGTGCGTTATTCCGATCTATTAAGAGTGCATTTAATATACTTTATAAAATGACTCTTATTATGTGACTCAATTATGATACCAATGGATCCTATCAACTAACCACTTCATGTTTGTCACTCCGTGTGTAACATCAAGAAGAAATCATCGAAGCAATGATATCAGATGAAGAAAATTTTCCCTTTAAGACATCAAAAGGTGTATATAATCTTTCTTCATATCAAAATGTTCGTCAAGCTGTTTGAAACATTTTACGGTGACATTAATATTACCATTACAAGAATCATCCAAAATGGGATCAGTAGAAAAAAATTATCCCAATAGACGCACTTATGAAACTCGTGTTCGGTGTGTTAGACTTAAGTATATATCTTAATGTTGTAAAAACTTCTTATATATAAATGTGGTGGGAGGTATTATAGATCTGGCGTTGCCGAATTTAATGTTTTTTTCTTACTTTTTAAGTGTCTGCCTAAAATTTTAGTAATAAACAAGATGATGAGTCGAACGCTATTGCAGGTTTTTCCTCATTTTGACGATTTTATGAGCACATAATGACATTTGACGATTTCACAATTTATGCCCCAAATTTTACGACTTTTCTCAAGCATTAAAAAAATGATGAATTTTATATTTGTTATACCAGATTTTTATATAATTCATCACCAAAACTTGGACTAAATTTAAATATTTTGGTCGCTTTTTATAAACACAATACAATGACAATTACCCTAAGTCCACTTTGGCATAAAATCAATAAAATCGTTTCAGTAACGATGAACTTACACATCAGTATCTGCGGATACTTTAAGACGCAAAGAAAATGTTGCAGCAAATTTCCAAAGAAAGTTAAACATATTAAAATAATATATTTTGGTAAAATAACTTCAATAAGTGATCAATGTTAATAAGACTTAAAGACTGAAGTTAAACAAGACCTCTTGAACTGCCAATTTGTTCGATTGACGATTTTCGCACGATTTCGAAAACTAAATTTGACGATTTTTTCCATCAAATTTTACGATTTTTGTCGAAATTTATCTACACTTAGATATACACTTCAGATCTTTTAAATTGCACTACCCTTGGAAGCAATAACAAGATATGGAAAACAACATCACCTTTCAATTTGATCGCCATAGAAGCAGGTTTTTAAATAATTATTTAATGTAAATGATAATACATTTCTAATAAAAATATTTGCCAAATGTGACCAATATTTTCCTTTTTTTAGATTTAACTTCCCTTATTATAAACTAAATATTGCCAAATCTAAAATCATATATAAACAAATTATCGCTAATATTGGTTCTTTATCCATTTTAATAATTTATATTAAAATTAGTTATAATTCTTCTTTTTTATTTTAATTTAAACTTTCGTGTGTGTGTGTTTTGTCTGTTCTAATCTAAGTGCCTTGTGATGTTAATTTTATGTTTTTTGTTTCTTATAAAAATGTTTCTTTTTTCTTTCATTAATTTAATAGTTTTGTTTTACATTTTCATAAATATATGAATTTTATATTTTTATTTAATTGCCTGAGAAATAAACTCTTTTTATTAAAAATGTTAAATAACTGAAGCTGTTTTTCTGTTTTCTTCAAATACGTTTTAATAATTAAATAAAAATAATTAATTAAAATGTGTTGTTTATTTTTTTAATAAAATGTTAGTTTTTGTTATTTTGTTTCGAGACAAAGGTACTTATAAATTTTAAATATTTAATTTATTATAAATATATATTTTTTAAATTTTAAATATATAATTTTTTTTGTTGTTGTTTACATAAATATATCGATTGAAAGGACGTAAGGAGGTTGGCTTTTATTGCACTAATAATAATAGTTTACTTTTGGGACTCTATTTAAGTTTTATTAAAAGTTAAGATGAATTGTAAAATATTTTTTTAAGACATCGAAATATTTCTTTATATATAAGAAACTGTTCTGGACTTCCTAAGTGTCATTTATTCTAAACAAAAATCAGTCAACAAGCCAAACGAAGACATAAGAGTTTTTCTACAAAATTGGGTTTCTGTATCTCAAACGTCTTGAATAGAAATATCAAAGCGGATGATCCACCTTTAGAATATTACCGCCATCGAAATAACGATAGATTTTTTTATTAATAATATATATTATTACAATAACAACATATATATAATTACAATAACATAACGTAACAAATAACGTAAGTCTATAGAACGAAAACATCATAGACAGAGAAACCCAATTTAACACAAATTCAAATGACTGTTTTTCGTGGCTACAAAAAGTTGTCATTTCAGAAATTTTGATTTGAAATTTTGTAAAAATATATCGTTTATTTATTGCAAAATAGACACAACTCATTAAATCATTTCATTCGAGAAACGTATTAATTTAGACAACAACCGATTCGAACCTGGAATAATGCTTTATTTCCAGTATTTATGAACAAATTTGTCAGAATATATTTTGAAGAGATTATCTCGGCATAGTTTATTCATAGAAATTGGTCGGTTAATTAATTAGCTTATTTAATGAAAATAATAAAGAAACAAAATTTTATATTTTAAAATGTGTTAATTATTTTGATTATTTAAATCGATTTTTAGGTTCGAATATCAACTACAATAATCGAATAATTGAGAATCGAATATTGATTTTGTTTACCATATATTATTTAGAATATGCTTTAAGAATGTCCATCTAAGGTTACATTAAAAGTACTTAAGTTACAGAATTATTTCCAAAACAAGAAACGTTTTGCGACCACTGAGATGCGTCTCTTAAACTCTCTAAAAAAATATTTTACAAATCATCATAACAATTTGCCAAATTTAATTGCATATTTTAAAATTCAAACTAAACATTAAAATTTATTTTAAATTAATTTTATAGTTAAATTTAACTATTTTCTTATGTAAACTAAAAGAAAAAAACTAAAACGTTAAAATTAATATAAAATACTGTAGTAAAATAAAAAAACGACTGTTTTTTTTAACATTAGAGAAAGCTATTGTTGGTATTAAAGAAGTAGACTGTAGTTTTTATTATAACTATTAAAAAATTAATTGGAATGATTAAATGAAAAGAAATATGCATAATAACTGTATAAATATAGTAATTGGTATTTGTATTTGTATTTGGAAAGAAATATTTAGTTAAATACAAACTAAAATAAAATTTGTACCTATTTGTTGTAGTTGTAAATGTCTATGGAAATATTTAAAAAAAAAGTTAAAATAAACAAAAAGGAAACAATCGGTCATAAAAACTCAGTCTAAATTAATTAAAGCAGTT
Source organism: Cochliomyia hominivorax (assembly GCA_004302925.2). NCBI lineage: Eukaryota > Metazoa > Arthropoda > Insecta > Diptera > Calliphoridae > Cochliomyia > Cochliomyia hominivorax. The sequence goes on along the minus strand of PYHX02000467.1, from coordinate 33,518,676 downwards.
TTCTTTAAAAATCGTAAAATAAAAATTATGTATATAAATCAGTCAAAATTATAAAATTAAAGTGGTTAAACATAAATAATATGAGATTCTTAGAAAATATAAAAAAAAAAATGATAATAAATTAAAAGTTTATAAACTAAAACTATAATTTATCTTAATAATTAATTACTATTAAGAATATATGTTTTCTTAATTTTTGTTATCATTTTGATTACGTTTGTTGTCTTTTACGCTTATTATCTAAGTTTTAAAAGTAACATTAAACGTTAAAATTTCCATGGGTTTCAGGGTGATGTCATTAAAGGATTTCAAAACTTTACGTTGTTGTGATGTTAACATGCCAGTTAAACTGGTCGTTTCTAAACTGTTCAAATGCAAACGATTGAAACTTACATTGCCCAAACCTTTTCTCTCAAATGGACATAAATTTGTTAAATCAACCATTTGATTATTTACCGCACAATCATAACCCTGACGCTGTAATATCATTAAGGACGATGAAGAGGGGAATAATTGTAATTGCTCTTCCGATAAAGTACGGAAATTTAAAAGATGCACATCACAGGGCCAGGCACCATGATCTAAGAGTAAGGCTCTAGATTTAAGTTGCGGTGGATTTTCAAAATTCTCCACAAAATATGTGGTTGGAGGATAACGTAAACCATTAGCTAAATAATTTGTTAAAAGACTGGGTACTTGATATGTATTATGTCTTGCTGACGTTGTAGGCATGTCTTCGATTAAAACCCAAAATTTATGACGTGTTAGACGACTGTCTACAATACCCTCTCCCATGCCACGATAATCATCGTATAAAGTACGTCTATCTAACATTACCTCTAATTGTCCGGGTTCATAGCTGGCCGCCCCTTGAGCATGTGTTGTTAACAATGTAAAGCGTACTTTTTCATCCTGCATAAAGGCAGCCGTGGTGATAGGGAAATAATTACCCTCAATACCTATAGAAGGTACCTTTGTACGTCTGTAGAAAAAGGAAAAACAAAAATATTATCGAAACAAATCTTTAATTGCGCTGTATAACACCCTTCATACCTATGATATTGGAAACCATTTTGATCGGTATAAAATTCCGGTAATTCTGGTATAGTATCACCATCTTTTAAAGTATCCTTATTAACAGGAGCTATATTATCAATGTCCGTAACAAAACGCATAAATAATTCGGTTTCTCTATTCTTAGGCGGTGTTTCAAAATCAATATCATTTTCTATATATATAGCAGCATCTAGATGTGTTTTAGTATTGAAAATTCGAACGGTATGCGCTAGGAAAGGACCATATATAACTGTAACATCGCTAGCAATAGGGCCAGATGTTATAATTATACGTCTATCTTCATATTGCTCCAAAACATCCTTCTCAGCTTCACTTTGTTCGGGATCAGTTTTGAAGAGATACGCTCCGGAATGGAATTGAGCGCTACGATAGGCAGCAAATTTAATGGCGCACTGCATAGGATTTAGCAACTGTTGATTTGGTCCTTTGCGTGTTATTGTCTTCATAAAACCATTCTTTTCGTCAAATAACAAACGCATGAAATTATTTTCAAGTTGGACATCACCTGCAAAAAGAAGTAAATTGTGGCTTTTGTTAAACAACTTCATTGGATTGTCTGAGACTGAGACAAGCACTTCTAACTTCAGATTTATCGGGCGGTTACCCCAAAATAACCGTGAATGTCCAATCCAAATTTAATAGAAACTCTAATCTTATCGAAAGCCGATTTAGAAGCAAAGTTTAGCAAGTATGCCTCATGGTATTCTAACAACATTTCCCGTTCAAAGAAGGAAGGAAGCTCTTAACAGGCTGTGTTCACTGCTTCACATGAGAGAGCGATTCATCCTAATTACAATATCACAAACATGTCAAGAAAGATATTCATTGATTCAACTAGAAAACAATCAAACTCTTTTGATCAAATCTCGCAGATGACACCATTGGACGCTTCTTACAAGGATTCCACAAATTAACGGTTATTTGGTTATTTGATTACAGAGGTAATATAGCCACCTTAATTTAATTTGGTTGTAAGAACTTTTACAAAAATCATTTGCTTACTATCAAAAGGGATTTATTAAGTTGATTTAGGAAATATTCATAGCTTTGTACTTTAAACTGAACTATAACGATAATTTCAATTTCACTTCACTCACCTGCTGGTTTTGATTTCACTACAAATTCCTCCTTTGTCAATGGTGTCTCTGTGGTACCATCTACATTATCCGAACATTCATCACAATATATAGATGACATGAAACGTTTATAGTTTACCTCATCCACTACAACTTGATATGAAATCAATGATAATGCTTCCAATTCTGCTACAAACATAACTTCATATTGCCGCTTCGATATACGTATACGAGCTGCCGTGTTTGAACCTAACATACCCAAACCCAATTCATAGGGATCAGTAATATTCCAAACTGGATTAATTTGGACATTTCTTAATTCCACACCCTGATCACTGATAATTTTTATATATGGCGTCGTAGTGCGTATGGTTATGACATCGACACGTTTGTGTGTTAAAGGATTAAAGACCACAAACGAAGCGGATTTGCCATCAGATGATGAGGATGTAAATTCAATTGAGAAATCTCTACTTTGACCAGCAGAAACGGATAAAGGTATGGGTGTTTTTCGTGGTAGTTTACTGAAATTATCTCTTTCCAATTCACTCAACAGGAAATTATGTCTTTGGGTACCGTTTTGTATAAGTAATTCAATGGTGGATTCTTGCATTCTCACCGCATCTTGCAAGCTTTCGAACAAACGCATACCATAGTCACGCATAACGGCAGCCTTTGAGGTTCCGGTAATGGCATCATGATGCTGAAATAGGCCTAGATTACGTCGAGCATGAATCATTTTTTCATAATTTTTTTCAAAAATTTTTATAGCATTTTCATTTCGATGCTGGCGTGCAGTGTTATAGGCCAATGTAAACAATATTTCCGCAATTCTTAGATTTTGTTCTAAATCAGCACTTAAAATTTTATACGAAGGTCTAGTAGTGAAATAACCCGACCAATAGGCTGGCCTGCCTTCAGAGAAAATATCAGAATACACAAAGAAATCTCCTTTAAAAGTGGGAAATTCTTTGGTTCTCTTTTTAATCTCATTGAAATAGTCCTTGGGAGTACCAAATGATATGTCTACATTGTACAAACGTTTGTTGGCCATTATATGATCAATAAGTTTTTTGTAATTCGTATATTGTTGATCAACTTCCCGCTCTTTATTATAACGGAAATCATCGCCCACTGGTATAAGCGCTACATTATGAGGAAACAAAGAGGCAGTCCGTGAATATTGTTCCAATAGTAATTGTGCCTTTTCTTCAATATTTTCATCGGTTATAAATTGGGCCTTAATCGAATATTCGGTGTATTCCCCTGGTATTTTACGGAAATCAAAATTAAGACATATAAATGGATGTGGACCACAGGAACCCTTTATTGAATAGATGTCGAAAGGCATGTTATGAGTTAATAATCTACCCCGTTTGTTACTCTCCTCGTCATGCAGTTTCCAATATGGAGTCCATATGAAATCACCTTTTTGTTGTCTAGCAAACCATTGCTTCCAGGCATAATGTATACGTTGTATAATAGTTCCCTCAAAATTACTACCCGACAATAGGTAAGGCACCGTACTACCATGACCAAATGGATCAATGGACCAACCTACAGTAGGTGTAACATTTAAATTATTTTTCAACCATTGATGTCCTTCTATCAATTGATCTAACATGGCGTAAAGATGTACATTAGCCTCATCTGTCATTACCCAGCCACCAGTTGTGATTTCCAATCTACCCGAATTGATAAGTCTTTTGAGGGCTCGTTGTTTAGTGGGATGGGCTTGATCCCACCATAATTGTAAGAAACTTATTTCCGACCATATGAAAGTCATATCGGTGTATTCTTGCATTTTTGTAACCATTAAGTTTAAAATTTGCCTCGAATCACTTTGGAAATAGTTAACAAATGTTTTCAACCAACCGGGATCGTTGTGGGAATGTGGCACTACAATAACCTGGAGAAGAGATTACAGAAATTATTAATAATTGAGAATGTTTTACATAATGTCTTGTTCAATATTAAAAATTACACATTAAAAACCGCACTTTTTGTAAAAAATCATTAAACTAAATTTTTCATTTTTCACTAAAATTCACTCTTTAATAAAATTTTACAAAAAAGGACATCTAGATAAAATGAAATTTCTCTTTCTTATTTTCTCCGAAAACTGTTTTTTTTTTTGTCAAAAAAAAAAAAAAAAAAAAAAAAAAAAAAAAAATCATTTTAACTGAAAATTTTACAATTTTTGAAAATGAAAATGTTTTCAGTTTGTAACTGTAGTTTTTACACTTTTTTCCTAAAAAATGCACTCTAGTGAATTGCACTTTTCCATTAAAATTAATTATAACTCAAAAGTGCACGGTTTTCTATAAAAATGTACTCTCAATTAGAATTTACTTAAAATGACATTAAAAATTGCACACTTTTGTGAGATCGAAAAATTCTTAACATACGTTTTCCATTAAGACTTTTTACCTTTGTAATACATGTCAGTTATTATGTCTATTTTTAAACAAATGAACATATTTTTAATATGATTAAAATGTGTGACCGAAAAAGTGCGCGCTAAAATTGTCAATACTTTTAACATAACCTCAATTGGTCCTACAAAAAATTGGCCAAGCATTCAAAGATCTACGACAAACAGTTTCCAATGTTATTATTAGCATCGGGAAAACGTGTACGTTTAAAGAAAACCTGGTCAAGGTAAAATAAATGGTGCACAAGAAGTTTCTAAAGCCAAAAAATGGAAGCATTTTCAAAAGAGCTACCGACACATTCGATGGGCCTCAGACTATTTGCTACGAAGAGTTAAAACAAATGCAGGTTTAAAAACATACAAAGCTTAAAAAGTCCTTGACTGGAAATCTGCTAAAAATGTTGAGAGCAAAAACAGTGGACGGAAATTTAAGTCAACTTTTCCAAAACAAATATATTTTTGCAACATAATGGATAACGAAACGTATGTTCTGTCATATTTTATACAGACAGATGCATTATGAGCCCATTCATTTTTGACAAATCCTCCTGTTTCACATTAAAAGAGAATTGAAGAGCACAAAAATGTGTCCAAAAGTTGGGTAGATTTTAAACGGAGCAAAATAATAGAAAAAACTATAAAAACGTTAATGTAAGCGTTTCCGAAAAAGGATCAAAATTTCATCAATTATAATGAAAACTGTAAAAATTTGGTGGTTTCATTTAAATTAACATATATATTTTTTGCTCTCACTCATTATCTGCTTTTTAAGGTTATAAATATATAATTTGTAAAAATTTAAATGACCCTCCGACCCCTAATTTCCCCTATTTTTCATAGTTATAAGAATATTTATTAAGATTTAGTAATACAATCGGCTTTCGCGAAAAAAATAACCTTAAAATATTTAATTTAAATTTATATAAAATACAAATAAAAAAAGAAAAAACAAAAGAATTAAAAGAATAAAAAAACATAAATCTTTCTGCATAATTACCTTTAATGGCGGTCGTTGCTTATCTTTTTTCTGGGCTTCAAAACGTTCTTCGAAACCTCTATCCCAATACTCTTTGGTACGTATCCATTCAGGCTGTTGGTTGGTTGTAAAATAAATGAAAAAAAAAAAAAACGAATAAATGAATGAAAAGCACAGAAATAAAATTAAGAACAAAAGAAACATAATTCATAAATATGTATGAACAACAACATAAAAATTGTTATCGTTAAATGTAACTTTTTCACAAGCGCTAGTTTTTTATACTCTACACCATCTAAGTGAAAAGAGGAAATGTATTAAGATTAGTTTTCCCTTGGTATAATTTAGAAAATGAACGATATCAAATTATGTTTTGAATTATCAATGGATGGTGTGTTTAAGTGGGTTTAAATATTAAACTTGGACTTTGTGAACCTAACGAGGGGTTGGTCCTAAAGTTGCACACTTCTTATAATTTAAAACGTTTCAATGATTCCTTGCATCTAAACCGATTTTAAAGATATCTATATGAATCCTGCTAGTGTTTAAGAGATTTTAAGCTTCAAAAATTTTTTGTTTTCCCAGATACAAATGACAAAATCTAATGATTCTTCATGGATCTCATAAGATATAAACCTTCAAACTTTGTATTTTCAAAAAAATGTCGATTTCTCGCCGATATTTTACGAAAAAGGTCATACAAATATGTGTAAAACAAAAATTTTGAGAGAACTAGAATTTCCCGAATTCATAACACATTCCAGTCTCTAAAAACAATTTCAGATATAAAGAATATCAAGCGTTTTTAATATTTTTATAAATGCCCAGATGTGTCTAACTTTGGGACACTGTGGAGCGTTTTAAACCTTTGCTTTCACTGTGTGAAATTTCATTGAAATCGGACTGTGAGGGTTCCTCTGATGCTTGCACTATTATAGCAAAAATATATTAAAGGAATGTTCACTGAATTGTTATTGTTGTTATTATTGAAAAAGGTACAAGGTATTAAATTGTAACATATTTTAAAGAAAATGTATATTGCAGAGAAGAAAAGGATCTGATCTGTAGAATGCCAAGCATTATAATTCTTGATATTTTATTTTTTTGTTCATTTAAGGAGGCCTTTATAAAGTATTCAATTCACTATTTTTCGGACCCATGGTAAATAGTTTATATTTTTATACAAAATAAGTCGAATTCAGGTAGTTAACTTATGAACTACGGGGATATTTGGTTTATATTATATTTTTATATGGCAGTAATCGTCTTTCTTGAGACTTAAGAAACTTAGTCTTAAAAGAAAATTTTATTTTATAGAGGAAGCAAAAAACAAGCACATATGCGAAGAAGACATGCGGACCTGAAAAATTCCCTTTAAGTGCCTGAACAGGCTGCGGTTTACTCTTCTCTTAGTATTTAATGATACACTGTTCACCTAGGATTATCAAATACTCAGGATCTATCAATTATTATGGATGTAAGCATGCCAACAGTAGACAAACGGACAGACTCACGAACATTGTGGGATCCGACATGATTTCTTTACGGAATGACAAAGTTAATATACACCTCTTCACCACCAATTCGGTTCAGATATAACGAGACTGAACAGTTTTATTTTATATATTATTAGGTTTCTATATGTCAAACTCAGGCAACCTGTGGGCCGGTCCCCATTAGGTCAATAAATTTAAAACTTAAACTCACATACAGCTGTACTATTTCATTGAGGTGTGGACAAGCCGTTCGAAACTTACAGATTGACTTACATTTTATTGCAGTAAGTATTCCAATCGACTCAGAATAATTTTCTACGTTGATTTTAAGTGATTCTATTAAAACTGGTTATGTTCGGTCTAAACTTTCAGAGAACGCCCATACAAATGTTCTCCCGGAATGGTATTTAAAGCCCAAAAAAGGTATTAAGATATTTTCTTTTTCAAATATATCACAAATAAACTTTGTTTTGTTTCAAATCTGTATTTCAGGCAGATTGATCCACAAATGACCGCAGCACCCATACAGAACTACTTCCTTAATACAGTATTTGTGATTATATTTTGTTGATCTTAACCGATTTAATCTCAATTACCACCTTATATTTACTCTAACACAAGTCCATAACTTAACATAATTTACATATAAATCTACTTCCAACTTAACCACTTCTTAGTAGTGTAGAGTATTATATTAAAGTTTTCATCAACTATAACATTTTGGCTTGTTTCCTATTGCATTTTGTTTTCCTTTGTTTGGAGTAAACATTTACCTGAAAATCAAATTTTGCATATTCCTCTTGGGCTGTTATATTTGTATCACTCTCATCTAGAATGTAACATTTATCGCCCCATTGAGGATTATTGACATACATGCCAGAGGTATAAGTACTACTACCGCTACCACTGCCACCACCACTTGTGCTACCATCACCTGTTAGCTGCTTACCATCACCAGTTGTTATGGAGCCAGGGCCATTGCTGTATAATGCAGTTTTGCCCAACAATTTATGTTGTTGCTGTTGTTTGTGTGTGCCTGAAACTGTATTATCTTCATTGTCGTTGTTGTATTTTATTTTATGAGATGCATAATTTTTATTATAATGCTGTTGTTGTTGTTGCTGTTGGTGCTGAATTGAGCCACTAATACCTCCGACACCGCTACCAATTCCTGATGAGATTAAAGTAGCTTGCTGCTGCTGTTGTTGTCCTGTTAATAAACTCGCTTGTAAAGGATCTTTGGGTTGTATAGATGGTTGACCCATAGAGATATAGTAGAGACATAGTAGAATTGTTATAAAAGCCGATAACAAACCAATACAACGTGCAGAACCACGTCGAAAAATTTTAAATGTCATGCTGTGTGTGTTGTTGTTGTTGATTTTTTTTATTTGTTGGTTTTAATGGTCAAGAATTGGTTGGATGTTTAAATAAGTTACTTGACTGTTCGTTTTCTTTCTTTTTTTGTTAGCTTGAATTTGTGCTCTCAAATTTTATTTTGAGATTCAATTTTCAAAAAGGATTAAATTCTTTTTTATTTTTTTTTTATTTTGGTGTTCTCTTACCTCAGGGGTTATTTGAGAAAAATTCCGTAAATGCAAAAAAATAAACAACAAAAAAGTATATAATATTCGATATCGTTATTTTATTTTATATTGCCCGTGTTTTATATGAGATTTTATGTTCTGGTGTATTTTGCTTAAAGCCCTGTATTTGTTGTCGCCCAAATACAACAAGGGCTTTATGTCAATTTCAAAAAAACTAATTTAACTGCTTGTCAGCCATGTCCAGAGATTCTTAGCAGTTTGTATTGTTTCGTTCAGTTTATTGCTACTTTTTATTCTTTTCTTTTCTTTTAGACTGACTGTTTGTCTTTTATTTTATTTTCTCATGTATTTAAGTTTGTTTCTTTACTTGTTAATTGTATTTTGTGGTTTATTTTTTCTATATTTATACATTTTTTTCCTTGTCCGATATCAGCTACCGCCGCATCTTTAGAACATTTTTTTTATTATAAAGTTGTGGTTGTTTGTTGGAAAAATCTGTAAGAAAATAAAAAAACAGTAAACAATTAAAGTTAATTTGAAATGATTTAGCACAAATTATTGTTTTGTTTTAAATTAAGATCAATTTCATGAAAAAAGCACAAGAAAAAGTTTTGCCGTTTATTTGTATGCCCTACATAGTGGTCCACCATAGGTACACAGGTGTTTGCAAAGCTTCACATTAGGTATCATATTTAAATCACAATTTAAGGGTATATGTCCCTCTGGACGGCTGTCTGTATGTTCTTGTAATATTGTACTCTTTAGGGCGCAATTTTACAGATATTACGATGGAACACTGTTTTTTTTTTGATCAATGACGAAGCCGATTAAAATTCATCTAATATTTCAGTTAGCCCTCAGGATTAGGACCTTTAAGACCAACTTAAAATATATTTCATAAATTTCGACATTAGTAAATTTCGATGCTCCAATGATCAAAGTTCTCATACAGATCGACTTTCTAAAATCTATTTAAAGTGAGTAAATTGAATAAAAAATAGTATAATGAAAATATTTTGGTATATTTAACGTTTATGTAACGAGGTAACACTGTACCAAATTTGTCCAAGATCGGTTCATAATATCCCATATTCTATTCCTTAATCTTATTTTAAAAATCACCTGAAATGGCATATATGTGAATATTATAATTGTTTATATAAAAATAATTTTTTACAAGCATAAAATGGCACTACGCGTTTGAGTAATGTCTTTCTGATTCGATTTTATGTGTAACCCGAACTTCCGCGATATTTACCCATATAGACTTAAAAATATTATAACTATATTTATGTGATAAGTTTTTGCCTTCTCAAATTGCGTTCAGATCGAATTGTATAAAAAATCAGATAGTCGCGAAAAGTTTCATTTGGAACTATCTAAATGTGTTCCATAATTGGTTTGTGCTAGATTTAAAACTAAACTAAAAGAGACACACATTTCTTTAGGCCTTTTGTATGACTTGATTAGCAGAATCCACTCGGTAAAGAAATAAAGAATCTAGATCGTTATATGTGGTTCGGCCTCTGTTATGGCAATAAGACCCATTTATTGCCATACGTGTCTTAACTTCCAATATCAGTATATGAAATTATATTCAAATTATAAAATAATTATAATTATATTTATAATTATTTATAAAATTTATAAAACCATTAATTTCATAGATTTTTCTTTTTGCGAAAATGGATCATGTATGGCAGATTCGGTCACTTGTGGTCCATTCTTCTTAAATTTTGAAAATCATAAAATATGGTATTTATTTGTGACAAATTTTATTTTAAAACCTTTATACTTTCCACCCGGATTGGTGGACAATTTTGTGGGAGACACTTGAATATGATTTTGAAAAGACTTCGTCTTTAGTCAAAAATAATTGTATACCAAATTAATCGACATCGACATATCTTCAAGATTGCGACATGACATATGCATACAGTCGGATGATTTTGGACCATATTTTCCTGAATGTTATAAACATCTGCACAAAGGTATAACACACTAATCTCCTATGATGGTTTAGGGTATAACAATCACTAAACTTTTCATTTTAGAAAATATAAGTGTGAATCTCTTATATCCTGAATCACAAATGTGTGTGTGTGAGAATTAACAACAATAGTTGATACATACCATATAAAAATCCCATTACATCTCATATAGTTATACGTTTTCCTTGAATATAACGCAATAATACTTTATGACTCTAAATATATTTTATATAACATTTTAAGCATACCAAAAACTGACTGACAGACAGGCAGACAAACGGACCGGCAGACTGATGTAGTACTATAGCTAAATTGGCTCAGATTTTGATTTAATGGTAGAAAATACACACAGAAAAAAATCAATGTAAAATCAATTAAAATAGAAATAATTAAACTTTTTTCAGTTATGATTTTGCTTCATACAAAAAATTGATATTTTACATTGTTTTACAGTAAATACAGGTCTTGAGAATATTCTTAAAATTTTACTAATAAATATTTTACTATTTTAAAGAAATTTTAAAGTTTTATCGTTGTATAATTGTATATATTAATATAGAGAGATTTTAAAACGTACAATATTTTATCACCACAAACGTTTATTTTAAACTAAATGAAAAAATATTCAATCTGAAATCAATGTTGATTTTGCTTCATGTTTTTTTTTGTATATTAATTTTAGGATCTTAGATGGTTCCTTTTTGATGTAACACCTTTAATACCTAAGACAAACTGGTAATAAATAATTTCTTTAAATGGCAAATTTTATTAAATTTGTTCTAATAGTTTTGGAGATATGTGACAACAATTGCAAAAGCTTAGAGTTTAAGAGATATGAAAATTTAATTTGTTGAAAATTGAATCGTTCATCGTATAAATTTGACACATTATTTGCTAAAATCGCTTTATGTTAAAGACATTTATTACCATAAAACCATATCCCGGTGGTGTAGGGTATAAATATAACTTTATTTAATAAAAACACTTGTAAATTAATTAAAATTACTTTAATTATAACTTGGAAAAAACACATGGTAGTTATTTAATAAAATTCCATCATTAAATTTTTAACAGAAATTACTAAATCCCTTAATACAGTGGTTTACCAGTTTAACGAATACTCAGTTTAGCGAATTTGCGATATAACGGTCGGTTCATTTTTATTATTACGAACGAACAAACAAAAAATAATAATTTAGTATTCGATATAACGATTTTTTTTTTAAATATACTTAAAAAACATAAAGAGAGAAAAAAATATGCGAAAAATTATATCAATAAGATTTCTTTGCAACATTTTAGAAGTAAATTTCGGATAGAAAAACACAGAAGAACAATGAAAGAGGAAGAATTTCCAAAACTGGAAACAAATTGTTTCAATGGTTTCAAAACAAGAGAAAAAAACGTATCGTTTTTGTTATTTTTATATTTTGTTTCCAATTAAAAAATTAAAAAAAAATACACCATTTACACGAATTTTTCGATTTAAGGCCTGAGATTATATCATTTCTATTTTCATTTATTTTAACCTTTAACACATACAAAGATAAACACCAAAACATTTAAAATACTTCATTTGCTTAAATCAAGTTCAACCTAAATACAGGAAAATTTCCTCCTCCAAGTGTAAAAATTACAGAAGATAAATAAATATAAAAAGTGAAAGAGGGAAAAAGGGAAAGAAAAATATAAACTTGACCATAAATAATAAAAATTTTCTTCACTGTTAATAAAATATTTATTTATATAAGTATGTATGTTCATTTATATATGTATGTTTATATATTTATTTAGAATGTGTATTTAAGGGTATCGCATATATTAAATATGCATAAATTGTTGTTATTTACTAAAACGTAAAATGGTCAATGAACATGGTCAAAATAAAATAAGTAAAATATATATATAAAAAAACAACAAAAATCATTTCTATATGTAATTTATACAAGTTATTTGTCTGTTGTACAATTATATTCAGCCGACTTTGTAACGTTTTGAGTTAAACAAAAAAAAACATCCATTCATTATTGGCAAAATGCATTCCTTTTGTGATTCTTGTAATTTTTACTCATTAAAAGAGTAATTTCTTTAAATATTTGTTTAAAATTATAAAATTATGATTTATATGGGCTAAATATTTTGCATATATTTTCATAGAAAATTATAATAAATTTCGAAACGTACAAAAATAAATATTCAAAACCGAACTTTATACGCTTTACCAACAAATGTGGTAATGAAGGTATATTAATTAGCCATTCCGCCTGTAACGCCAGGTGATTTTTCCGCCGTATGTTAGAAACATTCTCACGCCAAAAATAATTTTCCGAATTTATTAAATTTTTACCTAATTGCCCAATTTAAAACCAGACATATCAACAAATAACCAAAAAGTTATGGAACGATATCTGACACAATCTTAAAAATCGTATAGAAAACTTCTCTAAATTTTCTACAAAAATTAATTATCACTCCAAAAATCATAGAATTTCTATTAATAAAATAAAGTTGCAGACAAAAATTTGCAAAATTTTGATACACTCCAAAAATCAGTTTGTCATATCGCAATTTTAATTATAATTTTAATATAAATTAGGCATATTTGGCATAGAAATAACTCCAAAAAGTTCAATTATAGTGGGACCATTATTAGACCTAGCTCTCACTCAAATAATGGATATGTAACAATTTCACAGAAATTCGACTCAATTACTTTCTTCACTGCATATATTATGTTATAGCTTCCTTATAAGAGCACACCCCGGATATGGGTTAAAACCTTAAAATCCCCTTAAAAATTAATGATATATGAATTTCACGAACATTCTTCCTTTAGACTTTAACTCCTTTATGCAAAATGTGTATTAGACCAAATTATATATTAAGTTCATCAACATCGTACTCCATTAGACTTCTCCTATATAACATTCATTTTCTATTAAACCTTCACATTGACTCGAAAACACTTAATCTATAACCATGTGACATAAATAGTTCCATTTAAAATTAACTAAATTGTTTCGTTTTAGAACCACTGTCTGACGCCAATACAATGGTGATATCAGACTGTATATTATGAGCTGTTCAATTCGGATCAGACGATAACTTTTTATATTTACAAAAAAACTATTGGTTCCTTTGAAAGGAACACAATGTAAACGATTAGATGCTACGGAATAATTTTATATCTCGACAGAACTCCGTTGCAAAGCTGGTCACAACTATTTGAAATTTCGGTTCCCCTGACTGAACAATGTATAACAATGGTTAGATTAATTCTATAACTTAAAACAGGACTGCTTCTTTCAAAGCAGAACATATATGCTACAATAAAAATTTTAAACAAGTACGAATGCTATATATTGAAATATGGACCGATAATAAGTAAAGTTCCGTGATTAATTTCAATAAAAATTGTCCAAAAATTCCGAAAGGAGGCCTAATGTGGCAGTTATAACCAAATATGAACCGATAATCGTTAAATTAGTTACATATATAATATACAGTTAGAAAAATAAAACTTATATTTAAGTTATAACCAAATATGGACTAATATTTCCCAAATTAAGTCAGGAAAATAATTGAGCAGAATGAAAAAAATATTGCTTCATATTCAAGAGTCATATGAACTTGAATCCCCATTTCGGGAAGATGCATAAGATGGGAGCTATAACGAAATACAGGCTGGTAATAAAATAATTTTGAAAGCATTCAGCAAAATAATTGTGGCATTTTTCAATAATATTGGTTTTTACTTAAGAGTTTTACAAGCTAAAAACCTAATATCTGGATCAGATCTTATTTGGCAGAATAATAAAGTGTATATAGCTTTGTTTTACGGTAAAATTCTGTTAAAATTATAATTGTAAATTATAACAAAGTTCTTCGTTTAAGTTTAGAGGTGGCCTCAGATATCGGATTAAACTACTTTTTCTTTTGAACCAATATTACAGGTTTTAAATTGAAAACTGAAGAAAACTATAGCAAGCATACATATTGATAGATATAGCTAAATCAACTTAGTTTTTGATTTAATTCAAGATTTTCTTTATGAGGTCTAAGATGATTCCTTCTTGATGTTATAGGATGGTATAAAAAGTGATTAACGATGAACAGTATCTTGAATTATAAATCATATAATTTTATTATATTAAGATATTGTCAAGATAATGATATTGTAAAGAAATGTCTTAATAAATTTTAGACAATTCGTTCCTTTCACCTACTGCAAGAACATTTAGCCTGAAACCTAATAAATCATTAAGCACCGATGCGAAAACACAAACAAATTGTATAAATGACAGACTGAATAGCTGTACTGGACTTGACTGAAAAGAAAAGTGAACCGGGTGAGTAAACCCGAAAAGAAAGAAAATAGAATACAAGTGAAAAGAAACAACAAAAACAAAAATAGCAGAAAAAATTAGCATTTAATTTTAGGCCAAGAACAGCAAATGACGATTATGAGAACTATGACTATGACTACGACTTTGTTTTACTACTTTTATTAGTTATTCACATTGACAACAATGACCGACCTTTCTTTACTTATGGCGCTAAATAAAATTAAAAAAACAAGTAAAGATTTTATAGCCAATCGAGCCGACTATGTTATATCCTACACTACAATGTTGGTTGTTAATGGCAGTAAGGAAAAAGTAAAATCTGAAGTGTGCACTACATTATTGGAAAACTAATATTTATGTGGAATAATTGCGTTTAAAATACATTTTTGTGAATGGTTATATGGGGGTTACAAAAGAATATGGACCGAACCTCATATAATTTTTCATATCGATTTTCGCTTTTGTTTATCTCAATTTGACCAATTCCTATCATAATGCCAACGTATATGTGAGATTTATGCCCTTCAAAGTAATATTTGAGAGAAGTAATGGACCGACATTCACAAAATGTTGCACATCGCCATAGAATATGAAAAGAGATATTTCTGGCAAATTTTGTTAAAATCGCTTTATATATTAGGAAACTTTATGAGATTAAAACCCCATTACGGGGGACATTTGTATGGCAGTTACCTGAAATATTGAACCGAACATTGCTTATTTCAATAGACTTCGTCCTTGGGCCAAAATAATATGTACCAAATATCATCGAAATATCTTAAAAATTGCGACCTGTAGATTGTTTAAAATGTTTACAAACAACATTATTAAGTCAGCTCAGATGGTTATTCTAAGTCGTACGATATAATTAAAGGGTGTTTTTTTCCGTATGTTACAAAACTCAGCAAAAACGCATAATACCCCAACCACTCTCGGTGGTGTAGGGTATAAAAACAACATAAATAAATAAATAACTTAAACAGAAAAAAGAACACCTTTAGAAAATTATGACACTTTTTTACACTTTCTATGCCAATTATTACAAAGAGTACTAAAGTGCTAAAAGTACTTAACTGCTAACTGTTGACTGAATTTCTTTTTTGCTTTACGAATTTCTAAATGCTTAAGAAGGCAAAAAAGCGTTAGTAGGTTAAATATTGAATAGAACTTTGCGCAGTGCTTGTTAATTTCTGTATCTTTTTTTTTGAACCAAACACTATTACTTTTATGCGAATATCTTTTGCTTTTTAGGGAACTTTTATTTTTGCAAGTCACTTCTTTTGTTTTTACCTTCACTTTTTTCATTTAAGTTTAAAAATTCACATGAATATGTGACTTTTTGTGGGCGCGTTAATGAATAAAGATTAAAAAATTATAGAAAAATATATAATTACTTTATAGTTGTAGGCAAAAGAAAACGAATTTTCGAATTATAGTATTATGGCAGCTAATTAAAATCGAATTCGAAAAATATACATGTTTGTTTATTTGTGGGTATTTTATAAAGAATTTTATTCAATTATTTTCAATTTAAAACCAATAATTGAACCATAATTACTGCAGTATCATTTTATATCATAAAATTTATTCATTTATTTTGAAACTAAAATAGATAATTTATATATATAAAAATGAATGTGTGTTTGTTTGTTTGTTTGGGACTTACTACTGGAACGATATTACTGAAATTTTTATAGGCTATAAAAAATTTCGATAGGGCCACGGGGAGAGGTACCCCTATACAAAAATATTGATTCTTATCTTGAAAAGAATTGATTTCATCCTTCTTCAAGGAACTGTATAATTGGACATAATGTATGACGGATAGGATCAGGGTGAAAAGTAACCCCTATACAAAGAAAAGATGGATCCATCATCGAAATTTTTTAAATTTGGTCTCAATATCTTTTTAAAGAACGATTTTACAAACAAAATGTGAGGCGGATAGAATCAAGGGTAGGGTTAGCCCTATACAAAGCAAATTTTGATCATTGAATATCTAAATAACTATAACAGCGAGAATTTTTGAATTTGATCCCAACCACTTTATCAAGGAACTGTTTACTAGACAATATGATCATTGAGAGAAGTGTCCCCCATACAATGACAATGTTAATCTTCGAATATCTAAAGAACTATAACTTCATTAGTTCTCAAATTCGACTTCAATCACTTTCTTAAGAATCTGTTTTACTGATCCAAATATAGGACGGGAAAGGTCAAGAGAATAGGTACTTCCATACAAAGCAAATATAAATTACTTAAAGTACTATAACAGCGAGAGTTCACAAATTTGGTATAAGTCACTTTCTCAAGGGTCTGTTTCACTGGACAAAATGTAGGACGGATAGGACTAAGGGGAGGGGAATCTTCCATACAACTCCAAGGACTACTACAATGAGAATTTTCAGAAATTTCGTTCGAGATCTAGGACTAAGGAGATTTATTTGCAGCAAAGCACACTGGGTGAAAACTAGTTTATTATAAAATATTTAATATTTGTTAGATATTACCAACTTGTATATCTAAAATTTAATAATATTGAAACACGAAATTTTATTTAATTCCACACCATCGTAAGCGGTTGCGTTTACACAAATGACTGTAATGCACATAAAAAATTAAATGTATATCGATCGACTTAGTATTATCTTTTGAGTCGAGTATGGGTGCTTGTCTGGAGAGTATTAACGTTGTAAATACTCTCAAGGTAGTAATTTCAGTGATACCTCGATAAAATTTGCTTTAGATAACTTTTGCGTCAAACATGAAGTCTATTGTAATTAGTGATTAATGGCTCGATATTTCAGGAAGCTTTCACACAAATGCCTTCCTAGCATTTAAGTAAGTTCTCATATTTCAAGAAGTTCCTTCCAAAAAAATCATTAAAATGTGTAAATTAAAAAATGTACACTGAACTAAATACTGTAGGTAATATTAACGAAAATTTTTCAGTGGAACTTTAACGAAAATATTTAATCAAACAATTTTTTTGTAAAATTCTTTCAAAAATTAACGAATTAACGTAAGTAAAATAACACACAAATTTATTTAATTCTACATACTAAAATGAAGTTAATTTGACCACCACTGTCCTTTGACATTTCACTTTTTTGTCTATTGTCTAAGAGTAGCTTTTAGCCGGTACGCTTTGCTCCTCATAATTACAAAATGTAATTATGACCAAATTCGTGTTACAGTAGATCTATAAATATTCGATAAACAATATTTGCTTTCAATGGGGTCTACTACTTCTCTGCCTCATCCTATCCATCTTACATTTTGTAGAGTAAAACAATTCCATGAGGAAGTCAGTGGCACCAAATTTAAAAACTATCACTGATACAGTTCTTAAGAACTGTATTTGTATTAATTTATTACAACAATTTTTCTCCATTCTATTAAATTTTCGTAAACTTAACTTAATTATAGTATTTAAATTAAATAATATTCATCAATATAAATAATATATTTTTGTCAATTTGAATAATGTGGTATTCAAATTGAGTAAAATGTATTCAAATTACAAGCATTTTTATTAACGAATTCAAATAGTCATATTAACGATTTTTCGTCAATTTGAAGGATTTACGTAAAATTAACGAAAATTTTCGTTATGATGAATTAAGGTTTCGTTGGCTGATATATAACCTACTTTTTTTAAATTCTACACCCTTTTCGTTATATTTACAACCTCTTTCGGTTCAGTGTAGTGTATTATGCAGACAGTTTTTACCAACTGCTTATTTAAAATATCGATCGTTTCTTCATTTAAATTATGTTGTTCACCTGTAATCGAATATAAATCTTTTTCTGTAACATTTCTCTCCAAAACAAATTAAACAAAAGTAATTTTGTTTTTGTGGTCAAAATGGTATAACTGACCAATAATTTAATTTCAGTTTTAAAATCATTTTGTTGTTTTTGGTTTCTTCTATCTTTTTTTTTCAATTACATACACACTTTACTTAATGACCGGAAAGATAAATAGTAGAAACCAATAATTGCATTAAATAATAACAACAACATTCATTACTTCCGAACGATTAAATATTTTTTTTTTTTTGCAAAATGAAAACAAAAGCAAAACTGAATAAAAGTTAGAAAAAAATTAAACAGAAAACAAAAAACTATAATAAAAACTTCATGTTACTCCTACGGATGTATGATTTTAAGTATGTTTAATGTCATGTTACATTTTTAAAGTTTGCAATCGACATTTAATTTTACAAATAAAATGAATGAATATTGCATGACATTGTGAGTAAATAATTTGTTACATACATAAATTTGTATGTACATAATTGCATGTAAAAATCATTGAACGTAAATAAAGCTTTTTTTGTTGTTTTTTTTTTAATAGATCAAATAGATAAAATTGCATACACAGAAATAAATTACAGAGGGAAATTAACATTGAAAATTATTGATTTTAAACAATGGAGTATTGTGTTAAAAAGTTAAATAATTTTTATATGTAAAAATACGATTTTGAATATTTCAAACAACGTTCCAAATAGTAAAAATAATATTAAACAATTTAACTTTTTCCATTTGATATCTAAAATCAACAAAAAACTCACTACGCTTGAAATTGGATCGCACCTGTCTAAACCCCTGGAATTTTCGTTAAATCAATTCAGAAAATAATGCAGATTCTATCGGAATACTTTAAAGAGGTATCATTACTTTCTGTACATCACCACAATATCAATAAATTTACGAAAATAATAAAATTTTCCATTACTACTTTTATGGAATACGGAACTACAGCAATTCTCGACGTAAAAACTGAATGATGCCAATTTTCAAATTGCTCTGAAGTGAATTTCTGTTAAATTTGTTTTAATCATTCTAATTGATCAGAAGTGACAAGCTGTGAGCCATAAAACGGGAGGATTAATATTTTAAATGTACATTTTTTAAATAAGGAGTGAGATCGAAAAATTATTAACATTCATATATGTTAACGAAAACGAAACCACACTCACAGAAAAAATATGTTTGCGATAACCACAAAAAGAAGCATCATAATATTGTTATTAGATATTGTTACCGTAAATAAAATATTTGTTTATTCGCTGTCCCATTTTTTTACTATTTTTTGCAGAATGATCCGTTCTATACCTCTAAACCACTGCATGAAAACCATATATTTCCAGAAAAAATATGGAAAATTTGTGTGAAGTAATGTTTAAGATATTTTAAAATAGTTTTTTTTTTATTTTTTAATTAATGGGAACCATAAAAATATGGGAATCCATTGAGTAGTAACAATAATCTGAAATTTGTAGTTCATAAAGGTGGCAACATTTATTCACTGTTAAAATTATTTTTGCTAAGATTTTGTATTTCTTAATTATTTTTTAAAGAAATCTTTCCCATTTTGAACCGTATGATCTTGGGGCACAGATATGTCCACAATTGTTAAATGTTTTTCAATAAAAAAAATATTAAAATCTCTAAACGCAAAACTTGAGTTAATTTAGGATTATTTTTATTATTATTACTATTATTATTATTATTATTATTATTATTATTATTATTATTATTATTATTATTATTATTGTTATTATTATTATTATTATTATTATTATTATTATTATTATTATTATTATTATTACTATTACTATTATTATTATTATTATTATTATTATTATTATTATTATTATTATTATTATTATTATGTACGTTATAACGGCAGAATGATTTTTATAAAAAGTAAAATTTTAAACAAATCTAATGCGAATTGGGATTTTGGGAATTTCTATTTTAGTTTGTAAGTATTAAACTAAAATTTTAATATCATTGTTAATTTAATTTTACTTTAAAAAATATTATTTTTTTTTAAATTTTAAGCACATCATGAAATTCTATCATCATGTGACATTCCATTATTATTATTAGTATTATTATTATTTTTATTTTTATTATGTATTGAGTTCCTGTTGCTCATACAATAAACACCAAGAAGAAAATATATAACAATTCCAGTGAATTGTTTATCTATTTCCTCAAAAGATGTATCTTTAGAATTTAGTTATATTTTATAATAGTTCAATGTCCTTTTTATATAAGTCAGCAGGAAAGCAATTTATTATTTTAATTTAAATTATATTTATTTATGATTTATGTGATAAATCCATAGATCCAGCTGACGACATTTAAATAGTTTAGTTTAATATGTTTGCTTAAGAAATGCTTATTATAAATGTATCTTTTATAATAAGTATAAATAGCAAAATATTATTATTACATTCTATTAAAATAACACAAATGTAGTAAACGTCCTGTAGCATTTTTTAAAAAATTTTCAAATACAGACAAAAAAATAATAATAAAATTATGAACACAAATAATTTTAAATGTCTTAAGTAAAAATAGTGTTGTTGCTGCAATCATATTCTGTACATTTTTAATCAATACCAACACAACGGAAATGATTTAATCCTGATTACAATTTTTATAATCCATGATTCTATCCTTAATTTATTTTTGAATTAATTTCCGGAACTTAAATTCTTTAAATTTATTTAAACGATTTGTAGGACTTTGTTTACTATTATTAAAATCTATTTTCCCCTCAAATTTTTATATTTTTCTAACTGTTTATTTTCATTATCTCCACATGAAATACACAGACAGAAAAATATCAATTTAAAGTAAATTAAAATAGAAATAATTTAATTTTTTAGTGGCGATTTCGCTTCAAAGATAAAAATAGATAATTAACATTGTTTAATAGTAAATACAAGTTCTTGAGAATATTCTTGAAATTTTACTACTTGAAATTTTACTATCTAAAAGAAATTTTTAAAATGTATCGTTGTATAATTTTATATATCAAAAGATTCGAATATGTACAATATTATTTCACTACAAACGTAAAAACGTTTAATTTAAACTAAATGAAAAAAAATATTCAGTCTCAAATCAACTATGTTCAACGTTGATTTTGATTCATGTTTTTTTCTGTGTGTATATGATGTGCAGTCCATCATTTATACCAGAACCAAAACAACTATAACAAACAAATTCATTATTCATTCATTCATCTTCAAAATTGTAAATCGTATATCATGTTAAAATTTATATGTTTGTTTTAATCGTATGTTTTTAAATTTCTTTTATTTTGTGTAAGTTTGTGAGTGTATGTCAATTTGAATAAATATTCCTCCCATTACCATTTTTACTCTCACCACAATTTTTAATTTGGGATGCTCACTTTAATTTGGGATGCTCACTTATATATTTAAAAAAAATCTATTCAATTGAAAAGTGGGAAGAAATCAAAAGAAATGTTGGTGATTTCTTTTCATAAGAGAATGTTTTAAAAAATAACAAGATCAGGAAATATTTAACTAGTTTAAACGAGGTCCTGATAACTAAAGATTTTTTTAATTGTCAAACTTTACATCAGACAAGAAGATCGTTAAATCAGATATGTAATATTCGACGTTAATTTTTTTTACCAAAAACCTGTTTACTCTCTGTAGTTATGCTATCGTATCTAAGTCTATTTTGGATTTCAGGTGGATATCGAAATTCCGAAATACAAAGTATAGCAAAAGTATATATACGACGATAAAATTTGGGATTTCGACGTAAAGAGAAGCACATTGCTTTTAAAGTTATGAAACTTGCTTTATTTTTATGATCCTTAAATGTTTATAAATATTCGAATCGGGTGATTGTGAAAGATATTCTAATTTAGTTTCAACATTATTCTTCTGTGATCGTAGCAAAATCACTTATTTATTAAATTATTACAAAACATAAAAAATTTATTACAAAAAAAAAATATTGACAACATAATAACTCTAAATTTTTTATTAAATTTTGGACTTGCACCACTTATTCCTGCATACATTACTAAAATTATTATTATGTATCAATTGATCGTGCAAATTTCAAATAAATAATGTGTCGAAAAGAGCGAATACGCTATCTCTTATTTAGATCTTATTCTCGCATTCTGTTAAACGTGCTTAAAACTCAATTACTGTTTCAGTTTGTTAGGTTGTATATCATATACTTTCTGATTAAATTGAACTTTAAGAAAGTAATGAAGTATTGTAAGAGCATCATGATCAAGTCATATTTCTCAGTAGTTTAACTATTTTATAACTTCGTCGATTAAATCAAAATAAAAACAAATTGTTGTTTTAGACAGTAATGGTGTATTATCAGTGGAATTTGTCTAGGAAATGCTACTAATTAGGCGCTGTTTGTTATGATAAAAATATTAGTTTTTCTGCAAGAGGTCTTTTTATAGAGACATTTCGATTTTTTGATACCCTACATTATAATACAGGCATGATTAATTATGGACTGAACCTACTGGATTATATTGTATGATTTTTACTTGTATGAATTATGTTTATTTAATCATGTGTGTGGCGTAGAGTTTTATGATGAATATTAGAAATTCTGGACTAACACTAGTAAAAGTTGGTACTTCATTTAGGCTTTGTTTACTTTTATTTGTGAATCGATCTTCTTGGAATTTAACATGGAATAATTTAAAAATTATTTTTGCCACATTTAGTTAAAAATTTTATCTGTGAATTTTAAGAATATAATTCCGAAAGAACCATTGTTTGGAAATTACCTGAAATGTTGAACAGATCATCACTAATTTCAATAGGCTTTGTTCTCAGCGAAAAAAAAAAAAAACATACATACCAAATTTCGTGAAGAAGTCAAATCGGATCAAAAAGTAATTCTGAGATATGAATCGGTCTTTATCGATCTCTATATACTTTGTATTTAGAAATTGTAAAAATCGATTGATAACCGATTGTGTGAACTTATTAGTCTGTTGTTAAATGGCCAGTCGAGAGCCAACTATTTATAATTTTCAAGGACCGTTATTAACCGATTCAGATCGAATAAATTTCCTACATCCGATTCATTTTCGATATCCAAACTTTATCTAGGATGTTTATGTTGTAAGCAATCAAACCAATCAGAGATGATTAAAAATATGGTAGCTGATTCTCAATAATTGTATACTGTGTACAGTGAAGTACATAATTACTCAATAATTATTGATCGTTACCGAAATGAAATATCGCAAAAATCTGGAATCAATAAGTTTAGCATAAACAAAACATTTCACTGTTAGAAAGCTTCATCTCCTAAGCAGATATTCTTTCATGAAACCTCCTAATAATTGTAAATAAACAACCGTTATACATGTATAAGTAAGTATATAAGAGTTTGTTGTTATTGTTTTTATTTCTTAAATGTAAAATAAAAACATGTTTTTTTTTTGCTTTTAAATTGCAGCATAATTAATGTTGTCACTAAAAAATAGAAAAAAAAGAAGAATAAAAGTGTAATACCATCGACATTCTTTCGTCATTTGTTGTTACTGCTGCTGCTACTGTAGCAGCAGCTGCTTTTTATTTTCACACTTTCTCGCGTTCATTTGTAAAACTTCACATTACACTGTGAAGTTGTTAACAAAACACCTGCTCTTAGAATCTAACGATGACAGCAAAAGGTGTAAAACTATTTTAAAAATGCAAAAAAAATCTTCTGAATGTTAAATTTCATTTTGTGAATTTTGTTTAAATGAATGAATCTTATGTTTTGTTTTGTGATATGAATACACTAATACATCCACATATGTATGAATGAAATTTTCACTTAGACATGGAATTTAAAAAAGATGTAAAACAAAAACACCCACTAACATTTAGTATATTTAAATATATATATTTTTTGTTTTTGTTTGTGAGATATTTTTTTTTATTTTCGTCTCATTACTAACAAGATTCAAATTTTTCATTCATGGAGCACAAGAGCAATAAAATATAATTGTTGGTTTATTTTATTTATGTTTTTCTTTTTTCATCAACCTCCATGAATGTTATTACATTCTGGAAACACAATTCATAGAAACGTAAAATCTATGTGATGTAATTTAATGATGGTCATTTTTTTAATGTGGACTCAGAATATAAAAAAGTATAAATGATAAGCACTGAGATCCAAAAATTATTATCTCATGTTTTCTTTAAAACCTTAAACGCGAATACTTTTGTAAAACATGTGACCAAAAAAGTCCCTATTTTCAAAAAAAACCAACTTCGTCTCACAAAACTTTGGCCAAACATTTAAAGGTTTGCCGTCAAACTGGTTCCAATGTTATTAAGCAGTACTTAGTAGTAGAACTTGTCCGTTGATAGCCAACCTGGTACAGGTTGTTGACATTGTTCTAAAGCCAAAAAGTAGAACACATTTTCAAAAGAGCTCCCAACACTTCCGTTAGAAAAGCCGACTGTTAAGCTCAGTGTCCGGAGTATTTAGTACGAAAAGATAAAGCTTACGCAGGCTTAAAAACATACAAAGTTCAAAAAGTTCCTAACTAGTATGCTGTTAAGAATTTAGAGGCCAAAAAGGAGCCCGCAAACTGAAGCCAAGTTTAAAAAAATACATTTTTCAAAATAAATTCTATAATGATTGAAGAAACGTATACTCAGGCATACATTCACATTTTCCCGGTCAAAAATTTTATGTTTCTGATGATCGAGAGAATGTTTAGAACCGAAAGCAGCCAAAATTTCCCAAAAAGTTTTTAAAGTCAATCAATTGTTTTAACGGGCTCTATAAATACAAAAAACTCTGTTTCCACTCATAAGACTTTACACTTTGTTGCCTGACTGGTACCCTGTCATTATGGCAACAAGACTTTGAATGGTTCAAGAACAATAATGTGGTATTTGTACTAACAGAGGCAACCTTCAAACTGCCCGGAGCTAAGGTATGTGGGCTGTTGTTTTAAAGGGTGACAGATTTGTACGAGCAAAGTTGAAATTTCGTCACTAGTGATTAACTACTAAAACCATATTATTTTTCGTAAATTGTGATAATAATTTTAATCAAATAATAAAATATGTATGTATGTTAAGAACTTTTCGATCTCACTCCTTATACAGTACATTAAACTAAATTAACCTTCTTTTAGAGATTTGATAAATATTTCACCATTTTTTTTTGAAATCAGTCTAATCGTTTTATAATAAAACAAGAGCTCGTAATTTTTTCATCGGTTTCCGAAAATTTCGATGATTGATGTTTTTTTTTAATATGCTATTGTTTTTGGTGCCATTCCGGAGCTATTAGATTGATATGATATGGTAGTTTCTAACATATAAACTTGTATTGATCTGAACCGAAATGTTGTGATACCACCGATCGTCACGGAATCGCTTCCTGCACCAATTTAACAATGTTCGTCCAACATCTGTTTAAGATATGTGATAAAAGTACAAATTGCAGTTTGGAATATATCATGAAAAAATTAGACAGTGAAGTCATTTATCCCAAGGACGATGCCCCACATAAAAGTCCAACACAGACTCTTTTCTGAACACAACTTCAAAGTGGATAAATCTCACAATTGTCGGTATTGTAATAATATTTTATTAAATTTTTGAAAAAAATCAAAAATTTAATTTTATGAGGACTGTTCTAAAATATTCTCATAGCTCTTATATAAAGCACCCCTGAAATAATCTAAAACGCAAAAATTTCACAAAAAATTAACAAATTACTTGCAAAATTTATAAAAAAAAACACAGATTATACGAGAGTAGTTCCATAATTTTTTATGACTACAAATTTATAGCCCACAATGTGATGAGTATAATCATTCCGAATCTTCTGAAATTGTCTTACTTGTTCGATATGCTTTCAATATATAAACTTGAATTCAAGTAAAATCTAATCCAATTAAAATAAACTGAAAATGTAGTTTACATCTGCAAAATTGTTTACCCCGTGATATAACAACATTTTATATGTAAATGTGTATGCTGCACTGTGTCACTTCCAAGTTTTATCATACTATAATGAAATATTTAATTTATATAGATTTATTTCCACAGTTATTTCACATATATTAAGTGAATAATAAACAAGTGACTACAACACGTGCTTATAATAGATACTGTTCAACAGTTACCCTACCATCACTGATATGCATTTGACAATGGTTTATATTTTACAAATATCAACTGGTATAAATTTGTTGAAAGATGTACATATATACATATGTACAATGTATTCAATTAACGATGTACAGGTATATACAGTATTGTTCAAAACCTAAACAGTTTCTAGGGAGGCAATTATTATAAAAAATAACTCGAAAAATTGCAGTTCGAAAGCTAAGCATTTTCTACATTGTTTTATTAACTAGAACAGCAATAAAACATTTACTGGAAATTTTTATCCCATATAATTTTTCAAATCTACATATTGCTTCCGCAATATATTTTAAGCTAAAAATTATTGAAAATTTTAACGAAGACAAATCTTGAATTTTTATACCGAAGCATAAAATATAATCGATTGCAATGTTTTTTTTTTTAATTTTAAAATGTGTATGCTTATTTAATTTGGATTTTACAAAAGGACATATGGACTGGACTATAGCTACATTGGGGACTGTTTAAAATAAATCGTCATATAAGAAGTTAAAAGGGAAATCGGCAACGATAAAAGAACACTGTGATCGCAATGTGTTGGTTTCAAAGTTTTTTCGACCAGTTAATTTTTCCCTTTGTAGATTCAAACAAAAAAAACATTTTATATTAAGGGGCATTTTGTCCTCTATGATGAGGGATAACTGCCACTTCGATGTTGATTTAAAATTTATTATCAGTTAATGGTATTCAAGTCTTGAATTGGCAATTGCAGTCCCTGGATGTCAATCTTACAGATAAACTTTATGACATTTTAAACTTGAGAGTTCGAATTCGCTTTAAAAAATAAACAAAAAGTTATGAACTACCTGAAATCATAATATTCAAACAAATTTTAACAAATATAAAATAAATAAAATGTGTCCAAAAAGTGCTCGGAGGTTATGTAAGACTTAAGATATCATATCAAATAATTAAAGTTGCACAAGTTTTAAACAGCGATTTCTTAACTTAACAAGTTTTTTTATTAATCTGTTTTAAGGGAATTTACAAGTCAAGTTGCTTAAGTTTCAAGCCATACTGTATATAATGTAATGTATACAGATACATACATATAAACAGAAATAATTGTTTTTATATAAATATATATTTTTTCCAAATTATTATTTTATATCTTTATCTGTTATCTTTTAATACAAATTTAATGGACCAAGTTAAATTTATTTTAATTTGTGTTTGTATTTGTGTGTGTCATTTATAAAAACTCTGGTAGAAAATTGTAGTTAAAAAAACGAAGTTTATTTTATATTAAATCAGAATTTTAATAAAATCAAATAATTTTCCCTTTTAAAACTATAAATTTAAAAATTTTACTGGTAACCGACGAAAAATATCTGAAATTAATATATTTTTTAATATTTTCCGAACTTAAATGTGGGTTTATTTATATGAAATAAACAGAAAGAGAAAAAGAATTATGTCACGAGCGAAAGAAATATAAAACATGAACCATTTACACGTTTTTCTATTATTTTTCTTAACACAAAACAAATGACAAAAGATTTTGAGAGAAATAAAAGAAAAAATATGAATATATGAAAAAAGTAAGAATGCATAGTCGGTCAAG
This sequence comes from Cochliomyia hominivorax, assembly GCA_004302925.2. NCBI lineage: Eukaryota > Metazoa > Arthropoda > Insecta > Diptera > Calliphoridae > Cochliomyia > Cochliomyia hominivorax. The sequence continues at coordinate 33,490,170 of PYHX02000467.1, read as the reverse complement.
TTCGACTATCTAATACCCTACGCTACATCATCGATAAAAAATGGTAGCTACAGAAAATTAATGAACGACACACGTACAATTCAATTTTCTGATTTATTCTAAAGTGTGTAGTATTTTATTGTGACACTAAGGTAAATTTTATATTTACGCCTTTTAAAATGAATGAATACAACGAAGTACGAACCGGCCCTCGCATAAATTTTCACATTGATTTTTGCTGTTATTTATCTTAATTTCAACAATTACAATTACAATACCAAACGTATAACGTTATAACGTATCACCTTAAAAGTGATATTTGGAAGGGAGTTTGTATGGGACCTATGAGATATAATGGACCCACAATCGCATACTTTGGCACATCGTTTAAGAATATTATAAGACTACAAAAGGATTTCAACAAAATTTTGTACAATAATTTTGTTTAAATCCTTTTGTATTTAGGACTTTTATGATCTATAAACTCTACTCCGGGAAGAACATTTGTATGGGAGGTTTCTGAAATATTGAACCGAACATAGCCAATTTCAATAGGCTTCGTCTTAAGGTCGAATTAATAATATGTGCCAAATTTCATCGAAATATTTAAAAAATTACAACCTGAAGATTGTTTACAACGTTAACATGGGCAACCAGCCAGCCAGACAAACAGACGAACGTACAACGGACATTGTTAAATCGACCCCTGAGTCGAATAGTACACTTAAAGATGGATGTAACACCATTCTTCTGCATGTTACAAACATCAGCACAAATGCATAATCAACCCAAAGACTTTCGATGGTGTAGGGTATAGTAATAATAATAATTTTACGTGTATGAAAACGTGTTCATATTGAATGGTTTTCATGCAGCAAATTATGAGTTTAATATTACAGACGATGACAAAAAAACCGTTAAAAGGAAATAAAGGTAGAAAACAATTTAAAATGTTTTTTTTTTTTTAATTTATAAATATTTATGGTGAAAATGTATTGTGATTTAACAAAAGTGACATCTGCAATATATACATATAGCAAAAAAGGACAAAAATGTGGGCTAATATATAACTAATACAGAGGGATTAAAATTAAATTTTGCAAAAAATAAATAAAAAAGACCTTAATTACAAAATATCGAAAAGTAATATCCGTTTCCAAAAGGTTTTCAAATTAATACGCCATTTAAGTTTGTCACTTAAGATCCAAATATGACTTTCCCATAGATTCCGAATTAGACTATTTGTAATTCGATTAAAATTAGGTTTCATAAATAAAATCGATAATTACTTCTAAATTTCTAGAATAATTTATACAAGCTTTTTAATAATGGTATGTGAAGTAATTCACTAAACGCGAAGGCGTAGACCAAACGAGGAGGAAAGGTCGTTAAAAGTTGCCGGTATAAGATGCATAAAAAATATGATTCTATGTCTATTTTTGATGGCAGGAGATATTCTAATAGAAAACTTGGTTGTAACCAAAATATTTGAGTCGATTTTGAGGATTATAGATCTTCAGCTTATCAAGGGGTGGTGGATGAAATTCGAAATTTAACCATTTTGGGTATGATTATTTTTACAAATTCGACAAAAATTCATTCCTAATGAAACAGAAGAAAACTTACGAAAAGTACTGGAGACACTCGAATCAATATCATTTTTTAAATCATTTTCCCAAGTTTTTATCCCCACAATTGCTAATGAACCGGTACAATCGCTTCAGTAGAAGAGTTGCAGACCGGTATCTGAATATGCAATTTGACACATAGATATTGCTTTAAATGAGAAACGTGATACGCTTTAAAATTTCTGGATTGGACTGGGAAGAGAAGTATTTCCCTTGCAACTAATACTCCTCCTATAACTAATACGGTATAGCTCTCAAAATTTGGAACATGAATAGCGCTTTGACAACTCGTTATTGTTGACCACAAATCTAGCATATATCAGTAAAATTCGGGCCATAGATGGTCATGATGGATGGTATTACAGATTCGTCATAAACAAATACAACATTTTTACGTGTTAATAGTTTCTTTTACTTAGTGGACATTTCACAAACTCTTTCTATACAGATGAGTTCTTATATCATAACATTTTCAGATACCAAATTCATTTATACCTTAGTTTAACATCCAATCTAAATCGTGGGCTTCTACTAGAGGAAGTCAAGTTTAACGGATCAGAAATGTTACAGAATTATTTAAAACATTATTTTGAAACATCTGTACAATCCAGTCATCTACAGTTAGAAATCTACATTCCTGTACTATCGCTGTGTCAAATTTCATATTAATCCAGACATGTAAACTGTACAGCTGCCTCAAAACAGCAATTCTGTAACTATGGAACTACTGAATGTATTTAAATAAAACTAAATAAAGGCAACACTGAGGTATATTTCTAGTTTGATTTGGAAGAGTATAGGTCAATCGTGGGTCTGCACCATTTTGAATTTTTGAAGTTTTTTTCAAAAATTAATAACAAATTTCCTATAGGGAATAATAAGAATTATGTGTATTTTTTCAATCACTAAAAGTATTCCTGAATTTTTCAAATCAACTAAAATACACTTCAGGATTGCTAATGTGAAATTTATTTTCAGATCAAATCAAAAAAATGTTTCAAAAACCGAAACCGGAAAACAGATTTTTTTGCATTTCAGAAAACCGATTGGTTTCGAATAATTACACATTTTTATTGGTAAAGAGATCTATAATTTGGACATATTGAGATATTAAAGAAAAAGTTTCTGTAAAACAAAAATAATAAATTTGTATAAAAACATTATATAGTGCACGGATCTTAATTAAATTAATTTTTTTGCTATAAATTTATAATAATCGCACAAAAACTGGTTAACTGATTTTTTAACATAACACTGAAACCGGTTTTTTGAAAAACCTATTTTTCGAATAACTCAAAAACCGGTTTTCTGAAAATGTCGATTTTTTGAATACACTATCTGAGATCATTGTAAATTGTGTGTGGAATCCATTGCCGATTCACGTTCATGTGAAAGTAACAACATTTATTGAAAAGATTTTGAAAATTCTGATCCAAATAATATGAGTAATGTCAATGTAATATAGATAAAATTAAATCGATCCAGAAAGTGAGGCTGAATCAAGCGGTATACATAATGGAGGTATTCTTAAAAAATAACCATGATTCATTAAATTTCATTAAAATCCCTTTATTATTGTGACAATGCCTACATCGTTTTAGATTAAAATAAAATAATCAAATACGTTCACGAGTCCAACTATTTAATTTATTTCAAACATAAAATAAATTTTACTTCTAATTTCTAATTGAGTTTTTTTTTTAACAGAAATGTAACTGTATTTCGAATTTTATAACCAAATAAAATATCTCTGATAAAATTTAATGCTAAAGGGCATATCATATTCGGTTTAGACAGCTTAACATGTCATGTTATTTTACTATAAAATACCTGTTCCAAATGTGAAATGTCAAAAAAAATCTCTATATATATCAGTTATACGCTTGACTCCCTAAAGAGGAAGTCACATAGTTTTTCTACTTGATTTATAGTACTTTTTTCTATTCTTGTTCGTTTTTGTTAGAAAACTATTAAATTTTGTTTGTTTTATTTTATTCTATTTTTTTATTTGGGGGGGTTATTATTCTTGTCCTGTACACAATTCAAATCGAAAATTTATTGAACTCCTTTTTTTGCGAACACCAATAGGTTTTTCTTCTGTGATGTAAAAAAACTGAGATTTGTTTTTCTTTTTAGTACAAACTACTTTAGAGAGTTATTGTAAAGGACATAAAGTGTTTTGAACATTTGTTTTATTCTAAAAAAGGAAAACAAGAAAAATGCAAAATAGAAAAACTAAAAATTATGGCAAAATCGTTTGAAAAGGAGAAGAGTAAAAAGAATTTTCGAAATAAGAAAAAGAAATCTCCATAAAGTTCTTTTTTTCTACTTTTTTTCCTGTGAAAACTTAAATTGTTTACTTGAGTTAACACACAAACACTTTTTCGACAAACCCTTTATTTTAGATGTTTTTCGACTTTCCTTTGCAAAATATGACAAGACGACGAACCTTTGTAAAAGTCGAGTTGAGAGTTGAGAAAATTATTTGCAAAAAGAAAAAAATGTATTTGAATGATTGAGATTGACTTTAGTTAAAAAGCATTAAAGTTTTTTTTAATTAATTTCTGTTTTATTATTTTTTTTTAAGAAAAGAAAAAGTTTTATTTTATGGAATATTTAAAGAAAATTTGAATTATAATAAAAAATATTTTTACTTGTAAAACTATAGAAAGATTAAAATGAGAATCTATTTAGGATTTTACTTATCAGGAACATGTTTTTAAAAAGGGTACAACAGCAATATTTTACATAAATTTAGGAAAATGAAAAAGAAAAGTAATTTAAAAATCTATGTGATGCTCAGTGACTTGTTTCCATAAAAAATCGGCGAAAATAGAATTCTGAAAACTTGCACACATCTATTTATTGAAATAATTAAGAAAACTAAAACAAATTTGAAGAAAATCAGTTCAAGGATTCAGACACTTCCCATGTATTATCCTCAAGTTAAAATCTTAAATTTTATCCACAATTATGATCGAAAATTTTTTAAATTTTATAATTATGTCCTTTATATATTTACCTGTCATATATCATTTTATTAAAAGTGCATTAAATCATCCAAAATAAAATTTTTGTAAAATAATGTAATTAACCCTACACCACCAGAGCTGGTGGGAGTATAATGAGTTTGTGTAGATACTTCCACTTTAAAGTTGATATAAGCATGTACGTCCGGCTGGCTGTCTATGTCAAGCTTGTTCACAGTATTGAAGGTGTCTTAATGAAATTTTGCACGTAGTATTATTTTGGCCCAAAGACGGTGTCTATTGAAATTAGTTTTGATAGAGCAATTATTTCATATAGACCATACAAGGCAAATGTCCCCCGGAATAGGGTAAGTTTATAAAGTTCAAAAATTCCTAATTATATAACGATTTTGATCAAGTTTTGCGATAATAAGTCTTATTATATTCCAAAATGATATATCAAATTATTTAAGGATCGTGCCATTATTTCTCATAGGTACTATATAACCCCCTCCCAAATACTACTTTGCTACTCATCATCGTCTTAAATCACATAAATTTCACATAAATATTAGTTTCATAATAATCTATTGCACCCAAAAGCATATATAAGATAAATACCCTACACCACATTGTTGGTTGTAATTGTTTTTGTTTTTATATGGGGCCTATATGACATAATGGAACAAACATATCCAATTTCAATAAGTATCGTTCATGGGCTAAAATAATACCACATACTAAATTTCTCCATTTACATGGAGAGCCAGCCGGACGGACATGGTTAAATCGACTCAGGAATCGACTCTGAGTGGAACGATATACCCAAAATTGGTGGTAGGGCTATTTTTTCTGTCCGTTACAAATACCTGCACAATCACATTAGAAACCAATAATGTTTTTTTAAAACTATGTATCCTGACTTCGTTAAATCAACTCAGAAAGTTATTCTGTCTTTCAGGAGTATCGCCCTAAACCGAAAATATTGATTATTTTTACAACTCAAATTTTAAGATAGTTGAACCCAAAAAAATAGTAAATATAAAAAATGGTGTAGAATTGAAGAAAGCAGGTTGTATATCAGTCAACGAAACTTTTATTCACTATAGCGAAAATTTTCGTTAATTTTTCATAAATTATTTAAATTGACAAAAAATTGTCAATATGACTATTTGAATTCGTTAATAAAATGGGGTTAATTTGAAAAAAAATATTATTCAATATAAATAATAATTCTTCATATTGATGAACATTATTCAATTTAAATACCATATTTAAGTTAAATTAATGAAATTTTGTTTGAATTGAGGAAAGAATTACGTTAAATTGTTGTAATAAATATATACATAAAATATTAAGTATAAAATATGTCATTGTCCCAATGACTTCTTCAAGGAACTGTTTTACTGGACAAAATGTAAGACGGATAGAATCAGGGAAGAAGTAGACCCCATACAAAACAAATATTTATTATCGAATATTTATAGATCTACTAGAGTGAGAATTTGGTAAATACACGTCGATTTGTGGTTTGTGCAAATTCTTTTGAGATCTAGAACTGAGAGTTACTAAATTATTACCTTAGAAATCGATTTGGACGCACCGTTTGATTTTAATAATGTGGTCTTTATATGGTCTTAGATGATTCTTTATATAGCCAAACAAGTTTAAAAGCTATCAAATCGATAAATTAATTTTTGTTGAAAAGAATAATTCAACTAGAATCCCACCCCGGTCCATTATGTACTGGAAAGTCCATTACATTAGTTTTCCTATTGTTATTTAACTCTCTTAATATTTGTAATAAAATATTGTGTATATTTTTTAGAAAAGTAAACGAAACTTTTTAATTTATTTTTACACAAAAAACTTGAACTAAATACTTTTCATATAATGAATGATGATTTTTATTATAAAATAGTTTTTAATTAATTGAATATTTTTTGTTCAACAACTTTATTACTTTTTTTTGGAATTAAATATCGGAATTAATTTAATGAATGAAATAAGTAAAAATGAACATAAATTATAAATAAAATTTATTTTGTTATAATTAGCACACACAAAAGTACATACAATATATTCATACACATATACATTTACAAATTCCCACGATAATTATAAACAATCACACTTATAAAAATTTAATACACGTGAATAATCATATTTTATATTAATTATTGAATTACTAATTAATATTTTTCAAAAGTGACAGCTTAACGAATGATAAACCAAAAGTCAGACTATTGTGACGATACAAGTATTAATAGTTTATGTTTTCTTAATGTTCCAGGGATTTAAATATATAAATTGTTTGTATAATATAAAATATTAAAGTACTAAATTTTAAATAAAAACTTTTAATTTATGAAAATAATTAGATAAAATAAATTTTTAATTTTTCCAAATTTGGTTAATAAATTAAGTGATTTAAAAAAAAACTTTTTCAAAAAATAGATCAATTCACATAAATCTAATCGTTAGAAAAAGCTATGCAAAGTTTAGATACCTCTCTTAAAAAGGGTTTCATCGGCGGTGATATTTATTCTTAAACCAAAATTTTTGATTAGCAAAAACCATTATTTCACCTGGCTCACACATATACCCCAATTTCCGAAATGGGATTTAAAGCTGATAATTTTTTTTTTTTAAATTCTATGTTGTCACTAATATATTTTACCGATGTTCGAAAAATTCGAATAAAATTTCGGCATATTTAAATATTATTTCTGTGTGTCGAACGAAAGCCAGTCACTCGAATTCGTGTAAAATTGGGTTTTCTATCTACGAAGCTTTCGTTCGCATAGACTTACGTTATTTGTTACTAGCAACATGAAAAAACAAAAACAATTTGAGGAAAATTTTATTTTATAAAATTATTGAAAAGCAACACAAAATCGTTTTTTAAGGGAGGATTAGCACATCTTGAATATGATATGTATTTTTAGAGTTTTTTATTCAAAAAGTCAGTCAAGCGAAGGCTTAATTGCAAATGACTGATTTTGACATTTCAGTCCGTGTCGTTCGAGATACAGAAACCCAATTTTTTATGAAAACTCTTACGTTTTCGATAGGTCTATCATTCGACTCATAGATGACAGTTATAGAAATCTAAATCAGGTTTCTTTCGTATACAAAGCAAACGAAAGCTTTCGTTCGACATAGTGAAACAAACTATAAATTTCTGGCATTTTTTAAAAACGAAATTAGGTTTGACTATTTGAAAATCTTAAAAATATTTTGATAGCATTTCAATAGAATCGAAGCATAAACTTTAAAATTTTTAAAATAAATTTTTAAGATTTCTTGAATTCGAAAATTTCAAACTTCAGAAACCTTAAAAAATAAGTAGTTAATTTTATAGCCGTAATTCACCATTTACAAACATTTTCGAAAAAAATATGCTCGAAATTTCCAAAAAGTAAAAATGTTATTTTCAGCAAAGTCGAATCTATAACACATATATATATATGAAGTTTCAACAACATTATGTATACACATAAACTTACACACCTTATACGCAAATATACCAATAACAATCAACAGTTTTATATAGAAAGCCGAAATTCATATGAAATTTTTGGGAGTCATAAATTTTGATTTTTTTTACTATAACTCTTTTTCAACTTATTAAATTTTGATGATTTCTGGATAATGATTTCTGTAATTTATATTTACATTTTATATTAATGATATAACTTTTTTTCGAAAAATGGGCAAAAAATTTTTGTCTGAATTTCGAGATTATCAAAAATATCGATCTATATCATCTTTGTTACAAAATCGATCAATCAACCTGATTTTTTTATAATGGCTTAGTAGACTCAGATATTCATGCGATGCAAGAATATATACTTTATGGCATCCACAATGACTTCTTTCGTAGTTGTCGTAACGAACTAAAGGAAGATACTTACTTTGTTACAGCACTTGAAGAACTTAGGAATACTGTATTTGGAACCTATACTCTTGAGTAAGCTGATCTTTGTAATGTAACCCTGAAGTCGCTACTTTCTCTCCTTGTTGACAAGGAGAAGCAATTATACATATCAGTGAGTTGCAGTTTACCGCTCTATTGAGTAACACAATGGAACAGATGTATATGAACCCATGTGAGATGTCTAGTGGACACTGCATTTGGAACTAACTATGGGGTATAAGATGATTTCTTCTTGACATTACACACGGAATTAATGAACTTAATGTAGCCCCTATTACCAATTGTAATCGTGGAATGTATAAAAATACCGATTAAATAATACTTTACAATATGACCAAGAAACATTATAGACCTGCCCTCATAGAATCAAATTTTATAATTTCTGTTTTTATTTAACATACTTAATAAAAATTTATGATTTGCGGAAGAAAATGATAGGAAGATCCTAGAAAAATTGGTTATTGTATCTTTTGGTTGTAGTACTCTTTTTTTCAGATTTATACTTTTTGGAATTGGGTCTGAGGAAAAATTTTCTTGAAAGTTGATACTTCGATTTGGATTCATACAGAAATTATTTGAACCAAATTTAATTTCAAATATTCCATTTAACTGTCGTTTTCCGGGGGAACATTAATATGTCTATACTCGAAATATTGGACCAATTATGACAAACATTATTACATTAACATTAACATTATTTTTTCGGTGTGTTGCAGACATCTGCACAAACGCATAATAAACTAACCACCTATTTGAACATTTTCGAAGTTAAGTTCGAAATTTAAAAATTAATAAATCATCATTATATTAAAGTATTTATTATTAGAATGTTATTCTTAATGTGCACTTTAGGACTGTATATATAATTTTCGAATAATTCGAATTTAGTTCAAACAGGTGTAAATCTTTAAAATTGTTAAAAATATGTTTTCAAACAAATTAATATTTCATAAATTTTTCAATATATAACCTCATTTTTATTATTCAAAAAATTCGAAAAATTCGAAATACAATATAAAAAATTTCAGAAATATCTTAATGATGTATGAATATGATATCAAAGTAATTAAATTTATAATTATGTTTTAAACCTTTTAGAAACTAAACGTTAAAAGTTATTTTTGCAGCATTTTAATATATACGTCAAACTCAATATTAAGTTTACTGAGTTCGAAATTCAAGTCATTTTTTTAAATACTTAAAATTTTGAAAATTCTTCAGGAATTTATTAAAAACAAAAAAATAAAAACAACTTTCAGACATTTTTTTCATTTCTGAAAAATTCAAATTAAAGTTCGAAAATTTTCGAAATTCAAAATTAAGTTCGAAAATTTTCGAAATTAAAAAAATTATATAAAAATTTAATATTTAATAAAATAAAAATAATGTTATGATGTTCTATATTTAAATAAATTTTTACTCACAATATAACAATCGTTTTAGACTACATTAATGTCTAAATTTTAAATCCAAAATAAATTTTATTTTATTTTATTTTTTTTAAAATTTATTGTCATTTGATTAACAATCCGTATTTTTGTACATCTAATAATCGCACATTATTGTTAAAAAGTTTTTGTTTATAAAAATGTATTATTTTAAAAAGTTCTATTTAGTAATGAAAGAACAAAAAAATTTTCATTTTTAAATTTAAATTGTCATTAAGTAAAAACAATTGCAAACTGTAATTAATTTAATTATTAATGGAAATTTCAAAAAAATCAATGTATAAATAATTAATTAAATGTTAAATGTATAAAATAGAAAATTTAATATTTATAAAGCCATTTAAAGTATTATTTACTTAAAAAAACTAAAAAAATATAAAATAAAAATAATTATTTAAAATTGCCATTCAAGCGGCAATTTAAAGTGTCCATAACAATTTTTTTATTACACTGGTCTTCCAGAAATGTTTTGTTTTTTTATATTTCCAGGAAATACTAAAATATAGCTGACTATGGCCCATCTTTAAATAAATTATCTTGGAACTTATCAATAATATTGATTACTTGATTTTCTGTGATCCAAGTTTCAGAACATTTCTCATATTTATGCTTTGACGATGGATTAATAGGATTATTGTAGATGTAACCTCACAGCGCTTCTAATCTAAGGTGAATAATGCTTCTACTAACACTCCAAATACCTAAAATGTCTTCCCTTTTGGTTAGCAGTGGAATCTATTTAAGTTCGGATCTTTGGTTTAAAGATCCAGGTTAAATAATGCTAAGACTATACACGCTATTTGGTTCCAATCAACAGACACACGATGCTTAAAAGGGGTTCACATCATAGTAAGAATGGAGTTAAAATTTCCTGGGGCACTTATCGCCCATGTATCAGATTTACATCTTTCTAAACTGCTTGAAAGATGAAAAAAGTAATTCTATACTGAACCCAAAAATTTAGTTCCTATCTGCGATTTGGTTCTAAATCACAGACAATACGACGCTATTTGGCCTCATCCATAGTTAGGATGGAGCCAAAGTTTCTGGGTTACCTCCCTCTTTTTGAAACAGTTTTAAGACTTCGTCCAGATTTCTCAATCAACTTCCATTTGAACTACATCAAACATTACTAAAGAAAATAACACTTACGACACTACAACATTGGACAAGAACCACACGGACATGTTGCAATGCAGCAATATGAAAAATAGATATGGAGATAATGTCGGTAATATATCTAGATATAAGCCCACAGTGAGACAGAATCGATGAATTTGCAAACATATCATTTATTTTGATCAGCTGGCTGGATTTATATGAAATTTGTCTTATCATTATAACTTTAGGGTATGGACCTGTATTTATATAAGTTATGTGTTTCACATAACAGTAGATGTAGGTCTGAAAAAAAGGTTGTTTGATTTAAGCTTTAGGATTTCAGAACATAAAGATTAAGTTAAAGCAATTTTTTGGGTCGAATTCGAGAGGGTCTGACCATGGCGTTAGGTTTTTGGCCAAAAAATTAAAGTTCGATCTGATATATAATGTAACCTTCAAGACATTGAATATCTGAGATACTCCACTCCTCTACTATCATTGTGTCTAATGTAATGCAAAAGCTACCAGCCTAGATTTAACACCACTGTGCAGCCTTAATAAAAACAATTTAGCGAAGAAGAAACGAAGATCGGCAAGCTGAACAGACAACTATGAAAATAGAAGCAGAACAAGTGGCAGTTCAAGATATCGGAAATTGGTACATGTATAAGAAGAACAAATGCTATGAAATCGGCAATGATCAGGTCATTTCACTTATGAAATATTAAATTTGGAAACTTTTGTTAGGTTCAAAATTTAAGCCCAAACTTTTTCACATCATCTTAATTAATAAGAAATGCGAAATACTCTAGTGAAATATCTCTTAAATCTGAATAAAGTTCATGAAAAAGTTTTATAGTAATGAACATAATTTATACGAGGGTCAGCCCATACTTTTTAATATAATTTAAATTTATAAGAATTCCGAAATAAACTACATTTAACTTTTGCTATAAATTTCTTTTCTTATTTTAATAAGACGAAATAAGAATAAATCATGACAAAATCATCCTTAAAAGAAAATATCTTTACCGAATCAAAATTTACAGAATTTTGCTAATGAAAATCGATTCCGAAATAATGTGGAACTTAATCTTCGTTCAAAATTAATGTATCTTAATGTGTACTATATAGATTGGTGAAATGAACATATAACGAAGAAACTTTTCGTTTTTTATTAAAAGGATTCGGAAGGTACTTCCGGCGAACGAAAGAACTAACTCAATTATACGCCAGACAAAAAAATGTCAGTAGCAAAAATTTCTGCCTTTGGCACCATCTATCAGGGAATACTTTAATGAGGGTAGCGTAAATAAAAATATTTTTGAACTCTTTTTACTTCTTGATATTTAGAATCTATTGCCTTTTTATTAGTAGAATGTTAGAAAAGAGTTTTATTGCAGTCCAGTGTTTTTTCTATTAGATTTCTCGCAATTTATACAAAAAATCAAATATGAAAACAAATTTAATAAAAAATGAAAAAAGTTTAAGAAAAAAGCTATAAAAATAAATAGCGTGTAGACCACATCAGCGATGAAAAATAAAACATGCAAAGTTTAAATAAAAAAAAATTACTAAAAATTAATATATATTTTTTAATTAACCCTTAAACCGGTAGGATTAAAAGATATGACATAAACTAGAAATCTAAAAAATATATGATTTAAAGTTTTAAGCTTTTAGTAAAATTATAAAGTATTTAAAGCTTAAAGTCTTCTATTTGATGTTTTAAGTGAAACCTCTGGCACAATTTAAATTGCAATTTATTTTTTTCCAAAACTCTTTAGTCATTTAATCTAAATATTTTAACTATAAAATTTTATTTCAATCTGTTAACACAAATTTGTTTTGACAAGCTTTTAAGCACAAAACAATAAATAAGGACAATTTTTATGATGACTTTGATGATGATGACGATGATGATCAGAAGATTTGACATAAAATATCAATAGACCACTTCACATACATAAATATCAAACATTTTAGTTGTTATTTATTTTTTTATTGCAAAATTTCTTATAAGCTCTAGCAAAATAAATTTATAATACCTTAAAGCTTTTGTTCAAATAAAGAACCTCAAAGTCTATTTATTTAGTAGTTCATCAAGTGGTAAATGTGACCCATTGAATTTTATAATAATAAAAATCATAAATTATGATTTTTAAACAAATTTAGCATTATTTTCATGGTACGGTTTTTCAAATCTTTTTTTATTCTTCAAAAGATCGGAACTTTCAAAGAGTTTAATTTTAATTTTTAAATAAGAGTTTTATTTTCTTTCGCTCTTTGAAAACGAATTTAATTCTTAAATATGACAAATTTAGCATTATTTTCATGGTACGGTTTTTCGAATCTTTTTTTATTCTTCAAACGATCGAAACTTTCAAAGAGTTTAATTTTAATTTTTAAATAAGAGTTTTATTTTCTTCGCTCTTTGAAAACGAATTTAATTCTAAAATATGATAAAAATCAAAAAACAGAGCGAAATGCAATATCGTCTATAGTACCGAAAAATGTTTTTTTTATTAAGCTGAAAAAAGAATGTTTGTATGTTTACAATGTTCATATGAATATATAAGAGTACCCACACATTAAGATGAGTTTACTTTTGTTGTATGAATTTGTGTGTGTTTTTGTTATTGCATTTTTTAGTATAAAATTATAACAGGAAATTTTATTGAATGGTTGTTTAAAATTTTAATCGCAAAAAGAGTTTTATGATTTTAATCCCTTTAAAGAAGAGTAAAAATAATGATCATTTGAAAATAGAGATTTTTCTCCACGTTTCTGATTAATTTCATTTCCTTTACTACCGCAATTGGTGAAGAGGGTATATTAACTTTGTCATTCTGTGTATAACGCTAAGAAGGAATTATCTTAGACTTCATAATGTATTTAAATTTGGCCTGAAAACCATTACAATCAGTTTAGTATAATAAAAGATATAGACCGATATCTGAAGCAACTTCTAGGTTCAAGCAAAAAACTTTCTAAAAATTTTCAATTATAAATCGACAAATTAGAATAAAATTTTACCATAATATTAAGCTTTAGGACACAATCGGATCAGTAGAAAAAAGTTATAGCAAAAATAAATAAATAAAAATCATTAAGTATTCCATGTTATATTTAGGAAAAACTTTAATAATTAGTATACATCTGTAAGTGTATAAGTAAGTGTATTCGGTTATGCCGAATATTGTAATCTTACTTGTTTTTTCAGTTAATTTTTATCTTTTTTTCATGAACTTTTACAAAATTCAAATTATTTTATAGAAAAAAAAGGAAAAATTGAAGTGGTAAAAACGCTTAAATAAAAGAAAACTATATTTAAATGCTCTATTAGAGCATTAAATATGAATAAACTTATTTTTGTTTTGTGGAAAATTTATGAAGCATCCAAGAGTGAAATTGACAGCACGCTCACACACAATACAAATAATTAATAATAAAATAATAATTGTAAATAATAAATTATGTTTGTAACAAATAAACGAAAATGAACAATAAATAAAAAATAATAAATTGAACGAAATACTGGAAAATAATCAATAACAAGTAAAAATGTTATGTTACATTCGGCTGTAACGAACCTTAAAATACCCTCCCACCCGCACACATGTTTGTGCAATAAAAACTCATCGCTATTTATTGACTATCACGAACTAATAATCCGACAGTTTAGAAAGGGTAAAATACTAATCACTTTACTAACTTCCAAACAATTCCCCAAAATTTTTCATTCCGTGTGTAACGCCAATAACGAATCATTTTAGATGCCATAAAGTCCATCTCTCTGTCTGTTAGAAATATTCTCACGCCAAGAATAATTGTCCAAATTCAATTAATATCAGCCACGATGTTTGTTGTTCCCCACGAACAAAAAAATAATAGAATCATATCTGATGCAAACTCAAAATTCCAACGAACAATTTTTTTTTAATTTTCCACAAAAAGTAACTGAATCATAGAAAAAAGTTATAACATATACCCCAAAATTAGGGGTTATATAGGTCGCAAATTTGTATGTAATTTTCTAAAATTTGCCATATTATTTATACTGATATGAAAATAAATTAAAAAAACTAGTCTGTGCAGAGGTTATTATTTTATCCAGCTTTACATATAAGACCCCTTCCCGGAATATTGTTATAAGCTTATAAAAAAATAGGTTAATAAAAAACGTTTGGAATAGTAATTAGATGAATACATATTGTGCCAAATTTCCTTCAACTTGGTTTATTTTTCCAATGGTTTTATAATTCTTCGAGTGCTTAAAATATCGGTCTATAACTTCTCCGTTAGTAGACCGATAATGCTTAGGACATTAATATTCAATCATTTCAGGTTTTATTCAATACCTACAAATGGCTCTAAAAATTTTACCAATTGACCGACATTCAAGACTCTTTGGGTTTAAATGAACCCATTTTGGTGTAAGTAGATGTAAACAATTATATTTCGAATAAAACCGATAATATTCTACGTTCTTGAGAATCACCCATGTTCACGGGTTAGTTTTAATAGAATTTTTAAACTTATTTCGACTTTTCTACTTTTGATTTTAAATCGAGGTTCATGAGAATAAAACCCGATTAGGTTAATTAAAATCAAGCTTGATTTTAGAAGAATTTTTTGACTTGGATCTGTTAAGACCTTTTTTAAAGGTTTATAATTCATGAAACCTTTCTCTGTTGCCGATAGTTATTACAAACACTGTTGTCCCAATGGTCGATATAACTTATAGGAAGATTATTCATAAATAATTCGAATGACTGTATTAGAGTCACAGCTGAAGTCATCGTATTCTAAAAAAAATATCAGATGTAATGTTAACTGCAACATTAATGGTATTCACATACAGAATCCATCTGACAATGTTACAAAAATTGACTTCTCATTTAATGAGTAGTCAATTCCATCTGCTTTAAGATCGGTTAAATATTCAAAAGATAAAGATCTATGAATTCACTTTTGAATTATAAAATCTACACTTCTCAGTGAATAAAAAACTTCTATCAGAAAAAATAAATGCCAAATCTAAGGAAAAAATAAATACTGAGATTACAGGAGATTTAAATGGTAAATATTGATACCAAACAAACGTTTGCAATTGAGTGGAGAGAGTGAAATTTTAAAGCAGACTACAATCGGCCTAATGGAGGCCCAAAAAACAAAGAATATCATACTATATCCCGATCTCGGCTCAATGAATTTCGTTCTCCTAAATAAGAAGATTTTTTATACAAAATAGTCGGTTTATACTTGTTACATTTTATGGCTTCTCTACATAAAAAATTTCTTAATTATTGTGTAGTCAGAAATCTCACACATACAAAACATATATTTCTATATACATACAGATATTATTCCTAATTCTCCTTTTGCGAAAAGGAAAACCCAAAAACTAAATGAAATTTAACAGACAAAACTCATTTAAAAAAAGTCCTTAATATGAAACAATTTGCGAATATTTAAATTTCTCCACTTCACTACATTCAAAATTTTCGTCAACATATTTGTCTTATCAACCCAAAAATTGTTAGGAGCTGATGGAAAAAAGTAAAAAATAGAAATGATTAAATATATATTTCATTGTCTTTTTTTGTTTTTTTTTCTCTAACCATTAGAAATGTCATCATCATTTCAACTTTCTGTCTAAACGTCAAAAACAAAGTAGCAGCTGAGTTGAAAACCAAAATGAAATAAATAAAAAAGAAGCCCCAAACGAAAAAGAAATAAAGGATGGAAAAATATTATTAATGAAATAAATATTAACTAACAGTTGGAAAAGTCTGCACGCAAAAAAGGAGTATTTAAAATAAACTGGGTGTTGAAATTAAAATGAACAAACACATATAACTTATGAGCTTTTCAAAAGGATATCTCTGCTATTAGAATGATAAAAAGTATGAAGAGTGGCAGCGTTAAAATATTAACACACATTTTACCTCATAACTTTTTCGTTAGCAACATTTATTTTTATACTCTCTTCAGAAAAGTGGCGAAGAGGGCATTTTAGCCCTTCATATTCTGCTTGTAAAGTCAAGAAGGAATCGTTTAATATTTATCTGTTCTTCCATTTAATAAAAATCTGAGTCGAGTTACCTATGACAGCGGTCAGTTCTGATAGGTTGTTTTATTTAAAAACCTAAAAATCGGTTCACTATATTAATAGTTTTTCAACGATATCTCAGACAAAAACCAAGTACTGAATTAACTAAAAAAGGATTTATCAAATACTGATTCGATTAATAAAAAAAATCATTTATTGAAACTTTGCTCAGTATAAATTTTTTGGATAGGTCAGATGTGGGAATGACACGCCCCTACAAAAGTGGTAATATTCTGCTTAAAAAACCAAGAAGTAATCAGTATATCCATCGGATATCTCTCATTCCAACAAGCATTTAGAAAATAGTGAAATTTTGTAATTAATTCATATTGCCCTACGAAGTGGTCCTACTTAAATCCCGTAAAATAGGTTCGCTATAAAAAAGCTATAGACCGATATCTTAGAAAAGAATTTGGAAAATGCAGATTATTCGTTTCAGGAAAATTGCGTTTGATAATCTGCTTTTTAAGTTTATTCTTCCATGAAACTACAATATATGTTAGTCGCTCAGTCCGTCAGTCTGTTTTTAAGTAGCTCACATTCTAACGAGTGATTAGGGTATAGTTAATTGCTATTGATCTGAGAAGTTTTCCTTCTAAAAATGGTTTGATAAATTAATAGTTATAGATCGAAATCATAGATAACCTCCAAAAATTTAATTGTTTGAAAAAGTATTCGAAAAATTTGGATTATTCGATGCGTGAAACTTTGCTGTATCGAAACATTTATAGTTTCATTATGGTGGTCCCCATAGAAGGTTACCACCTTTTTCGAAAAAAATTCAGGACAATAATATACAATTTTTTATGTTATAACAACAAATAAAATTAAAATAAATCTGTCAGGATTATTAGATATGCGAAACTGGTCGGACTATAAATGTGAAGTGAATGGCACCCCCATAATAGGTAGATATATGTCGCCACCTTTCGAAAAAAATCAAAACAAAAAAGCAAAAAAAAGATACTTAACTTTGGAAGGTCTCCCAGATGTAACTATGAGATAGAAGTATGAGACAAGTTTTCTTAATCTCAGACCATAAATGAAATTTACTTGAGATACCCAACTTCGGTAGACCCCCCACTATATCTCTGACCAGCTGGAAGCTTGCAGTTCTGCAATTCAACTCTAAAACATCTTAGCTTTAACCATGTATAGTTTCATTTAGATATATCTAACGGTTCAAATGTTACCGATATGCAAACCCATATACTCTAGGTTCAATAAACCCTTTTAATGATATCAACCCATAAAAACACCTCTTCAAAAGGTCCTTTTTGCAATAGAATTAACATAGATAGTCAGCTACAAAACTGAAGTTTGCATCATCACGCACTTGGAATTGCAAATTAGTTATTTTTATTTCTATTTTTTATTCATTATGAAAAACGAACACACACACACAACAAAATCATTGAAGGAAAAAACTTTTGTTTGAGTTGTGCAATACAGTCATCATCATTTCTTTCATTTTTTCGCTCATGTTTTTGGCTCCAAATACTTAAACAAAAAAAAACGCCCTTTACTAATGACATTTTGGCAAACGAACCGCTTTATTAGACGGTTACAAACAGCAGTTTAGGGTGGTGGCTGAACAATTGTTTTTAGTTTCCTTTTTATTTACTAAAATAAATGTACAAAGATGGATGAAAAAAAAAACTTAAAAAAAAAACAACTAAAAAATAAAAATGAAGTTTCTAATAAAAAGAAGTGCAAACAATAGAAAATAAAAATGGAAAAACTACAATTGTAAAATTGCATTTTAATAATGCAAAACAGTAAAAAGCTTTTTTTCAAGCGAAATTTTTAGTAAGAATCAAAAAAAATTGAACGAAACAAATTTGGAAAATAAGTAAATTTCCAGTAAAATATAAAGTTAGTAGTTGTATATTGAAAAAGAAAACTTAAAAGTCACGAAAAGCTATAAAAGCTTTACGTGTTAAATATATATACAACAAAATTTCACGACTTCTAAAATTATTATTTGTTTTAAAAGATCTCTAAAGATCGAGTTATATTATAACAAATTTAAAATTTAATTATTGAGTTGTCCCAGATATCGGCCAATAATTTTATTTTCAAAAACAATTGCAAGCAGTCTTCTTTACGCTTAGTCAATTGCTTTAAAAATGAGTTTGCTTATAATAGAAAGACTGACGGACAGACATTAATAAATTGACATAAGAATATATCCTCATTATGCGATCCTACATTCGGATTTATATCCTTCATTTGTCAAAAAGTTATGATTTGCGAAATCGAGTCAGAAACTCTTTTTGATCATCTTAACAATGGATGAATATTTTTGACCGATTTAACATTGAATGGCTATATGTCTCTTCATATTGCTAATGATCTATCCTCTCCTAAAATCCATTCAAATTAACTTTAATTTAAAATTAACATTTTTAAACAGTGTGATCTAAAAATGGGCGATCTGAGCTGAACTTTCCCCAATCTCATTTATTGTTTGGAGAGCTTACCGATTTTCATTTATAGCAAGTTCTCGAAAACATCGCCCAAGTTTAGAACCAATACGATTTGAAAGAATCCAAACCTTTAAAGGTTCCAAGATCAGAAAATAAAATGTTTTAGATAAAATTAAAATTAAAAATAATAAAAAACATTTAACCTTGTTCTGCAGTGTCTATTTTGGCGGAAAATAGGTGTCCGGTTGAACCAAAGTAGCAGAAGGTAAGTTCTTAATAGGTCAATGTCACTTCTTTTTTAATTATCTAAAGAGAACTTTGAAATGTTTTAGACTCTACTGTGTTTCGAACATACACCTATTTTTTGTTGTCATACGGTCTAGCTTTTCGACAGCAATTCATCTTTACAAAATTTGCTTTATTTGTGATTTTATTGATGGGAAATTTCATTATCTCAATAAAATCACAAAAAGCTATATATTTATAATTTCTGGTTCAGACTTTCGGGCGTGCGATCACAAAACTTTACATAAAATTTTCGATGTGTGAATTCAAAGCCAGAATTTTTGCCTTCATTATACATTGTGATCAGAAATTTAACCGTTTAAACTGATAAGATTATAAGAAATTCTATAAATAGATCGGCAATAGAACTGGTACATTTGGACCAGCTTATGACAAGCCTCTGTATAAATGTCAAATAAATTTCTTAGAGTATGACAAATTACCATCATTTTCGATAATCACAGGTTCTTTTCCAATATGTTAAGGGAATACTAATCACTCGTGTCCTATCCGAAATTTATGCATCCTATAATAATTTGTTTTTAAAGCACAATTCATGTGCCAAATATCATGTGCCAATAAATGATGCGGTCGAATGGAGTATACCCCTCCCCCATGCCTCATCTAAAATTTATAATGTACTGAAGGCAAATTTCATGACAATTGAATAAGCTGTTTGAGCATAAATTTTGTTTAAAGTGTTCAGTTTTAGAATATTGTATCAAATATTGGTTTATAGATTTTCTTCTACTCGACCGATTAACCCATTAACCGATTTTAAATAATAAACTTCTTAGGATAATAACAAATACTCACCACAAGCATAGTTCACCCGTCTGCTACATAAAATGTAGCTTGAATATTAATATCATCGTTCCCAGGAGGATTGCCATTTACTAAAAAGAATCGGTTCAGTAGAGATATAATTATGAACGAACTGAACCCCGAAATTCCAACCAAGAACTTTAACATTTTCCATCAAAGTAAAGTTAAGCCAAAAATTATGCCAAATACAAGTAAAAATTGTATAGTCGGTCAAGCTCGCTATGCAATACCCTACACCACATTGTTGGTTGTAAATGACAGCTCTAAAAAATTTATGAACGACCCTCGAAGAATTGTCTTTCTGATTCATGATTAAGTGTGAAGTATATTATTATGATATTAACATTTATGATTGGAATTTATGCGTTTGATTTCGAACATTAATGTGAAACTATACCCTTCAAAGTGATATTTAAAAAAGGTCTTGAATGGGTCTTATAAGAAGTTATGGAGCGACTCTCGCATAATTTGACACATCGATTTAGAATACTATAGGACTTATTTTTGTTGAATTTCGTTAAAATTTCTTTATATTTGGGACTTTTATGACCTTAAGCTATTTTGCTACCTGAAATATTAAATCGAATATGACCTATTTCAATAGCTTTGCCAGCCAATTTCCAGGAGACAGGAGGGCATCGTTAAATCGACTCAAAAATTGATACTAAGTCGAATGGTATACTAAAAGTGTTACACCATTTTTTCTGTTGTTGTTGCATGTTACAAATATCAGCACAAAAGTGTAATATCCAACTTATATAGAATACTATAAGTCTTATAGAATATTATAGGACTTTTTTTGTTGAATTTCTTTGAAATTGTTTATATTTAGGACTATTATGACCTTAAAAACACATTCTGGGAGAACATTTGTATGGGAGCTATCTGAAATATTCACTTTCGATAACTTTCAATAATCTTATGGCTTGCTTCAAACTTGTATGGCTTAGAAAATTCCAAATTGCCGAATATAGAATTCTTACTTGTATTAAATATACAAAAAGCTTTAAGTTTTAAAATTTTTAAAAATCTAAAATTTCTTTTTAAACTGTTATAAGTTAAGCGATCATTTACTTCTTTAGATATAACAGACAGTAAATGTCAGAATTTCTTATCTTTGATCTGCGAAACTTATATAACCGATCATGTTTACAAGAGACAACATAATGGGCTGTGAAATTTCGCTTAAAAACAAAAGAACGAAACAAAAAATTTAAAAGTTTTTTTCACAGTTCTTGGTTTTTTAATTTTTGCCTTTAAATCATTAATTTTCCGCAACAAATTTTCATAAATTGAAAATTTTACATTAATGTCCAAAACAAAAGGAAAACAAATAGGAATGATATATTCGACTTTGGCGAATTGGTGACTCATATATATATACATAAGTTGAATATGGTATTAGATCATATTTTCAATGGAAAAGGTCCATATTTAAGAACCTTTTAAGCATACACCTCTATCCCGGGAGAGTTATGACAGAATATAGCCCCGATAATTGTCAAATATAATAATATTAAAAACAGTTAATAAAAATACATGTACGAAATTTCAATAAAATAGTTCAAACTTTAAAGTCTGATAACTTTATGCTATATGCTCATATTGGTCTCAGTTTCATGCATTGAAGACAATTAGAAAAATAATTGTGCCGAATTTTAACAAAATTTATTTATATTTAAGACTTTTATAAGCTCAAAACCGCTTTTTGCGAAAGGATCACATATGGGGGCTAAAGAATAACATGGACCCACATTGGTCAAGGCCCTTATATGGAAACTATTGCAAAACATGCACGAATATTCGTCAACTTAGTAAAGTGCATTAAATACAGTTAGAAAAATAATTGTGTTGATTTCAATAAAATTGGTCTACATTTAAGAGTTTATAAACTCAAACCGTTTTCCGGTAAAGACCTTATATGGTAGCAATAATGGTCCATGGATAATCTTGTTTTCATGGGTTAATTATTAAATTTCATAAAATTATTTCACAAAACTGCGACCTATATGACATACTGATTTTGGGGTGTATCAAAATTTTGCATATTTCATCCTAAAATTTTTTCCCACTTACCCGATTTTGTTGATATGAAGGGGAATCCAATCACTTTTTTTGAAAACTTAAAAAAGTTATTCTTCAAAATTTTACTGTTATCTCTGATATCGGTCTACAAATTTTTTGCTAATGGCCCGATATAGCTGATTTTAGATAGAAAACTGCTTAGGACAATAAAAAATCGGTCCACATTTTTTTTGCTAATGGTACGATAAAGCTTATTTTAGATAGAAAACTGCTTAACACAATAAAAAAATGTGATTTTTTTTTTAATTCAGACAATTATTTCAACAGACATACGAACTGGCAGACTTAACTTAACCAACACAGATCTTGATTTGATGTAAGAATATATTTACTTTATAGGATTTCAGTTGATTCCTTCTTAACGTTACACACGGAATGATAAAGTTAATATACCTTCATCACTGCTAGTAGTGCTGGAGGGTATAAAAACTCCCAGGTATTCATATGCAAAAGATAATCATAAAGTAGCCAATTTATTTAACAGGTTTTATTTGTAGTTAAAATTTTCATTTTCGCTTTAACAAAAAAAAAGAACTCATTATTCGCTCACAAATATAACATTTTCTTTGCGGCCTTAATCAAAATGTAACACACCTTTTCAAAATTAAAGTAGAAGAAGACTTAAAAAGAATATTGTATATAGAACAACAAATTTCAGATATAAATCTAATGAAAGTAAAACATAATTCAAAAACATTTTAACTTATATAAACTTTTTTTTTTTGAAATGAAACATCAAGGATAAAATTTACTAAATTATTACTCATAGATATATGTTTGTATATGTATGTATTTACGTTTGTTTATATGTGTGATGTTATTGCAGCTGTAGAGTTTTGAATATTGGCAACACACTTTTTCTATACTCTTCGGTTGAATGTCGTTCTGTTGACTGGACGTTTGTTTGGTTGGTTGCTGTTACTTGTTTAAATC